>CM053590.1:198877582-198897582 GCA_028646515.1 Pseudochirops corinnae | reverse complement strand
AATCTGTCTTTCTCTGACTCCATCTCTCTGTTTATCTCTCTGCATATCTCTTTCTGTCTTTCTCTGTTGCTCACTGTTTCTCTGTCTCTCACTCATTCTCTCTGCCTCTCTATCACTCTGAGTCACAACTGTCTCTTTCAGTCTCTGTGTCTCTGTCTGTCTCTGTGTCTCTGTCTCTCTTTCTTTGTCTCTCTCTGTCTTTCTCTTTGTCTCTCACATTCTTTCAGTCTCCCTTTTAGAAAGCAGACTATGATGCTGCTATCTCTTTTTGTCACCAAGAACTACTATTATCAAACCTCTAACATCATCCCTCTTCTTCCCCATTTCCATGCCATTCTGCTCTTACACTATGTGCACAGCCTAATAGAAATCAAGGGCCTGAAAATTTCAGCTAGGTCTCTCCCTGAGGCCCAGTGCGCTCATAAGAAATTCTGTCTTTTCACTAAGTTATGCATAATTATAATTACAAAAGCAATTTAATGAAAGAATCCATGATCGTAGTAAAAATGACACAAAAATTTTATGTAAATACAGATACTTTCTTTTCCAAACTGACAGTATTGTTCATCTAGAATATGAAATTATAAGGTCCTTTAGTTAATAGCAGCATAATGTAGGCTTAATGAATGCCATTTTTCAGAAATTTCAATTTTTAATTGCTTTCTTTTCAGCCTCATTAGTACAGCAGGAAATCTTCAGTCATTCTAAACAGAGCACAAAAGGTACTGTTTATAAGTTGTTTTATTTTGTTTTAAAGAAAAAAGATGCATCATTAAGTGAGGGTCTCACTGAAACCCTGACTCTTCTCTGTTATAAGATGTGGCCTGGTATTTTGTGAAGAATATTGAATTGGGAATCTGAGAATATTAATTTGGATCTCACTTCTGCTTCTGTGTGACTCTGGACAATTCACTCCCCAATCACTCAGTACAGTTCCCTCATCTATGTAAATATCTGTGTAAATCAATGGATGGGACTAGTTGATCTTTAAGCTTAGGTACTAAAGCCATGGTGAATTCTGTGAATTCAATGAAATCAAATTTTGTGATCTCAGTATTTATACACCTTCTAAAAATTTCAGTAGTTTAAAAAAAATGACACAGACTCCCTCTCACTCTTATAGTTTTGAAGGGGGCATTATCAGTTTTTAAAAATCACCAAATATTTGCCAAAGTTGCCATTTGTTAAAAGAAATCTGCTGACCACATATTAAAACATCCATGTAGGCATGTTCCAGGAAGGATATATTGTTGTCCACCTTTCATTCTCAAAATGGACCATAACATCAAGAAGGTAAAGCCATGACTTGCAAGTGAATTAGATCTAAGTGAGGCAGGGCAATGAAAAGTCAGCAGGCTTACTCTCTCCTACATAGTCATTTGGGTCCAGTGGCAAGATAAATATCAGGACAACTGAGTACAGTGGGAGACCTTGGCCTTTTTAAGTTAAGATCTTTCCCAGGTCTCACTTTGACTGAGGTAATGCCCATTTAGTGATTAAGGCTAGGTAAGAAAAGAGGCAAAGAATGGTCTCTTTTACCCAGTTAAAAAAAAATCAACCTGGGAGGGGAAAATCTGTAGTGCCAATGCAATATTTACAGTACACATGACCATGATAAAGATCATGACTATAAGTATCACATGACATTAGATCACAAAACATACTAACTCTCCAGACAGAGGATAGAATTGAAGCATTTATTTAGATACCAGAAACTAAATCTCAAAACCAGTAAGCCAATTCTATCATAGTACCAAAGATATTCAGAAGCCATACTAACACTGAGAGCCACAGCCTTTGCACAAACTACTATAAGATCAATATCTACTCACAAGCCTATCTGACTCCTTGCCTGAGCATCCCTCTCCCCCACCATCTTGCTAGCTCTGACCAGCTTCTACGTGCTAGACAGCTCTTCACTTTTTTGTTTTTTGGTTTTTTTTGGTTTTGTTTTTTTTTTTTGCTATTTGCCTTATAGATTAGCATTTAATTACCAAATATCACAATTCTCCAAAAATCCATTATTTTGTCTTTTTTGGATATTTTCTAAAACCAATGAAAAAACGTTTCAAAATAAACCTTAGTTAATGGCTGTTCCCAATTTCCCATGTCACCCTGTGGTGATCAACCTTCTAGTGATAGACCTTTCTACATTGAGACAAACTCTTAGATAACAGTATATCAGTAGAACCATGTTCAGTGTGGTGGAAACAATTCAAAATTGTCCTCCAAAGCATATCCTTTAAAATCAAGTTAAATAGGCCTCCATAACGGTGAAAATCAGAAAACATTTAATATTATCACCATGCCAGTTGCTTTGCTTTAAAATAGTTTCCAAAACATTCCTAGAAATTGATTGAAATGCATCACTGAAGCAATTCCAAATTCAGGAAAGTCATAATGGCGATACTACTTCACATTGTGTTTATGAAAATAAATTCTCAGTATTTGCCAAGCCTATGATTTAGCAATCCAGTTCAACCTCCCCCTTTCAAAAGCAAATAGCAGTGTACTCTACAACAAATAGGTGAACATTGCTAGAATTAATTACAGAAGACGCTAAAATATTTCTTTAAGAAAGAACAGTGAATTCACAGGAAGAAAAATATTCAAGTTGAATGTCTCCTTAAACCTATTATCATTGAAATGCTCCCGTTGAAACTTCAGATTTCCAAAATTAAAACCATCTGTTTAATTGAAGAGCTTTCCAGAGTTTAAAAAGCTCTTTTCTACCACACGGACATCAGCACCAAATCATAATACACTGACTCAGAGCCATTTTTAAAACATAGAATTCTTTAAAAACCCTTTCTCCCTCAAGAGTCATGGACCTAAGCTTAGGAGAGAGTCATTCCCTTATCAGCATTACCAAGAGCTTCAAATTAGTAACAGACTTCCATGGGCAACAAATACCCTGTTTTTCAATGCTATGTTCTACAGCTTCCTTTTCCATAATGTAGCCTCCAATACACAGTAATGACACACAAAATTGCTAACCCAAGTGTTCAAATGAATCTGTGATCTCTTTAAGTTGGTGTTCCCTCCAATGATACAGATTAGTGATATCAAACTACTAGTCCCACTTAACCTTTCATAAGGATCCATGTGGGACATATATTGACTTAGAAAATCACATGTTAACTTTTTTTGTTTCATTGTGTTTTTATTTATTTTGATAACATTTCCCAATTTTAGATAGATAGATAGATAGATAGATAGATAGATAGATAGATAGATAGATATAATTATAGATATAATCTGTTTTAGGATGCACTAGAAAGTGTTGCTTCCTCTCCTCCCTCCAACCCTTCAATGAGGCTGTGCAATGTCTCTGACATGGATCGCTCACCATTGTCTGACCATCCTGTGTGACTCTTGTTTAAGTCTTCTTTAAATATGCTCGAAGAATTTTTCACTTTCTACTGATGTCAGGGTATCAGTGAAGCACTCTTATTGTCTACCTGTCATTCTTCATTCTTACCACATGACCAAACATATCTTTTCTTCCCATTATACAGTATCCTGATGCTATTTCTTAATCCTTTTCTTTTTTTGGAGCTCATTGGCTATGTGTTACAATCTGCTTATACTTGCCATATGTTTCTGCATTGCCATCTGTCCAACATTCATTTCTAGGTCTTCCAAAGTGACTTTTTCACTTTTTTCTGCCATATACCAATATTGGTCTAATGTCAGCATTGAAAAAAAAACCAACAAATGACTTTCCTTTTATGTGAAACTTGGGGTGGCTAAATGAGTTTATTTCCCTAAAGTAATTAAACCCACTCTCCTTTTCAACACAGGAGAAGGAACTATAGGTATTTATGTACTTGTATAATAAAACAGATAACCCAATATTTCTTAAAAGATAATTAGTATGGAAGACACTTAGAGTTTTTAATTTTTGTTACCATTTTGAATTATTGACCTTACCTTCAGCAGCTCTTCCAAGGGCTTAGACACACATTCTAATTTGATCATTACAACAACTGTCTGTCGGATTGGACCACTCTTGTTATTTCCATATCTCAGGCAAGGATAAGTTGTTTCATAAAGATCCATTGACTTGCCCAAGGTCACTTAGTGGCAGAGCTAGGAGTACAACAATATTTGATACTAAGCCTAAGTCCAAAATTCTTCCCAATAAAAGAAAGTCTCAATAGTGTTTTATTTCATTTCGATTTAAATTTTTTACCTTTACCTTTGGTCTTTACATCACAATCCTTTCTTGGAGGATAATCCTCTTAATCTTGATTGAAACTGGTGTTGTAACAAAGAAAAACGACTAAGATAAAACACTTAATTTAATGATCTTACCCAATTATGTATGAAAATTTATTTCATTGTCTGGTTTCCAGGAAATTCATTTTGTTTTTAGTTACTCAGACTTAGGCTTTCTTTTAGTTATATTTTTGGTTGCAATTTCATAGCTATTATCTATACTTTTTTTTTTTAGTTCTGCTTATTTAATTTTGTATCAATTTGTAGAAAACTTCCTTTCTCAGAATGCCTCATATCATTTACAGATGATAATCCTTTTTATCCTTTCCCCCAGATAGTTACCCACTTAATTTCTAGTCCTAAGTTATTAGGATGTGCTTCTATAAACAGTGGAGCATCAACAGACCTTTGTTTCTGTCTTCTTCACCATCCTCAGTATAAGTGCCCAGTAGTGGTAATGCTGGGGTAAAGTGTACAGTGTAGTCATTTTTTTCTTGCATAATTCTAAATTAAGAACTGGAATAGTTGGACCAATTCACAGCAACACCACATTACTTATTTGTTTTTTAATGTCTATCCTTATTTAATATTTTCCCTAGCTACATGTAAAAACAATTTAACATGTTTTTTTTTCAAATTTTGACTTCCAAATTCTCTCTTCCACCCCTCCCACCCCATTGAGAAAGCAAGCAAATTGACATACTTTATACATGTGTAGTATTCTTAATTCTTAATTCTTCTCTTCCATGTAAGTTATTCTGCAAAAGAAAATACGGATTAAAAAATAAATAAATAAAAAAGTATCTTTGATCTGCATTCAGGATCTACCAGTTTCTTCTTTGGAGATAGATAGCACCTTTCATCATAGAATTGTCTTGGATGATTGCATTGCTCAGAATAAACAAATTAGTCGTAATAGATCATGCAATGTTGCTATTACCGTGTACAATGTGCTCCTGGTTGTGCTCATTTCACTCTATAACAGTGCAAGTAAGTCTTTTGGGTTTTTTCTGAGAGCATCCTGATTCTCATGTCTCAAAGTACAATATAGTATTCCATCACAATCAGATGAACAATTTGTTCAGTCCTTGCTCAATTTATGGACATGCACTCTATTTCCAATTCTTTGCCATCACTAAAAGAGCTGCTATAAATAGTTTTCTACACATTGGTCCTTTTCCTTTTTGTTTTTTATTTCTTTCACTTTATTGTGATTTTCTGTGATAAGCTGTAATATTTTGAATACTGTATCTTGATTTTCTGAGAATGTTTTGCTTTGATTTGTTATGGAATAAATAGAGTGTTCATTGTACTGTGTAATCAGAAACTAAAAGCTGTTCACAGTAGCATTCTTCTGGAAAGCTGCTTGTGCATAGTATTACATCCCCTTCTCCCAGTGCATTCTTCTCTTTCATCCCTTAGTTTATTTTTTTTAATAATCCTACCATCACTTCCAACTCAAACCTCTATTTTATGTTTATATATACTACTTCTAACCACCCTAATAATGAGAAAGTTTTTAGGAGTTATAAATATCATTTTTCCCATGCAGAAATATAAGCAATTTAACTTTGTCAAATCCCTTATGATTTCTCTTTCCTTTTGACCTGTTTATGCTTCTTTTGCATCTTGTTTTTGAAAATTGTATTTTCTACTTAGCTCTAGTCTTTTCATCAGGAATGCTTAAAAGTTATCTGTTTCATTAAATATGTATTTTCCCTTCTGAAGAAATAAACACAGTTATGTTGGGTAGGTGATTCTTGGCTGTAATCCTCGCTGTTTTGGCCTACACAATATCATATTCCAAGCCCTCTGATTCTTTAAAGTAGAAACTGCTTTGTCTTGTGTTATCCTAGCTTTGGCTCCATGACACTTGAATTGTTTCTTTTTGACTACGTGGAGTATTTTCCCTTGAACTGGGGAATCTGTAATTTGGCTATAATACTACTGGCAGCTTTAATTTTGAGATCTCTCTCAACAGGTGGTTGGTGGATTCTTTCAATTTTTACCCTCTAGTTCTAGAATAACAGGGCAATTTTCCTTGATAATTTCTTGAAAGATGATGTCTAGACTCTTTATTTGATGATGACTTTCAGGTAGGCCAATAATTCTTAAATAACCTGTCCTGGATCTATTTTCCAAGTCAGTTTATTTTTAAATGAGATATTTCTCCTTTTATTCTATTTTTTTCATTCTTTTGATTCTGTTTGATCATTTCTTGATGTCTAATAAAGTAATTAGCTTCCACTTGCCCAGTCCTAATTTTTAAGGAATTATTTTCTTCAGTGAGCCTTTGTATCTTCTTTTCCATTCGTCCAATTCTACTTTTTAATGATTTCTTCTCTTCAGTGAATTTTTTTTATGGTTTTCCATTTGTTGGCCAATTCTGCTTTTCAACACATCCTTCTCTTCGTTGGATTTTTGTGCTTCTTTCACCATTTGTTATTTTCTGTTTCTTAAGGTGTCATTTTCTTTAGTATTTCTTGTGCCTCCTTTACAAAGCGATTTACTTTTTTCCATGATTTTCTTGCATCACTTTCATTTTTCTTCCCAATTTTTCCTCTACTTCTCTTACTTGATTTTTAAAATCATTTTTGAGCTCTTCTATAGCTTAAGAAAAATTTATATTTTTCTTTGAGGATTTGGATGAAGGAATTTTTACTTTGTTGTCTTCTTCTGAATGTGCATTTTGATCTTCTTTGTCACCATAGTAACTTTCTGTGGTAAGAATTTTTTTCTGTTGTTTTCTCATTTTCAGTTCATTTCTTGACTTTTTAACTCTATGCTTTGGAGGGCCTCCACTTTCCAAATGGAGGGGGCATGGTCCCAAGCTTCAGTGTTTTGTGCAGCTCTTTTCAGAGGTAATTATAAGGGATCTATAAGTTTTTGTCTCTTGCAAGATGATATGATCTAGAGAAAGGTTTTGCTTTCCTCTCCTTTACTGTGTCCTGGTTTGTGAGAAACCACAAGCTTGGAACTCTAAAAAAGGTCTCTGGTCCCCTCTGACCACAAGTTCTGCTAAGCTAGTCCTCCTCCTCCTCCTCTCACTGGGACTGAGACCCAGGACTGCACTTTAGATCCAAGAGTAAGCAATGCAATAGAGTCCTGTCCCTGGTGCTAGCAAAGGTACTCCTGTATATCTTCTTCTGACCTATTGTCCAATCCCCTTATCATTTGTTGGATTAGAAATTTTGAAACTGCTACTGTTGGCACTGATTCTGTCACCCCAAGGCCTGTTCCTCATTTGTTGGAGGTTGGTTTGCACGGGGCCTGAACTAGACTGCATTCCTCTCTCACCCTGGTGCCAGACACTTTTCCTGCTGACCTTCTAAGCTGTCTTGGACTGGAAAACTGTTTCACACCATCCTTTGGTAAGGGTTCTGGTGCTCTAGTATTTGTTTAGAGTTGTTGTTTAAAGGTATTTGGAGGAACTGGGGAGAGAGTTCAGGAGAAATCCTGACTTTACTCCATTATCTTGGCTCTGCCTTCACCTTATGGTTTTTCATGACTTATATATATTACTTTGAAAATTGTCTCTTCAAAACTTTTGACCATTATGTATCAGGAAATTCAAATAAATTCCTTATATATTTGGGATAAGATAATTTTATTCCAAAATTTATCACAAACAATTTTTACAGTTACCTAGTCTCCTTCAACTTTTAGATGCACTAGAATTTTTTTTATGTAAAAACATTTCAATTTTATACAACAAAAAATGTCAATGTTTTCTTGTGACCCTCTTGATTACTTGTTCAATCATAAACTGTTCTCCTAACCATTCATCAGAAAGGTCATTTCTTCTTATGTTAGTTTTGTATCTATTTCCTTTTCATATTGATATGCAGTGTAAAATATTGGTCTATACTCAGTTTGTACAAACTATTTACCAATTTTCTCAGCAGTTCTTGTCAAAGAGTGAATTCTTTTCCCAATTAATGATATTTGGGATTATTAAACATTATGTTACTGTTTTTGCTCACTACTTTGTTATATACATATTCTAGCACACTGATTTATACCTCTGTTTTTAATATGTACCAAATCTTTTTACTACTTACAACTTTATAGTCTAACTTGACATCTTTTACTGATAGATCTCTTTCCTTACCATTTTTTTCAATGTTACACTTTAAATTGTTTATATTGTTTGTCTATGTGGATTTTATTGTTTTTAAACTCTATAAAATAATCCTTTGTTATTTTAATTGGTATTGTACTGAGTAAGTAAATTAATGTAGGTAATATTGACACCCGAGGAATACTGGTTCAACCTACCTATGAGAAACTACTATGTATATATGTATACATATGTGTATGCAAACATTCATGCATGTGTACATATATGCATAGATGCATGTTTGTACATATATTACACATATACCAAGTAGTGCAGCATTTGATTATTTAAGACAATAGTTAATAATAAGGAAAAGTAGATAGTAGCAATATATACTGGGACATTTTAATGTAGCTCTTTCAAACTGACAAATTTAAATAAAAGATAATGAAGTAAGAAGTTAAAGACCTGAATAAGACTTGAGATTAACTAGAGATGATATTTCTGGTAATTACTAAATACGAATAAAAAGGAATTTACATATTTAGCAGCAACATGTGTCACCTTTATAAAAATTGATCATACATTGGGGCATAGAGTCTTAATCATAAAAGTAAAAACCCAGAAATACTAAGCACATCATTTTCTTATTACAAAATAATGAATACATTCCCTGAATTCCCTCATTTTGTTCTTTAAGTTGCTCAGAGAAGAAAGACTGTGATACAGACAAAACAGATATTCTAAATATAAATTATGCATATAATTTTTTATCTGACCTAGTCAGAAACAATCAGTATACTATAAGATTAGTTTTGACAATGAAACAAATTGAATCATTCATAGGTCATTCAACATTTATTAAAAACACATTTACTTAGTCACAGCAAGAGAACAATATTCAATAAGGCCAAAAATAGCAGACACCTTGAGTTGATTCAACTGAACAAAGTTCCCTTACCTAAAATGGCAATTAGCTGATAAATATTTACTAAGTGCCTACTATGTGTCAATCAATGTTCTAAGCACTAAGGACACAAATAAGATAAAGATCCCCTGACCTCCAGAACCTTACAATCTAGTGGAGGGAAACAATACAAAAAAAAATAAAGCTAAAACATAGAAAGGTTTAAGATACTTGGTGTGGGGAGGTGGTGTTGCAGGGGGAATATTGAAAAAGTCCAAAAGAGTACAATGGATGGGAAATAAAGAGTTTCTACCCTAAGCACCATGCTTAAATGGAATCTTTAGAGGAATTCTTTGCTCTATCCTCTAATCTGAGTGGCAAAGAGTATTGAGATATTGATGAGGAATGAATTCCCAAGGCTAAGGCAAGTTTTCTTATGATGAAGCTCCTGGGGTAATGATGAAGAAGGTTGAAGAAGTGTAGCCTGGTGGGAAATGAAATTGTGATCCACTAGCTAAACATCAGTGAAGATGCCTGAAGTGTCTCTTGAGCTGGAAAATTCTTTCACCCCATTCTTTTGTGGGGGTTCTGCTGCTCTAGAATTTGTTTAGAATCACTACTTAAAGGGGATTGGAAGAGAACTAAGGAGAGTCCCTTACTTTGCTCCACCATCTTGACTCCTCTTCCACCTTATTGTTTTTGATGACTTAGATGTACTACTTTGAAAAATTGCCTCTTCAAAGCTTATTGACCATTAGCTTTTGGCCCATTTATATTGGGAGAGAGCTGCTTTGCATGCAGTCAACTGGAAAGTGATGTCAACTACCAGAACAGATAGGACAGTAGTGTTCTGACTACAATTACCTTTTTCTTTTTCTTTTTTTTCTTTGATTTTAGTAGTGTAGGAAACTCCCTGTGAAGAATCATCTACTTTTGCAAAATAGTAACCATTCTGAAACTTAAAGACTTAGAAAGTCATTTAAGAAACAGATTAAAACAACCTGACCAGAATTATAAAAGCAGGATGTGCCAGAGGCAGGATTTGAACTTGGGTCTTCCTGACTCTAAGACTGGTTCTATTCACTGTACACACTATGGTTACAATATCAGTTACCCCACTGATTGTCAGGCTGGCCTTTGACTGGCAGGTCTTCCTTAACCTCTCCATGCAAATCCCTTTTGAAGGCATGTACTCAACAAAATACCACAATGTACACTATATAAATGAACTGTCAAAAGTTAAAGATTATGATTCCTATGCAATGGTGGAGAGCTAATAGTTACAACTAAGATAGTCAACTAAATATTAAAATCTATTCACTGTTATCCTACCCCTGAGTCTGTCACATTTCAAAAAGCTGTCAGTTATTAAAAGGCTCAGTAGCTTGAAGGTAAGTACTTCTATTTCTCTGTAGACAATGGTGCAGGTTCAACCTAGCTCATTCTAGGCACTTCTGAGTTCGGATATTTTCACATCCCTCTAGTAAGGCCAAGTTAGATTAAAAAATAAGCACATATAGTCCCATTTAGGAGCTCAAACAAAATAACAAATTAAGGAGTCCCTAAAAGAAGTGCTAGGGTCTGTTTTCATATTGTCTCCCACATCCCGTTAGTAATCATCTTAATTTGATCTGTCTGCTGATATTTCAAAAATCATCTTCTCTAGTAAGTAAATCAATGCTGAACCATAAACATTCTGTCTAAATTTCATATTTAAAATTTAGAGAGAAAGTGTTTATGGTTCAGCACTAACATTTTCTTACTGTACTGTAATGCCATGCAAGAGGAGATTCCCAAAAGAATGCTACTGTGAACAGCTTTTAAGGTTCTGATTACATGGTGCAGCGAATACTCCACTTTTTCCATTACAAATCAAGGCAAACATTCACAATATATAACAATATAATATTCACAACATTACATTTTATCACAGAAAATCACAATGTAGTGTTCAGAACAGCTTAACATTAGAATGGCCACACAGTTTTCACTACAGTGAACAAAGAACAAAAGAATAATCATCTGGTTTCCCTAAGGGGGAAACCCTCCTTACTTAATCATTCAGTCATTTCACAATACAATAATCAATCTTCCACTCCTGGGGCAATCATAGATTAAATTGATCAGTCACTTATGCAGATTCACAATTACTAAGTATCATTAATTGCTAAATATAATCATTAGAAAATTACACAAACACTTCATCCCTCAGTGTCTAGTAAACTTCAATTTCATCATGCATCCAAGGGGAGGCCTTTTCTTCATCTTGACTCAGGGTGGTCTCTCATTCTCTGGATCTCCTTCCATGGTCCCAGCTCCTACCTGAATCCATCAAACAGTCACCTGGATTCAGGGGTAGACAACTCCCAGATTCTTGTCCCATCCTCTGGGCAATTTCCTGGTACACACTGAAGTTCACAGGGTCTGGCACGTCTCAAAACCTTCACCACTTCTGTTGCCAGGAGCTCAAGGATTAACCAAGCCATGAACAAACAAAGTCTTATCCTGGTCATGCTTCTTCAGTCCTCTAGCAGTTCAGCTGGCCCTAGGACCCAGGAGAAATCTTGGCCTTCCAGGTGGCCTTCCAGGCAGCCCTCTCAGCCTTCCAGGAAGCCTTCCAGGCAGCCCTCTGAACTTTCCAGGTGGGCTTCATCAGATTCTGGTCTCATTGAAAACTCCAACTCAGTTCTCAGTCCTGCAGCCCAGCTCCCGGATGCTGGGACAATTCTGCTCCCTCCACCAGGAACTGTCAGGAGGAAAATTCCTGATTCTGATATTCTGTATCTAGAACTCTTCTTATATACACACACTGGCCTTCTGTCTCAGCCAACCCCCTCTTGCCACTTCAGCAACAGGAGTCAGAGTTCACATCCTCTGCCTCTTTCACAGAAGTACTTATAGCCCTTAGTTACTAAGGACCAAGTACCTGCTGAATTAATTACTGTTACAAGTACCATGATTTGCTTAGTAGAGAAGATAATTTTTGAAATATTGGCAGATAGGCCAAATCAAGAAGGTTCTCAATGGGGTATTGGAGACAGGATAGAAATAGACCCTATCACTTTTTTTGTATTATGAATATGCTCAGATGTTTAGTTGAACTTGACTCAGAAGATGTGATGAGCCTATATCAGAATACTAAATGATGAAGATTCTTTAGAAAGTACTGTGATGCTTAAATCTTTTGAATCTTTTCTTAAGAAAATCTATTTAATTGTAGTTCTCAATAAATAGATGAAAGGAGAAAAAGAGTGAATGAAAAATACATTATTTTTTAAAAGCTGCACAAAACCTAACATGTAAATCCAATCTGAGGAGACTACAGAAGAGTTGTTGTTGTTTTTTTTCTCCTTCTAATTCCCACATCTATTATCAGCAAGACCCTTTAGCTTTCTTCTCATATCTATGCCAGAGGGAAAAAAAATACATCTTGCCCATAAAACAAACAAATAGACAGAAATCATGGCTATAATCTCTACAGGAAAAAAACTCTCACTAGTTGCTTAGATCTCACTAGTTACTTAGATCTTAGATCTACTTAGCAAGTCACTTAAGAAACAGATTAAAGCAACCTGACCAGAATTATATAATCAGGATGTGCCAGAGGCAGGATTTGAACTTGGGTCTTTCTGACTGTAAGGCTGGTTCTATCCACTGTATACACTATGGCCGCAATATCAGTTACGCCACTGATTGTCAGGCTGGCCTTGACTTATTTGACTGGCAAAAAGATCTCTCTAGTTACTTCCTCATAGGCCTCCTCTGCTTTTTGTGAGTAATCTACATATACACCAATGATGTTTAAGAAAATATAAGAAGTCAATAGGCAGACTTTTTCAAATGATATTCAACAAATGGTCACACAATCTGAAAGATACAGAGAATACAAAATTCCACTCTGCTTATTGTCTTCTACCAAAAATTAAAAATGCCTTAGATTCGGCACAAACAAATGCAACCTTTAAGTATAAAGAGAAGGGAGATTTTATTGGAAAGATAAGTTTCACTACATAGATTTTTTGTCCAATTCCTCTCCCATCTCCTCTGGGAGCTTGCTATTTTAACCATGCTGTTTCTATTACCTTCAATCTCTTCTTATCTAATGGGTCCTTTTCCACTCCCTATCAACATGTGTAGATGTACTGAATCCTTGAAAAACTATCATTTGATCCTGTAATCTCCTCAAGTCATTATGCTCTCTCTCTCCTCTCTTGTACTGCCAAATTTATAAAAAGAATCATGACATGTCTTATTTCTATTTTCTCACCATCTATTCACTTTTGAACTCTTTGTAATTTGGCTTTTAACTCTATCACTTGCGGCAACCCTATTTTACAAAAATTACTAACACTATTCATTGCTAAGTGATGATTGTTTCCCAGTCTTCATCTTTCTTGACTTTTCTACACCTTATGACACTATTGATCACAGCATTCATATGTTGTTCAGAAGAATTGACACAAGGATACTCTCAGGGTCTCTCCTAAAAACTTTGGAATTGATTATGTGACATGGGAAGCACTGACACAGGACCTGTCAGTATGGCATGCCCATAGCAGAAAAGGTAATGTGCTCTATGAGCAAAGCAGATTGAAACAGCTTAAAGGAAATGCAGATGGGAAATTTTAGAGTACTCCAAATGTTCACATGGACTATTTGTGCCCAACTTGTGGCAGAGCATTCTGAGCTCATATTGGTGGGATCAACCACAGTCGCACTCATTGAAACTTGACTCTAGTATGAAGAGGTCATTTTGGTCCTGTTCAAGAATGAAGAACAACAACCATATCCAACCTAATTACATCCCTTCTTGATCTTGAGACTTTCTCTGTCTTTGGTTTACAATACATTTCTTTCTCATAGTTCTTTGCCTACCTGTCTGAAAATTCTTCAATCCCATTTCCTATGCCATCATCTCTTGTTTTTAACCTGTGCTCTCTCCTAAGCCTTATTCTCTTCTCTACATACTTGGCAATCTCCCATTATATCATGTTGCAAATATTATCTCTACACAGATAATTCCCAAATCAATATCTCTAGACTTATTCTTTCCACTGAAAAAAATAGTTTTGCATCAATTATCTGTTTGACATTCCTACCTGGATGCTTTGTGAATATAAGAATATTTTAAAAAGAACTGATTGCCTTCCCCTCAAGTTTTTTCTCTTCCAAAATTCCCTTTTTCAGTTGTGTACAATGCCATATTTCAGAGGATCAGGGTTCACAACCTCAGTGTTATCCTCTCTATTCACTTCCTCTTATCCTCCATACCAAATCAGTTGCCAAGTCCTGGTAATTTTACGTATATAACATTTATCACATCTTCCTTTACATGGCCACCAACCTAGCTTATCTCACATTTGGTTTCCCTACTTACAATGTTTTCTTTTTGTTATCTATCCTCTTCATAACTGCCAAAATAAACTCCCTCAGCCATAGATATGAACATGTTACTCCCTTTCTAAAATAGAACATAAATTCCTCAGTCTTTTACTTAAATCTGACTTCAACTTCATGAACTATATGTTCCAGTAAAATTGGACTAGTAACTCTTGCCAAACTCTATACATTTCCTACATCTGTGAATTCATAAGAGGCCTTCCTCTTACCTACAATATACTTTTTTTTCTTCTGAATCTCAAAATCCCTTTCTTTCTTCAAAACTAATCTAAAGAGTCACCTCCTCAGTGAAATTTTCTTTCATAACCCCAGGTGTTAGGCTTATTTATCTTCTCAAGTAGCTTTACTATATGTGTTTTATCTCATCTCCCCTTATGAGTACTCAAAATGGAAACTGAGGGTGAAAACTTTTTTGGCTTTGTCTTTCTACCCTTAGTGTTCAGTAAAGTATCTTTTACATTAGACCCATTTAATAAATGTTTGCTAAATTGAAAAAAATGTACTCATTTGTAATAAAGTTCTAATTACTACCAATGCCTTCATGCTTTAACCCTACTTAATGTTTATCTTTATGCTAACTTGTTTTTGAGGACACACAAAAAAGACACAAAACTTTAACTTAAAGAATGAATTTTAAATAAAGGAGTTTCAGATTATAATGGCAGGCAATTGCTGGAGTTATCTAGGGATATTTTGATAGTACCTCTAAAAATTATACCACAGAGAAAAGCTTTCTCCACCTACAAGCACAAGAAGTGTTGTGTACTCTGAATCTGGTTAGACTTATGCCTTCTTTTTCTCTTCTTGAAAATCTTCCAAATACCACTTGGATAAAAGAATGGATGGTGTGCTTATCAAATATTCAGATGACACAAAGCTGGGAGAGATATTGAACATGCCAGAAGACAGAATTAGGATCTAAATAAACCTTTTTAGACTAAAACATAGGTTAGAACATGTCAGATTAAATGAAATTTGTTATCATAAGTATGAGATGTGAGAGGCATATTTAGAAAGCAATTGGTCTAAAAGAGATCTGGTGACCCTTGAGGATTGACTGTGAGTTCAATGAGATTCAACACATCATACAAAAGCCAAAAACAAAACCAAAAACCTGCAGTTTGGGGATGCATTTAGAGAAATATAATTATAAGGAAGACTGATACTCCAACTGTACTCTGATTTGATTATACCACATCTGATATATTATGTTTAGTTCTGAGCACCTACAACTTCAAAAAGGCATTGATGAACTAGAGCAATACTTCTTAAACTGTGGGTCATGACCCCATAAAGAGTCCCAAAAAATCTGGCAACAGTAAAAGGTTTCTGAACATGCAATGACCAAAAGTGTGATTTTTAATTAAAAATGAAACATGTAATGAATCTGAGGCATTTGCTCATGTCATGCAACTGCACTGCAGTCTTGGTTCTGAACACAAAGCTTACTCACATTACACTGCTAAAATGCAAAAAAGGGTCTTGAGTGGAAAAAATTTAATAAACCCTGAACTACAGTATATCTCAAGTAAAGCAGCCAAATAAGGATCAGGTGAAAGAAATGGTCATGCTTAACTGAGAAAACAGAAAACTCAGAAGATAACTCTGTTCAAGCATTTTAAGGTTTATTATGTAAAATAATTATAACATATACAAAATGCTTTAAATTTTGCAAAATGCTTTACAGACATTAACTTACTTAATCCTCACCACAACCTGTAAGGTGAGTGCTTTTATTATTCCAATTTTAAAGATTAGGAAACTGAGGCTCAAAGAAGTTGTGCCTTTTTATTCTTTTTCTTTTTTAGTGCCTTTCCCATACAGCTAATATGTAACCTAGATAAGATTTGAAAGGCCACTTTGTCTAGACTATAGATGTCTGTGGAATGAAACGTGTAACAAGGTCCTTGTGACTCCAAGTCTAGTATGTTATCTCTTAATAGGGATTAGATTTGTTCTGTGCAGTGTCAGAGAGCAAAACTACAAACTGAGTAGAATTTGCAAAGACGTGTCTTTAGACTTATTGTCAAAAAAGAAAAAGAAATTTCTAATAATGAGAACTACTCAAAAGACGTGGTAAGTTCCCCTCATTGAAGATCCTCAAGAAAAGACTGGATGATCATGCTTTGGTATGTTGCAGAGAAGATTCTTTTTAATTTATGAATTGCACTAAGTAACGTCCAAGATCTTATCAAGACCTTAAATTCTGTGACTCAATATGATTACTTTGTTGGACTTTGGGCAGAGTGGGAATATCTAATCTCATACTTGCTTCCTGTTCTGAAAGTTAAAGAAAGGTTTATAAGAATCTAAGTGTCACTCAATACTGTTCATATATTTTGTCTGAGATGTAATCCTACTAGTTTTCCTTGTAGACAAGTAAAGAAGTTTTCTTTACAAGCTATAAGTGGTAAAAACCTAATCAGAAATTTATTTTCATACTTCTTACAATTCTTTGCTCAAGTGAAATTTTTGAATGTATAAATCACTGAAAATTAATTTTGAATGGAGGATTGGTTAATGTAATCAACCTCCTATTGAGAACAAACCAAGTATATTGAGTACTAATATATTCTTATGGAGTAGAATAATTCATCTTAGCATCACACATTTTTGAAAGAACAAACAGTTATGAAAACATGATAGGGAAAATAATGCTACTTCATTCCTTAAAGGAGCATTTTTAAATGCTTACTCTGTGCCAGGCACTGTGCCAGGTGTTGAGGATTCAAAGGTATCCATTAAAAAGTGCTTACTCTCAAGGAGCTTTTGTTTTATAAAAGGGAGGGGGTAGGAAGGTAAACAACTTGTACTCAGATAAGAAGATATAAAGTCTGTACAAAGAAAATACAAAGTAATTTTTGGGGGAGCCATGGCATTAGCTACTACAGGGGAAGCCAATAGGGTAGGTCTTATGTAGGAGGTAGTGCTTAAAATGATCTTTAAAGGAAATAAGACAATGGTTCTCAACCTGTGGGTCGTGACCCCTTTGGGATTTGAATGACCCTTTCAGAGGGGTCACAGGGGTCACCTAAGACCATTGGAAAACACATATTTCCAGTGGTCTTAGGAACCGACACACTGCTCCTCTATCCATCTCCAGGCAGGTCTGCCCATGTACAGACACGCCCACATACAAGTATTAAAGTGTTGTGGCATTAGGAAGGTTGAGAACCACTGAAATAAGAGACTCCATAAGGCAGAGGCAAAGAAGGTTAAAATTTAGACACAAGGGATGACCTGGGCAAAGGCACAGAGACAGAAGATGGATCACCTTGGGGAGGAAACAGAATAATGGCCAGTTTGCCTAGACTATGGAATCTGTGGAGCACAACATGTAACAAACCAAATAGGTAGTCTGGGGCTGCGGCATGAAGGGCTTTAAATGGCAAAAGGAGTTTATATTTGATCCTAATGATAATAGGTATCTGGAGACTCATGAGTAAAGTAGTGCCATGGTCAGGTGTGCTTTAGGAATAACAATTTGGCATCTGTCTAGAGGTTGGATTAGAGAAGGGAGAGACATGAGGTAGGAATACTAATTAGGAAACTTCTATAACAGTTCTGGATAGAGATGACAAGAGCCTGAACTACATAAGACCCGAAGCAAGGAAAGTAGTCAGTGAATGAAGAGTTAAGGACAGATTCTCGAGACCTTTAGAAGGTAGAATTTACAGAACTTTTCAACTGATTGGATATGCAGGGGAAGGAAAATTGAAGAACTGAGATGACTCTAGTTTTGTGATATTGATTGAAGTCACTTCTAAAGTGACTTAGGACTAACAAGCCAGTTCCTCCTCCTAATTTATCTATGTTTAATGAGAGTGAGAGAGAGGTGAAAATTTCTCAGACTGTACCCGAAAATGGAGACAGTGCTCTAAACTCAAGCGAGGCTTCAAGTACAGCTAGGCCTAAGTCTATCTTTTGTAGTTAGGCTCTGGCAGCAGCTGGGCCTAAGATTCATTCTTGCAAACTGATGCCTCCCCTGCTTTCACCCACTGTCAAGTAAGGTATCAAATGTTTACATTGGTTTTCACTGGTTGAAGATTGTTTCCTTGCTCCCTGCATCTAGGTAGATTCCCAAGCCAGAGTGTGAGGCTGAGCTCTCAGCCAATGAGAGCAAAGTCATTGGGAGGGGTTGCGTGTGTTAGGCTATATAACCTCGTTTTGCTTTCTGTAACTTGCCTCCTCCACTGGTCCATCTTGGTGGAGGTGATGCCCTCCTCTTGCAGGAATCAAATAAATGTTTTCTGTTCCTACCTAGAGAAGCTTCTGAGTTTTTGATTAAATTTTGGATAGGGTTTTTCATCCCACACAAGAGCAATTCTATTTTCTTTGTTACTCAAATGCATATCATGTCATCTTCAACCCATCCTCCTCCTCTTCTCTTGTCCCCATTTACCAAATATTGCCAATGTAAAATTTCCCTTCTCCACCCATTGTCACAATTTGAACAGTCACATGGACCAGTCACATGGACATAACAATTAACCTATTGACTGGACTCTAGTCCTGCATCATAATTCCCTTTTGGACACCATATCCTCAGTGTCAAATAGACATCTTAAACTCAATATACACACAGAGTAAATTATCTTTCTTCCAAAATCTCATTTTCCTTTTTACTCTTATGACCTTCCAGAATCCTTTCAAGGGTACCACCACTCTCCCAGTCACAGAGATACATAAGCTCAAGTCATCCTCAACTCACTTCTCAACCCTCATTTGATCTATTGTCAAATTACATCATTTCTACCTCCACAAAATCACCTGGTTATGCCCCAGATCTATAAATAAGTCATCCAATAAATATCTGGCAAATGCCTACTATGTGCCAGGCAGTATGTTAAGCTCTGGGGATACAAAAACAGCCTCTGCTCTCAAGGAGCTTGCAATCTGTGTGAGATGTGGTGAAGACCCCTCATAAACTTTAAGGTCTGGGGGACCCTCATAGAATTTAAGGTTGGGTTCTCAATTCACCTTTCCTGTAAAAACAAGCTGTTGATCTTGAAGTGTTCCAAGAGAAGAGGATGGGAACACAGGATGCAAACACATCTGGTCAAAAGATTCACGAGAATGGGAGTTGTACAAGGATTCTTAGATAACTAAATCTGCAGGATAATCATATCTGCTTGTTTCCTTGTTCAGTTATACTGTAAGGGCAAGCTGACCGTGAAGTGTTTCAGGAACAAGGACAAGAACACAGGCTTTGATCATGTCTGTTCATTAATCCAAAGAAAAGGGGCCCCCAAAAATGTAGGAGTTGTGCCAAAGTTAATGGACTGCTAAACTGTTATGGGAATCTGAAGATCTTCCCTGCCCCTAGGCCCTTTGCTAAAGTGGCTACGTGACTCTGAGGACCTTCCGATATTTGAAAGTATACTCTGTTCCCTAATAGGCTGAATGTGGTCA
>CM053590.1:198867007-198877082 GCA_028646515.1 Pseudochirops corinnae | reverse complement strand
GCTGACTTTTCCCCCTGAACTAGGTAAATGATATGTTCGATTAAAGTGAGATTGTTAACCCATTTTGAGTTGCTTTCCTTTAGAAAAGCAGATCTAAGAACCTGTGCTAGTAGCCGCCCTAGGTATGCTAGGGTGCTTGCTGATACATAAACTTACAAAATAACTGCACCTGCTTACTATATATATTTCATCACTGTCCTTGGGTTAGATTCATCACATATGGATTGTGCCTTCAAAACCTGTGAGAATGAGTGGAGAGGAAGGGGGCTAGGGAGCAGGCTTGGGATTAGTTGAGGCTATAAAAGTATGTATTTTCTCTATGCCTGGCATGGTTCAACATTGAGAATGTATTGAATGCACTCAGTATAAATTGCCCTTCCTGCTGAGATTGTAATAAACTCCTTTCTACTTTCTTCCTAGAGAAGCCTCTGAGTTTAATTTGGGTAAGGGTCTTTGTTATCCCACACAAATCTAATGAGGGAAACAAGCAAATTATATACAAGAAAGATAGGAAATGATTAAGGGGAGAAGGGCATCAGACTTAAGAGGGGTTCAGAAAGACTTCCAGTAAAAGATGAAATTTTAGTTGGTACTTCAAGGAAGCCAGGGAAATCAATAGGCAGAACTGAGGATGCAGAAGAGTATCCTTGGCATGGGATCCAGCCAGAGAAAATGCCCAAAGCTGAGAGACAGAATGTCTTATTTGTGGATAACCAGGAGGCTGGGTCAAGAGTAAACACAGGGGAGTAAAGTGTAAGAACACCAGAAAGTTAGGAGGGGGCTGGATTATGAAGGACCTATCTCACCTTATTCAGCCAAATCCCTACTTCAGGTCTTCATGACCTCTTACGTAGAATATTTCATATAGTCTTCTAGCTACTGTCCTGGCCCGAAGTTTCTTTCCGTTAAAATCTATCTTCCAGCAATTTTTCAAAAGTGTAGGTTTGACCATGTTTCCAGTCCTCTCCCTCAATGAATACTAGTAGCTCCCAATTACTTCCAGTATCAAATATAAATTCCTCTGTCTGCCATTTAAAGCTTTTTATAATCCAGTCCCTTCCTACCCTTCTAGCCTCCTTCTCTCTGACATCCACTACAATCCAGTACCCTTGACTCCTTACATTTCCTGAAACATACTTCATTTCTTGTTTCCATTCTTTTGCGATGAATATCTCCACGCCAGGAAGACTTGCCCTCCTCATATCCACCACCTGGTTTCTTTGGCTTCCTTCAAGACTCCGCTCAAATTCCACCTTTTCCAGGAGGCCTTTCCTGGTCCTGCCGCTAGCGCCTTCCATTTGAGATTTCTTTTGATCTAATTCCCACTTCTCGTGTATGTACATGCTTTTTACATGCCATCTCCTGCATTAGAATGAGTCATGAAGAAACAAATCACATTTTTGCTTTTTTATATATCTAAAGCACATAGCATTATGCTTGAAAGCTAACAAGTTCTTAATAAATGTTTCTCTACTGACTGATTGAATGATTTATCTCCTTGACTCTCATCCTCACTCTAATCCTTCCTTTACACAGGTGTTGAAACAATCTTTTAATGTATAGGCTTGATTCTGTCATTCTCCCTCCTTCCCTGTTCAAAAATATTTAGCCATTCCCTATTATCTAAAGGCTAAGGAAAGTACAAAACCTTGATGACTAAATGATATGAGGCACTCCCTGGCTTGACTTTAATCTAGTTTTCAAGCCTTATTTCACTTTATTACCTTCACATACTTTATGTTGCATACAAACTAGACTATTAGTCTAACAATGTTGAAAAACAATTTGTAATTAAGCTAGGAAAGTAATTAAAATATCCAAATCCTTTGATATAGAGACACCACTGCTAACTGAGGCAGTCGGTAAAAAGGAAGCTCTCACATACATCAAAAATGTTTACAGAAACACTTTTTTGTTGTAAAATATAATCTGGAAACAAAAGTTGATGTCCATTCATTGGGGAATGACTACATGAACTGTGATACATGAATGTAATAGAATATCATAGGCTATAAAGAATTATAAATATGAAAATACACAGGAGTCTAGAGAGACTTATATGTAACTGATTCATAATCAATTATTATATAAATTGGTACAGCGTGAATTAAACACATCCAGGAAAGCAATTTACGAAATAACTGAAACAAAGAACAAAAAGTAGACATTGAAATGGTTGTGTAATTATAAATAGCTTGTCCCTGAAAAAGGGATTTGAGAATACTTCTTCCTTATTTGTTTGTAGAAATGAGAATTAAGGGCTTGACATGCTACCTATAATGTTAGACTTAACTGATGTATCAGTTGTGCTTCCTTTATGGTTTTTTTTTTTTCTATTTTTAAAAATCTTTGTTTTGGGGCAGCTAGGTGGCACGATGAATAGAGCACAGGCCCCAGAGTCAGGAGGACATGAGTTCAAATTCGGCCTCAAACACTTAACACTTATTAGCCATGTGACCTTGAGCAAGTCACTTAACCCCAATTGCCCTGCCTTTCCCCCTTCAAAAAACAAACAAAAAAATCTTTGTTTCAAGAGTGGGTTTGAAGGGGGCAGTGGGGATAAATTGGGAGAAGAAGGTGATTTGAAAACAAAAAGCATAAAGATCTAAGAAGGTTACTGAGTAAAACTTCAGTAAGAGCTGAAGTTCTACAAGGCTTAAAAGACAGAAACATTGAAATGTAAAGGAAAGAGCCACCAACCAGAAAATAGATACTCCTCACTTAAAAAAGTGAGAGCCTTGAATAGTCCAGTTGCTTATGAAGTCTGGAAAGACAATGAACTTGCCTTAAGGACATAAATTGTTTTCTTATCTCTTTATTTTACCACTTTAATAAGTGTTGTTGCTAAGTCATTTCAGTCCCCTTAGACTCAGAGTTTTCTTGGCAAATATATTGAAGAGGTTTGCCATTTCCTTCTCATGCTCATTTCATAGATTAGAAATGTAGGCAAACTGAGTTAAATGACTTGCCCAGGGTCACACAGCTAGTAAATGCCTGAGGCCAGATTTGAACTCATAAAGTAAATTAGTCTTTCTGATTCCATGCCTAGGTCTCTATCCACTACACTACATACATGCCCACTTCAGTAAATACCCCTTTCAAAAAGTTACATAAAGCCTGCTGAATAGATTATCAACTACTAATTTTTGGAGGAAGCACACTAGTGGGTTCTCAAGTCAAAGCCATTAAGGAAAGGAGGGAAGATAAAAGGGAATGAGCATTGATTATGCTAGTACTATGTGGCAGCATTGTACTCAGCAAAAATCTGATGCTCACAACCACCCTGTGGCTTAGTTCTTATTATCAACAAGTGGTGGAACTGAAGCAGACAGTGCTTAAGTGACTGGCCCTGAGTTACACAGATAATAGTTATCTGAGATGGATCGGAGCTCAGGTCTTCCTGACTGTGGGTGCAATGGTTTATCCACTGTGCCACCTAGCTATCTCAAAATATACTTAGAATACTGAGAGGGAAGACAGAGCCAGGCTAGCTCTGGGAAAAACAGCGCGTGTATAAGACTCCCTAAAGGGTCTTTGGTTCTAAGGCTGACTTTCTCTATCCTATATGACATTACTTTCCTAGAATTATGTAAAATGACAGGGGGGAGATGAAGTATCTTTTTTTAACCCTTTTTTGTACTAGGAAAACTTCTAGCATTTTTCCATACAAGCAATTATAGCTCTTAGTTTTCAGACTTGCATCTGGTTGTTGAAATGAGAATTGTCTTTTGTCAAAGGCTTGAGATGATCTTACATATTTTATGGTATTGTTATGTTAATTGTTTTGCAAATATAGAACTATCCTTTCATTTCTAGTCTGAATCCATATGGTTCATGGTGGTTTGTATTATGAATCTGTCCCCTTAGTTCACTTCCAAAGATTTTAATTAGATTGATTTCATCCATACCCATTAGTGAAATTTCACCTATTTCTTTTTCTCACATGTCTATACCTGGTTTTGGTTTTACTTTGTATATTCAACTCCATGGTGATGATTGCTAATTGTGTTTCCCTCTCTTTGCTCCCCAGAACTATTTTTTTAAGAAAAAGAAAATAGTGGAAGAGAGGGAATTTTACAAACACTAGTATTCTGTAATTGAAGACATCTGTTTCCCTGTTGCAACCTCTCTCCTCTCCTTACTCAGTCTCTGGACACTAGTCCTTTGTTCTTTTCCTTCCTTGTACTTCAGCAATACTGTTGAGGTTTAGGGGTGCTTGAGACCCAAAATATCAATACATTGGGTCCTGCCAAATGAATTCGACTCAAGTCTTCCTTCAGTCAAACTAAAGCAAAGTTTATTAAAGATTTGCCTTAATGGGTAGACTCTGAAGGAGCCTTAGTATTTATGACACTTGTATTGGAGAACCCGGCCAGAATAATCTGACACAGAATGGGTCTGTGCTAGATTGAATTCTCAGCACCTTCATGGAGGTAAAGTGGAGTTTACACACAGAAAGATTGTGGGAGGATTTAGGGGTGGTCTAGAGGAGGAGTTTGGGGAGAGTCTTGAGGAGGAGTCAAATGAGATCAGACTCCAGTAATGACATTAAGGATGGGAAATAGCTGAAGGCTACCTGGAGATGATAGATAATGGAAGGCTAGGCTAGGTAAAGAGTAACTGAGATTTGTACCTAGCTATAATGAAAGGCTTATGGCCTCAGGCAAATGCCTCATCAAGTGAGAAGATTCAAGGGGGGTGGGGGTCACAGAGCCTGTACCCCATCAATACCACTTGTAGAAGTGATCTTTGGTGAGTGTGAGAGGAGGATGGTAACAGCCACTTTAAAGGTGAATTCATTCTTAAGTACTGAGTTAATAAGGAAGAGTATATTTATGGTTTCAAAGGGTTTTGTACTTCAGAAATTGTTTTAACTTCTCAATAAATATTCCTTTCTAAAAACTAAAAATTAGAGGTGCCTAGGTGGTGCAGTGAATAGAGCACGAGCCCTGGAGTCAGGAGGACCTGAATTCAAATCTGGCCTCAGACACTTGACCTGTGTCACTAGCCCTGTGACTTTGGTCAAGTCACTTAACCCCAATTGCCATCCAAAAAGCAAAACGTTTAAAAAACCTAAAAATTAAATCAAAGTTTTCTTACTCAGCCCTGGTCTTTTCTTCATGAATGCTTCTAAGTCTTCTATTACATTTCTTTTTTTTTTTCTTCTAAAATTAAATCCAGTCTTTTAGGCTGTTATTTTTGGTTGCAAGATTTTATATTTCACCTTTTGGATGATCATATTTCAAGATTTTCTCTCTTTTATTCTAAGTAGCTGCCAGGTCTTGCATCATCCTGATAGCTTTTTTAAACTTTCTATCTACTCATGATACTTTTTCTTTGACTTGAAGGATCTGATTTTGAATATGATATATCTTAAATTATTTATTTTGGTATCTGCTCTATTGTTCTAATGAATTTGGGAAGTTTTTTTTTATTATTATTATTATTTCTTGATGTACAATAGCCCAGCTGTGGGGTGGGGGGGTCACTTCACCCAGGGTTCCAATTATTCTTTTCAAACTAATTCTTATTTTTTAACTAGAAAAATATTTTTGCTCCCTCACAATTCCACAATTCCATTTGAAACAGAACAAAAAATGTAATAAAATACATATTCTACTAAAACAGGCCCATGCGTTGGTCTGTCCTAATAAATATATATTTCATTCTGTATTTTGAGTCTATTACTTTTCTGCAGGGAGGTGAATATCATGCTTCATCTCTGATTCCCTGGGATCATGCTAAGTCATTGCATTGATCAGAGCTCTTGTCTTTCAAAGTTGTTTTACAGTGTTTGATGTTCTCTCAGAAATTGTGCTGATTCTGCTCAGTTCACTCTGTTCATAGAGTCCAATGATTCTTAAGTTGTCTTTCAACCTGTTTTTCATGGCCGTTGTTTCTGAGAATAGATACCTTATATTGCCTTTTACATTTTTCCCCAATGCTGTGGTTTAATATTTTTTATTCTCTCATAGTCTTTGAGCTCTGTTTTGTCCATTCAAATTTTCAGGAAGTCCACAACTTCAATAAGATTTCCACTTCTTACTTGAAAATATTTATTCCCATTTCCATTTTATTATTTGTCCCAAAGCTTTTATTCATTTTTTATGTTTTACTGTATTTCTTTAAGAGACTCTTGCAATCCTGGTAACAAATCTATTTTCTTTTATCTCTAAGTGTCTGTTTGCAGTTGTGTAATTATTCTCTTCTGGGTTTTCTTCATGGACAACCTTTGACCCATAGCATTTCTTCATGGTGCTCAACGTCTTTTAATGTTTATTTATATCTCCAGTCTCCGTTTCTGATTTGGGACTTCATGAGACGGTGAAGTTTTAACTTTACAATACTCTTGGATAAAGCAGTCAGGACTTTTTTGGTCCTTCCATCCCTACCATTGGTGCCAGCCACTGATTTCTATTTCTCTTTAGGCTTTCTGCTTTCAGAGCACTAACGTACTCAGAACTCTTTGACTGACTATCTCTGATCAGGTGTTGCTTATTATCTTCTGTCTCCATGGGCACTTAACAAATCAGGGCACTGAGTGGTTTTTCATCCTCTTGGAGTGCCCTGGTCAGGATACTGAATGGTACTAATGCTTCTCTTCTCCTTCCCTCTCCTTAACACCCATATTCATTTTCAGGGCTTCTTCAAGGAGGGCATCATTGCTTTTGTCCCTCTTGGAGCTGGAGAAAAAAAAAAACAGAAGGTAGTGCCACAAAATTTTAATATAGATTATTACTCTGCTGCCACTTCAATAAAATTTATTTCTTTTAAGTATGGCCGACTCTTCCCTGTCTATTCTATCCCACCAAGTCTGTTTCATCATATTGGCCAAACTTACCTTCTCGCGATAAGACTTGCGTCTCGAGGTCGCCCGTGGTTCCAGAAATGGGGTCCAGGTCAAATTTTTGTTGTCGCGCTTGCTGTTGTTGTTTTCGCTAGCCAGTCAGGCATTGAGAAGTAGCTCCATTTACCTCAATAATACAGGTTACTTTTTCTGTCTGTCTTGCCATCATATATGATCTATCTAGATCAGCAGTTCTCAACCTCCACAACCTTACGTTCAGTTTGTAACAATGAAAATACATCCTGTATATCAGATATTGACATCACAATTCATAACAGGAGCAAAATTACAGTTATGAAGTAGCAACGAAAATAATGTTATGGTTGGGGGTCACCACAACATGAGGAGCTGTATTAAAGAGTCACAGCATTAGGAAGGTTGAGAACCACTGAGATATAGATATATTTTCTGCAAAGCTAGGCAAAGGACAGAAGTACAAATATTTCCCCCCAATAATTGAGGGACACATATTCTCTTATACCACTTTGAGTCTTAGGGGTGAGGGATCAGATTTAATGCATTGATTTCACCAGGTTCTGCTGGATGAGACTCAGCCACCACTGGGCCGGGTTCCAAAGGCAAATCCTTGGTCCTTGAGGTTTGACTGTTTGGCTATATAATCCTGGGTGAACTCTACTCCTTGACTTCCTGGTGGTTCAATCTCCTGTTCTTTCAAATCTCACAAGATCACAGCCATATTCAATCTCCTTCATCTAAAATAGGAAAGAATAATCACTAAAGCAAAGAAATGTGGTTGATATTTGTGGACCACATGTTGGCCTCAGATGGTAATGCCCCTAGATGTCTTTATAGCAATGTTTCTCTCCTCTCATCTGAACAAGAATTGGCAGAATGGAATCAGACCTAAAGGACCAGTTCTGGAGGGCTAGTGTCTTTTGAATGTAGTTTAGTTCTGGTTAGAAAGGTCCCTCTTCATCATGTGACTTGTATATTAGAACTAATAACAGAATGCCTTTCCAGTGTATTTCCATTACACATCATTTCTCCCTAGGAGTTAATTCTCCATCCCCCTCCATGTTGATACCTGCCATTACAAAAGAACTCATATTGTTACATTTCAAAATGGAAAACATGCACTTAGTTTACCTTATAAAATCATAGAGTTTGAAAGGATTTCAGAGGTTATCCAGTTCAATTTCTTCCTGGACAAAATTTCCCTCTATAACATAGAGCAAACTTTTGTATGAAGTACTACAATGAATGGAAACCCATTATAATCCCTACTTGCCTCCTGAGACGTCCTTGTCTGCTCTAATGGTTAGAAAGTTGTTCGTTTGTTTGTTTATTACCAAACTAAAATCCCATCACAACTTCTACACTTTACTTTCAATTCTACCCTGCATATCCAAAAAAAAAATTGTTGTACATCATCTTTCACATACTTGTAGAAAGCTCTCATGTTCCCACTAAGTCTTTTCTGGAGAAAAGATCCTTATTTTCTTCTACTTATTCTTATAGAGAATAATATTTAAAACCATCACCATCTTGGTCACTTTTTTCTGAATGTTCTTTTTTTTTCATTTTGAAATCAGTAAAATAAGACATCCAATCATTCGTGTAAGAGCATAAACAAAATAGGTAAGAACGTAGTTGTAGTTGTAGTTGTAATGCTCTACTGCGATGCATACTATTCAGCAGTCTGGAAAATGTCTGCTGGGTGTTTATAGTACCTTTAATCTGACAGCCTCTTCCGAAGTTTGACCTGTTTACTCTTCCAGTTCCATTATTTTGTGCACTACAGGGACATGTGGCTCCAAAGGAAATATTCAGTGTAAATTTTCCCTGTAAATGCTTCATAGATTAAAGTCCCACTGATGGCAATAGAGATTCCATGCAACAAACAAAGCCTGCAGTTTCATCTTGGCACGAGACACATCACAGTGCACGTAAAACAACCACACACAGGCATCTATCTTACGGGTGTCCCAACAAATATATTTCATTCCTATGAAATTGACTTAATTTCATTTCTTCCACAAGGGTCCGTGCCCAACACGCCATGTGCTTCCTTCAGTATCTCTTCTGACATGCCCTTTATTGAAGTATTTTTTTTTTGCTTTTCCTTCAGTGACAAGGCATTATATCATTCTGACAGGTTATGTATTTTTGATTTATCATATTGGCAAAACAATCATGATTAAGTATTTATCATCACTGACAAGAAGTACATTATGTATACATTATGTGGGTAAATGTTCTGCTCAGTGCACAGATTATGCATGTAACTCATCAGTATATGAATAACGAATCTAATTTCTCTTATGAATTACTGAAAAATTCACTCCTAAGTTTCCAGAGGTATTCTTTAGAAGTTAGTGGTGAACATAGTAAAAAGTCCTGATTTTTCTTTTTATGAATCCTCAAAAGGAACCATAAAACTAGCAGATCCCAGAACGTTCAGGGACAGAAACCCTAAACAGAGGACCAGGAAAGTAGCCTGTAGCTCAGGTTTGCCACTAAAAGCTGGAGACACAAATGACTTTTAAAAAAAAATATGTTCTTTCTATTTCATAGGATACTAAAAAACAGGCAATTTAAAAGTGTGCAAAACCCTTCCCGGACCCCAAAGTTCATACTCTTTCAGGGTAACATTTGGTACCCTTCAAGTATTTCTGGCATTATCTCCCTGAAGTGCTCCTCCCACTGTTTTCTCCAGTGGTTGAATTTAAATTCATTTGTTAATACCCAAGTAAGTAAATATCTCCTCCTCCAGGAAGCCCCCGTGGATTGACACCTTATCCCATTCCCAGTTAGTAGCAATAATTCTCTTATTAAACCTCCCATATATTTTGTTTGTCCCTACTTCTTCACGGTTATTTGCATGTGTGTCATTTTCCCTTACTAGAATCTTACCTCCATTAGGACAAAGATTATGTCTTTTCTAGCTTTGCATCTCATTCAGTGACCAGCAGAATTCTCCATACACAGTAATTCTCAATTAAACTATGTTGAATTTTAATAACAATGAACTGGAAAGTACATTATGGTCAGAAATGCAAATTAAAGCAATTCTGAAATTCTGCTTCACAATCATCAGAGTGGCAAAGATGATATAGCCCCAAGTCCCAAAGCCCATTGCTACAGGACTTTCTCCTCATTGGTGGAGAACAATGCTCCATGCTCACATATGAGGAAGAGCTGACAAGATCAGGAGAAAAGAAAGATCAAGGATCTTTAGGCTCTCTTGGTGCTTCTACCCTCTAGTAT
>CM053590.1:198856474-198866907 GCA_028646515.1 Pseudochirops corinnae | reverse complement strand
TATATCTATTCTAGCCTCCCTGGGATCCATACACATGGCAGGGCTATTCAAGGAGAAAAAAATGAAAATAATCAATATTGGAGAGGCCATAGGAAAACAGGCATATCAGTGCAATATTGATGGTCCTGGGAATGGATACAACTATTCTGGAAAGCAGTTATAACACAAAGTTGCTAAATAGGGCATGCTGTTTTACCCAGTAATGCTGGTGCTAGACCTATCCCAAAACTGATTAAAGAAAGAGGAAAAGGTCCTTTTATGTTCAAAAATATTTTTAGCCACTCCCTTCCTTTTTATTGTGGACCAGAAAGCCCTAAATTCAAATCTGGCCTCAGACACTTAGTTGTATAATCCTGGGCAAGTCACTTAACCATATTAGCATCAGTTTCCTGAGCTGTAAAATGAGTGGAAGAAGGAAATGGCAAACTACCCCAAGTATCTTTGCCAAGAAAACCCCAAATGAAGTCATGAAGAATTGGAGATGACAGAAATGATGGAAAAACAACAGCAATAACTACTAGATATTGAGGGAATATCCATCAATTGAGAAATAACTGAATAAGATATTAAAGTGATGGGTTCTACTGTGCTATAAGAAATGAGAAAATAGTTGAATTCAAAGAGACATAGAAAGATTTATATGAACTGATGCAGAGTAAACAAAAACAAAAGAATGATTTATATTATAAAATCAAGATTAATATCATAAAAATGAGCAATTCTGGGGACTTTTATAAACTATTGAATAATGAAATAAACAGAATGAGAACAGTTTGTACAATAAGAATGCTGTAAGAATAACTTTGAAAGCCATAAAAAACTATGATAATTGAAATGATCATTTATGATTCCAAAGGATAAACATGGGCTCCATTGTCCTAAATCTATCACCTCTGCAAAGAGAAAAATCAGGGCTGTTTACTATGTTCATCACTGCTCCTAGGTCTTTGAGCCATGATGACCTAGGAGCCAGGATTCTAGACTGAATGTTGCTGTCACCCCAACATGGAATCTCTGAGAATCCAAAGTACAATAATGTAAGTGCAAGAAACTTGGTGGGATTAATGCTATATAGGAACTGAACTAAACTATGAACCTCACGGTTCCCCCTCGCCAGAGATGAAGGTGATCTAGGGTGAATGGGGAATGTTCATACATTTGTTATTGCTGTGCCTTTCAAGGACATATTTACTGGTGAAAGCTAATCTGTTAACTGGTCAAATTGAACTGGAAGTCTAGGGACTCCTACACTTAATGGAACACAACTGGCAAGAATTAGAGCCAATGAAAAGGATTATACACTCTCAAACTCTTTAAATGTACCAGAGAACCCTGGAGGAGGGGTCAATTGTGACCTACCTGGCCTTTAGGCAGAGTCAGTCAGCAGTGAACTAGCATGTAATAGCCTGAGTAATCCCTATTATTAGAACAGAGTGATTACTGATTTGACGATTACCCTGCCTCACAGATGGTGCAGGTAGTATTCTCTCTATTTCACAGATGATGAAACTGAACCTCAGGAAGGTTAAGTGATTTGCCCAGTTTCAAACAAGGGCAAGTAGCAAATCAGGAATTCAAACTCAGATCATGGTGCCCTTACTAGAAGGGGGTGTCTTCAAAACTGTCTATTTTTAAATCATTCTTTATACATCTATAGTTTTAATCCAGAGGCAAGTGATAAGAATACTTCTAAACCAGTTATATAACAACATCCAAGGTTTGGAGGACGTAATCAGAGTTGATTTAAAAAAATGATAAAAATTCAGCTTTCTACTCTTTTGAAAAACAATTTCCTCACAGCTTCCCTGTAAGCTAGGAAGTAAAAAGCATTATTTTCTCCACTTGAAACCTGAGGAAACTGGTTCAGGGAGATAAAGTAACTTGTTAGTCATACAGTTGGTAAATGTAGCAGCTGTGATTCACATCCAGGTATCAGGGCGCCATTTCCAGGATTCCTTCTACTGTAGAGCGTGCTTCCTCTTCATAGATATTATTGCACTTTTGCAAAAGGCCCTTCAGAAATAAAGATTAAATTGCCTTTAAAGTGAGCAGTTAGGTGGTGCAAGGCTAACATTCTAGTAGTAGACATAAGCGTTCTTTCAAAACCCTGTTATCAAAGGCACATGGTATTAATTAAGAATAAGCGAGGATGCCCAATAGATTGGTTCTATTCTGAGAAATTTGAGAGAGGAAAAGAAAATAGAAGACAAAAGAAATCCACTAGTGTGGAAGGGAAGAAGAGGGGTGGACCTTGCCATTTCTCATATGCGCGGTGCATAAGAAGAATATACAAACATGGAAGAAAGAATGGAGGAGTGGGCATCAAATGAACCTTATATTAATCTGATTTAGACACACACGAACACACAAATAGACTCGTGGAAACATAAGGGAGTGGGGAGTAGAGATAGGAGGGAAGCAGAGCTTATGAGGAACAGACTAGTTGAAAGCAAAATTAATTTCCTGGTCCCAAAGATGGATTTGAAGGGAAAGAAAAATTAGGATAGAATACAAGTCTGAGTGTTCCCATCAGTTGGGAAATGGGTGAACAAAATGTTCTATATGTTCAAACAATGGAATATCAATGTATTTTATGGGAAAGTAATGATTTCAGAGAATGCTGGGAGAAAGAAACTGATGCAGAATGGGAGCAAGACCAGAACATTTCATACAATACCAACACATCTGTGTTTAAAAAAAAAAAAAAACAAGCAAACAAACAAGCAAACCCTGTTGTCTAGCTCTTGCTGAGGCTCTGCCTCTGCTGGACCACTACTGCTGCTGTCATTGCTTCTGTCATCTACTGCCCACTGTCTGCTCCTTTCACAGGGGATTTTTAGTGCTCTCCTACAGTGCAATTCCCAAAAAAGCAGTGTCTCTGGGATATTTGATGAATTTATAGCTCTTAAAGAGAGCCCAAAGTTTAAATGCTTCTGAGATATTTAACCAAATTCTACTCTTTTCCCTCAGTTCCTATAATCCTACCTTCCACACAAATGGGCTTAATGTGATAGCTGTGAATACTTCTTTGCCTCAGTCCTTTCAAACAACTTCTAAATTAATTGGGACAATTATCTCTAGTACTTTTAAAACATTTCTTTAAGTTTGATGGCCCTGATGCCCATTATTGATTGGGGTGGGAGAGATGGGAAACTAAAGGAATGGAAAGGCACATGATCTCAGTGGGAAGAACTCTGTGTGTGTGCATGCACGTGTGTGTGTGTGTGTGTGTGTGTGTGTGTGTGTGTGTGTGTGTGTGTGTGTGTGTGTGTAGGACTTTGGGGAGATGGAGGGGAGTCAACTGGTATAACAGAGAGAGTACTTGTCCTGGAGTCAGAAAGACTTGATTTTAAATCCAGCCTCATATACTAATTGTGTGATCCTGAGCAAGTCAATTAACTTCCACCTGCCTCTGTTTTCCCAACTGTAAGTAGGAATAATAAAAGCACCTACCTCTCAAGATTGCTCTGAGAATGAAATGAGATAATATCTGTAAAGGACATAGCACAGAGTCTGGTGCAGAATAGGTAACTACAAAAAAAACGCTTGCTTTCCTCTATGCCCTCCAAAGAAAGAGCAATGCCACAGACAACCAGGCATAGGGGCTGTTGTTCAGTCATTTCACTTGTGTCTGACTCTTTGTGACCCCACGGGGTGTTTCCTTGGTATAGATACTGGAGTAGTTGGTCATTTCCTTCTCCAACTCATTTTATAGATGAAGAACTGAGACAAATGGGGTGAAGTGACATAGAGGTATTGATGTACTCACATGCCAAGATGGGGAGGAAGATCAACATGGCAGAAAGTCATGAAACTGTGTTTGTGATAGGTGTACAATATAGAAGATGGACATGAGGAACAATGAGGCACAGAATTACAATATGGAGCAGTATCCAAGATGTAGTCCTTCACTTATACTACAAATCATGAGATCAATGCAGATCTCCAGTAACCAAGAGACATTTTGCCAAATTGGAGTTTGGGTAATCAGCCCAGACCACACTGTAAGTTTAGGTTGACTTTATAGGTCCTTGGGAAGGCAAGACTTTAAAGGGGGAATATTGTTCAGTATCTCCTAGAAATAAGAGAGGTTTATTTATAAAATTTGTGTTAAATAAAAGTTATACTATATATAATGCTCTTGTTACCTTGAGGGTTGATGCAGAAGCTGAGGAATCTTGTGGGGCAGGGGGTTCTATAGACATATAAACTGTTATGTCTTAGAGTAAGACCAAATGAAGAGACAGAAAGATTTGGTGAGAGCATCTTTCCACCCAAATCATGATTTTTTTCCCTCATTTTAAGGTCATTCTGACATCTAGGTTATATGTATTACGATATGAGGAAATTTGAGAATATAGTCTAGTACAGCAGTTCTCAACCTGTGGGTCACAACCCCTTTGGGGGTCAAATGACCCTTTCACAGGGGTCACCTAACACCATCAGAACACACATATTTCTGATGGTCTTAGGAACCGAGACACCGCTCCTCTATCCATCTCCAGGCAGGTCCACCCACATGCAGATATGCCCACATACGAGTATTAAAGGTTCGCGGCATTAGGAAGGTTGAGAACCACTGGTTCCATAAGTAATCTCTAAGGACCCACCCAGCAAAAAGTAAAGCACCAGACTAAAGCACAAAATAAATGATTCGTATTGATATAGAAGACCTGATCACCATTTATTAGCTCTTTAAATCCCCTTCCTATTCTATTATAAAATTCAGCCTTTTTTCACATGTAAAGTAGTATGGTTAGTGTAGATATTTTCCAAAGCACTTTCTAACTCTATGATCCTACTATTGTGTGATCTTCCACTGACATTTTCCTAAAATTCTCACTTCTTAGATATTACAGAACGTATGTATTTGATGGTCAATAAGTACCTCCTCTGTGCCAGGTGCACAGTGCTAAGCATTGAGGACACAGAGAAAAACAAAACTTCCTTCTCACGGAATTCACAGTCTAATGGGGCAAACAGCATGCAAACAACAATGGAAAAACACGATATACATAATGGAAAATGTGAAGATAAGTAACAGTCGGTGTCAGCATTGAGGTGACTCAGGAAAGCAAAAGCTGGATTTTATGGTACTTGAAGAAAGCCAAGGAAGCCAATAGTCCACTGTTGAAAAATACATAGTATATGGAAGTCAATGTCAGATATCAAGACCTTAATTAAAATTAAGATGAATTCTTGTCACTCTGCAAACATAGTATTATTGAAATAAAACAAAGGGCTCATAGCTCGTGAATGGGTATGGGGGTTTGGGATGGGGGATGGAAAGGCCATAAAAAGGTCACAATTTGGCATAGTTCCTAGGATGAGGCAGTGTGCTATAATAGAAAGAATGCTGAGTTTGGAATAAGACCTGGGTTTGCTGTGTCTCCTTAAGCAAGTCTTGTAACCTTTGAGCAATTTTTTTCATTTGCAACACCTGGATAATCCTGGTTGCATTACCTGGCTCACCAGAGTTATCCAGAGGATATCTGCAAGCTTTAAACTGATATACGAAAGGAAACAATTTTAAACTTGATTAGCATTGCAATTCTTGGGCCAGCTCAGTAGACAGTGCTAATCATCCAGAGAACAACATAAGGACAATTGATTGTGGAAGGAGGTTGCTGTTGTTCAGGCATATCTGACTCTTTGTGACCCCATTTGGAGTTTTCTTGACAAAAATACTGAATTAGATTGCTATTTCCTTCTCCAGCTCATTTTACAAATGAGAAAACTGAGGCAAACAGGGTTAAGGGACTTGCCCAGGGTCACACAGCTACCACGTGTCTGAGGCCAGATTTTGAACTCAAGTATTTGCAGGCCCAGCATTCTATTTACTGTGCCATGTAGAAGGAAGCTCATTTCACAGAGCAAAAAAGGGGAACAATGAAGGGGATCAAAGACAAAAGAAATGTCCCCTATTCTACAATTTTACCGTGGCTAATCCTGTATGGGAAGCATATTTTGTTCAATTTTCATTTATTTCTGCAACTCCTAGGTTCTCTCGCTCTTCTCTTCCATGATCCAAGTATCCCAGAGAAAATAGATGAGAAAAATTAGAAAAACAGCAGAAGGCCCTGTGGTGTCATATCTAGTCCTTCATTTATCTGTTCTTTCTTTATGATGTGCTAACATGCTCCTCCTTAGAGGAGGAGGAATATCAATGATTGTAAACCTGCCTCAGAGCAGGCAGTGCATTTTACAATAATAGCAGCATCCTGTGTTCAAACAAGTTCTTTATGGTAAATATTAGATGAAAAGTAACTTTAAAAAACTCTAGGACAAGAAATGTTAATACTACTCCAACAGATTTTATCAGATATTCTTGTCATACCGTGGGTATGATAAATATCTGGAATTATTTGTCATTATCTCAGGACTCATTAAAACCCCAAACATGCAGTTCTGTATCTGTTCTCACAGCTTATAAATAATTAGCAGGTAAAATTACCCAAACTTGTTCTTCTTTTTTCATTCTTATTTTTACCAGAGACTTCATTTCCTTAGGAAAAAAAAAAGTACATGCCAGGTTCTTTCAGACTATGGCATGCATGCCAAGAGCGTCATGCAGGGTAATGTTCAGTGTCTTTGAGCTTATTGCCATTATCTGGACAAAATTATGAAGATGTTTGTTTCTGATATTATGGAAGTGAACGCCACCTCTTATCCCCTTATCTTTTCCAGTGACATACCACAAATTAAAATTGGGACAATACTTTAGTCTAAAGTCCATGAAATAATGAGAAACCTTATCACCGAATCAAATTCCTAGGAAATCAGTCCCCTTCTCTAAGCTCCCTTTTCCCAATAACCTTGAGGAAATCATTGAAGGAGAAACCTTTCTCTTTGACAGGGACATGAGGACTGAGGTGGGATGACAGATCAGACTAAGAAGGGGTTTGAGCCACTTAAGAGCTGTACTTTTTTTTTCTCCATGCTTTGACCAGATTAGAATAGTGATCAAACTAAGAGAAAGAAGAAATCCTTGATTATTTCAATTGCTTGAGTTTCTCTTTTCTTTGACCAGACTGAGATAAGAATCCTTAGGCAGGGCTTGTTAACCTTTTGTGTGTGTGTTATATATTTCTTTGATAGCATGATACTTTCAGTGTTTTTAAATGCATAAAAATATAGAATACTCACATCTTTAATTATATTTATAAAAAAAAATAGACTCATGGTTTAGGAAATTTATGTGTGCAGAAATATGTGAAGACATTTTAAATAAGTATTGTATGTAAATTCTAAACCCTCATATGAGCTTGACAATAGAATTTTTCTACAATCTGTTAATATTATAAATTATTAATGTTATAAATATTATTACAGGAGTATAGTTTTAGAATTGGAAGTGACTTTAAAAGTCATCCAGTTCAACTCTGTTATTGTACAAATGTGGAAGTCTGAACATTTTAAGTGACTGACCAAGGTCATGCAGTTAGAAAGTGGCAGAAGAAGGGAATAAAACCATATTGGCTGACAGACTCCAAATCCACTTCCACTTCTCTTTCCAATGTGATATGTGCGTTGATGTACATATATATTATGTATGAATGTATAAACACATATCTGTATATGTATGTGTGAGTGTCCATGTGTGTTTATGTATGTATTCATGCATATGTATATGTGTACATATAAATATATGTGATTCTGTGTGTAGGTGTGTGTAGGTGTGTGTCTGTGTCTGTCTTTGACCCTACTGGAAGATCCTTTATCCAGCCTCCCAGGAATCATTATCTTCATGCTGCCCTCCTTCTGTCCCAGGCCCCAAGTAGTATAATAATGCTCTTCAGATTTGCTCTACCATTAAAGTGTGCCTTGATCTATTCTTTCCACATTTATCCTTGCCAATGGGAACTACCAAAACCAGGAGCTCCCTGAAATTTGTACGTGGATTTTCAATAATAAATGTTGAGTAACAAAGTTAAGTCAAATATGAGATAAGTGGGAAGTACAGATACAAGGTATCCCAATTAAAGTTTTGGAGTCTACAAGATAATTCACAATTTTATAATACTCTCTGGAGTTCTGATATCATCAGAGTTGAAGAAAAATATTCTTTGGTATAGAAACAAAGATCATGACCTCAGGAAAAAACTTGTTTTTATAGTCTTCCCTTAGTGATTTATGAGGAAGTTTTTTCATAATAGACTGTTTTTGCACATAAATATTTGATAGACTAACATATGTTTAGTTCAAGTCTCAGTAGAAAAATTACCATTTATTGACTCCCCTATGATTTTGGAAAACCTAGTGAATTCAAACAGAATTGCACTCATGAATAAGAAACATGCCTTGTGAAGAGAAAAAAAAAATCTTTGATCTTTATCTCCTCAGAAGTTAAAAATATGGATAATATTTCATAATTTGTAAAAGGTACTAGAGCTGAAACAAACCTTAGAAATTGTTGAGTACAACTTCTTCATTTATAGGTGATGAAGTTCAGAACCCCAGATGTTAAATATCTTGGTCAAAGTTACATAAGTAATTATTACTTGTATCTCTGTCAACTTTTTTAGAAGTCATATGAAATGACAACATTCTGAAATAATGAATTTAGTTTTTCTCTTGCTTATATTCTAATTGGGAGGAATACTCCTCACCACCCTCTTTGACATCATCGACTCTCCCAAACATTTAAGTGTAGGATATGTATATCTCTGTATGCAATATCCATATAGATTATATGTCCACATTGATTTGCCTAAATATGGTTCGCAAAGAGGCTTAGATATTCCACCTTCAATGGAGACTTTGTTTCTTGCCCGAAGCGGGAAAGATTGGGATTATGAGGCTGATCCATTCTGCTGTTCTCAGAAAAGGAATTCAGAGGGATCTCAGAGATGGCATACTAGACTAGAATTATATCTGTCTACTCTCTAAATACTGAAGAAAAGAAAAAGAGAGAGAGAGAATAATATTTTATTTAATCCCTCTTTTTACAACAGAGATTTTTTTTTATAAGCTGCAATTGTATGGTATGGGGGAAAGGGCACTGAGAGGTTTGGAGAGAGAGCAGTTTTGATCAGCTTCTATGAAGAATGAGTTAGGAAATCAAAGTAAAATTGAAGGCTTGTCAAGTAGTAGCAGAAATTAAACTAAAGTTATATTACATAAATATATATTTCTTTATGTGCCACAAGACAGTTTCAGTTGTCTATGAATCTTCAGTTTTGTGAAAGGCAATTTAGGGTTTATTTTGCTTACAATTCCTTCATTTAATCTAATTTTTGTTCTTTTTTTTCCTTTCCTCTTTTTTGGTTTCCTTCTGCTTTCCTGTTACATTGAATGTATTTCTTAGCCACACTTTTAATGTGGGTGTGTGTCTTCTACCTTTCTTTGTCCAGTTCAAATGAAAGGAATGTTCAATGAAAACTCAATTGCTCCATTCCCTTCTTGTGTTTATAAATTTCTACTTGTAAATTCTAATTATGTGAGATAATATTTCTCCAACTTTCCTTCCCTTTTCTTCCCTAGTGTATCCTTCCTCCCTACATTTCTTTTTTCTTTTAATATAAACATTAAAAATGACAAAATCATTCTCAAGTCCTTTATGTTATTGGACTTTCTATAATTCTTAATGATATTAGAGTTTCTGAGGGGATATTTGTATCATATTCTTTCATCCCCAATTAGAAAGTGAATACTTTCTCCTTGTGAAGCCCCTTCTGACCAGTAACTGGTATTTTCCATTTTTTCTTTAAATCCCAAGTTCATATTTCAAAAGTTCTACTCACATCTTCTTTTTTTTATTAAAAATATTTCTTCTATTACGTGAAAGATATGAGTTTCTTTTCCCTTTTGAATTACACTCATTTTTCCCAGGAAAGTTATTATTCCTTGTAACCCCATATATTTTGCCTTTCGGGATTTTGCATTACATGCTCTCCACTCTTTACTGTGATAGCTCCTAAAGTCTTATGTGATTCTAAGTGTGGCTCACCAATACATGAACTCTTTCAGGCTGCTTCTAGTTGTTTTTGTTGTTGTTGTTTTTCCTGTGACCTCATAGTTCTATATTTTTTGTTATGTTATTCCTGAGTGTTATTATTTTGAGGTTTCTTTCTGGAAGCAACTGTTGGATTCCACTTCCTATTTAACCTCTTCTAATATTTATGATCTGTTTTACTTCATGATTTCTCCTAATAACATATTCATGCTTTTTTAAAGTATTTATTTACTAGCCATGTGACCTTGGGCAAGTCATTTAACCCCAATTGCCCTTTCCCCCTCTGTAATAGTAATTGGTTTAGCAGGATGCTTAGCACTTAGTACTAAGTGGAGGGACAGTACTAAGTGCTAAGTGTGGAAGGTGCAAACTCTGTCCCATTGTTGAGAAGGCATGAACTCCCCTGTTGATGTAGAAGAAGGGGATTGGCTGAGCCCCTGTTGATGTGGAAGAAGGGGGTTGGCTGAGGTGTGTACAT
>CM053590.1:198803419-198848767 GCA_028646515.1 Pseudochirops corinnae | reverse complement strand
TATGTTTATTATGTTAATCTTTAAAGAAATCATCATTTATCAATTCTACATATTTTCCTGATTTGTCTATTCCTCTTTCAATTTTCAAATTTTCCTCTTTATTGGCTCATCAGTTATCAGTTCTATGCAAATGATCCTCAAATATGGATATCTAGTTCTAATCTCCTGAACACTATTACTCACCTCCAGCTGTCTAATATTGCATATCTCCACTTGGATATTTTAATTGTTATCTAAAACTTAAAATGTCCAAAAGAGTCCTCATTATTTTCCTTTACTAAACCTAAACCGCTTCTAACCTCTACTATTTCTTTTTAGGGCGCCGCCATGATATTAGATCCCTAGGTTTGAGAACTCCAAGTCATCTTTGACTCATTCAATCAGTTGTTTATTCTTATTGAATTGACATAATGTCTCTTACATCTGTCTGCTTCTATCTACTTACATAGATACTATTCTGGCACAGATTCTATTCATCCTTTCCCTTAACTGGTTCTTTCAACTTGCCTACTTTTTCTTCCTTTCTTCTCTCTCCCTCCTTGTGTTCCATTCTCCATATGCTTTTACAATTAAAACTCCTAAAAAATTTTGTTACTCCCATGCTCAGAAATCATTAATATGTCACTATTGTCTATAGGATAAAACAAACAAACAAAAAAACTTCCCAGCCACACATTTAAACTGCTTCATAGTCTGGCATCTCCCCACATGTCCAGACTAATTTCATTATTATTCTCCTTCCTGAGATCTATTTTCCTGTCAATTTGGTCTACTAGGTATTTATCAAATGATATGATATCCCATCTCCTCTTTCTCTCAAATTCGACTCTTCCTAAAAATCAAGAATGTGGGTAGGCAGGGAAAAGATAATGACATTTTGAGTCTGGATTAGTTTTGGAAATTGGAAAATGTTAGATCCTTAGAACTCCTAAAAATTGTGGGAAGGGCATCCTCTATTGTGAAGACTGACTAGTTTTAGCCAAACCGTCAGAGATTAGAAGTGCAAGTAAGATCTTCAGTGGAGAGATCCAAGCGATGCCATTCCCCTTCCTCCAACCACTAATAAACCCAACTCAAATATCAAATGGGATCTTGAGAGTACTGTCTGCTTAAGAATGACTCTCTTACTATGGTTAAAAGCTTGGGGCCTGGGCAAAAAATCCAATAGAGATAAAATGCTTATCTAAGTCAAGCCTCTGAAAAGAATAAGGAGGCCATTCCTTAAAGAAAAATTAAGTGATTGAATAAATTGATAGATAGGAAAATATTGATTAAGCACTTACTTTGTGCCAGGTCCCATGCTAAGTATTGAAGATACAAATATAAATGGGAAGACAGTTCCTGCCCTCAGGGATCTTTCATCCTAATAAGGGGAAATAATATAGCTTGGGAGTGTTTTTTCAACATACCACTTTAGTGTGGAAAGTAACAGTGGTGAATGGAGTCATAGGGGAGTGGACTGACACATTTTATCCGTTGTTTTGATCATGGTTCCAAAGGTAAAAAGAGGGAAAGAGATTTGATGTGTAAAGAGTGATTGAAGCTTCTAAAAGGTTGGCAGCTGGCAAGTCTGTGGAAGATGGAGTCAGAAAGACTTTTGTGGATTCATGATCGAGTGTGTTAACTAACAGCTATTATATCTCTTTTTAATATATTTAATTTATTTCATTGAATATTTCCAAATTACATGTGAAAAAATTAAGCACTCTTTTTAAAAAATTTTGAATTCCAAATTCATTCTCTCCCTTCTTCTTGCCCCTGCCCTGCCTCTTGTATGTGAAGTCATGAAAAACATGTTTCCATGTTGCATACACATACACACACACACACATACATTCATGCACAAAGAAAAATAAAGAAAATTTTAAAAGAATGCTTAAATCTGCACTCAGAGTTCATCAGTTCTGTCTGGAGGTGGATAACGTATTTTGGAATTGTCTTGATCAGAGTAGCTAAGTCTTTCACAGTTGATCATCATTACAATATTGCTATTACTATATGTAATGTTCTCATGGTTACTGCTCTGTTTCTAAAAGAACTGTAAAAAGTCCTGCGGCTTTAAAGAATATGAATATTGAATATTGAATATTGAAAAGAATATTGAAGAATCAGCATTCTAGCCACTAGAAGCCAGAATATGGAAGCAGAGAGAAGTTCCACCATGATCTGTCCAGTGGAGAAAGACCTTGTGATTACCTTGGGCACAGTAAATCAATAATAGAAGAAAAACAGATGGATATGTATGGTTGAGACAATGTCTCTGGTAGGAGTCAACAGAGAAGACATGTTCAGTAGAAATTACATGAAAATGATGTGCTTAGTGGAAAAGACGAAAGGAGACCCAGCAGGAACAGGATTTTAGCATCATCAGAAAGTGATAAACTTTCAACCTTAGATGCATGATAAACACAACAATTATCCTGACTATGACTCCTTAATGCTTAAATCCTTTCTTTGTGGCTGTCCACAATATTTTTTCTTCAACTTGGAAGCTCTGAATTTGGGCTATAATATTCCTGATAATTTTCATCTGGGAATTTTTTTTTTTTTTAGAAAGGTAAACAGTGGATTCTTTCTATTCCACTCTGCTCTCTGGTTCCAAGCATATTTCTTTTATGATTTCTTGGTCATGAATTTTAGTTAGTCCAACTATTATTTTTTTTTTTTTTGCTTTTCGGAGGGCAATTGAGGTTAAGTGACTTGCCCAAGGTCACACAGCTAGTTTTTGTGTTAAGTGTCTGAGGCCAGATTTGAACTCAGGTCCTCCTGACTCCAAGGCCAGTGCTCTATTCACTGCACCACCTTGCTGCCCCCAGTTAGTCCAATTATTATTCATTATCTCTCTTCAATCTGTTTTCGGGATCAAATTTTTTTGCTATGAGATTCAGAAAAATATTCCAATATTTTCATTTTGTTTTAATATTTTTTGTTGTTTTGTGGAATCATCTTCTATTAGGCCAATTATAATTTTCATGAGTTTCTGTAAAGTTTTGTACCTCTTGTGCCTAGTTTTTTATTTTCCTTTCCAATTCTTTCTTCCTTAGCTCATTTTTTTTTCATTTTCTCCTCTAGTACTGTTTTAATTGAAAATACATAAATTAAGTTTTTTAAACTAATGTTTCATCTTTTCTAGGAATTTTAGTTGTACTTAAGCCCAAGCTGTGTTTTTCTATGAAGCTTTGCTTTTGAATGCTCTTAAGTCATTCTCCTAGGTTTTGGGGCTTAAGCACTGGTAAAAGACAGAGTGGATAAAATTATGGGCTTAGAGTCAGGAAGACCTGAGTTCAAATTTTACCTCTAGATGCTTTCTAATGTGGCCCTTGCAAATTAATTAATCTCTCTATTTTATTTTCCTCAACTTTAAAATGGAAACAATAACCTCTGCCTCACCTGCCTTATCGTGAGAATAGAATTCGATATTTGTCATGTACTTAGCACAGTGCCTGGCACGTAGTATGCACTTAAAAGTGCTCGTTAACTTCTTATTTCCCTGTCACTGTAACAGTGCTTTGAAGTGAGATTTATTTTTTATTTTTTGGTAATTGTTCCAGCCTCCTTCCTTACTTTGGACTGTGTTAAGGCTAGGATCTGTATACCTGTGGAAGGAATATCCAGACTGAGTTCGTTTTGTCTAGAGTACGACTGTTGTTTTCTTGGGGTACTGAGTATTATTTCATTCCAGGATCTCCTGGACAGTTCAGGCGAGAAACTTTCATGCTCCTAAAGTATTCTGATCCAGGGCAAAGTATGATCTCTGCTCTTCAAGTTTAAGCTCTTCATGCTCTAGAACTACCTCTGGGTCTGAGCAACAAGCCTGTGACCTTGCCCCTGGTTGGAGTTCTAGTTGTTGAACTTCAGACACAATCAGTCAGCCAGAAAACCCTTTTGATTTAGAGCGAATGAACTGAAGTTTCCTGACTCCTACCCTGGTTATTCCACTACAGACTTCAAACTGTACTGGAGGCTAGAACTAAGACACTTACTACTTGCTTTTGGACTTGTTCTTTGCTTAGTACACATCTTAGGGCCCATGACTGCTCCTTACCTTAGGAACCCATCTAGTAGGCTCAGGTCCCCTCCCCTTTCTGTCCTGGATCTGTGCCTTAGAATAGTGGATTTCAGGGCTACTAGTTGACATCTACTCTTGCACCCTCCAAAAGGTCAGGTCCTTCTGTGCTAGATCTGGTGTTACTTTTTGCCCTGAGTCATAACCTCTCCCTGTAACGTTCCAAATCATTCCTGCATAGAACCCACCCACAGTGTCACCAAACCTCTCAGGGTTTGTTTGTTTGTTTGTGCCTGTGATTTGTTTTTGCCAAATTAGACTGGAAAAATTGCCCAATGTTTTATTTTTGTCTTTGTTTTTCATGGATTTCCTGATTAGAACTCAGTCTGGGGCATTTTCTAGATCTGTGTATAATCTTAATATTTCTTAAAGGATAAATAGGATTTTTCCTTGAAGGAAAAATTGAGTCAGATAATAATTAGTAAGAGATTTTTCTATTGTTGTTAATATCCTTTGAAAAATGACAAAATAATTCATCATTTTAGATAATTATGATCATTTCTGACTTAAATGTTAATTAATATATAATGCAATTTTAAAAGTATTGTTGCCAAATATATTCCAGTATACTTTTTTTTTTAATTCATGAAAGAAATGCAGTTAGGTGTAAGTATTATATTGTGTTAGTAATAACTAAACTTTATATAGTACTTTGATTTAAAAAGCATTTTACATACATTATCTCATCTGATCCTAGTAAAAATACTTTGGGTAAGTGCAATTATTAACTCCATTTTATAGATAGAAATTTCAGACTGAGAGAAAAGGTGTCTTGCCCGTGATCACATAGTGAATAAGTATCTGAGGCAAGATCTGATGTCACCTTCCATATGCTAAATCTAATGCTCTATTCACTAATTCAAGATGTCTTCCTCAATAAGTACTCCCTTTAGAGAAACTAAAGAGGGCACCAACTTATATTTTTAACAATTTTAGTTATGGAGAAAGAATATACTGTTTAAAATTTTGTACAAATATTAATGAATTTGAAAGATGAGTAATTTTTCTCACCTTCTTAATGCTTTCTGTTTAACCAGTGAATTGATAACAGAAACAAGTTCTCTGCCATATTGCTATAAATAGGCCAATGAAACAGACCAATTCATTAAATATTTCTACTAGGATAAAAATTAGTTATTGACTCAGCTAAACATGTAAGGAGAATATGTATATAGTTTACTATGATAAAATAAATATCCTCAATATTTGAACAAAGAAAATATTATTAATATTTAACTTCTCATACTTGAATGTTTTTTTAAAAGAAACTTTGAATTATTTTACATTTTTTTCTCATTGTTACATTCAATATTCTAGGTTGTTGAAGAAAAATGATGTCACTATTACTGATCTAAATTAAATTCATTTCAAGAAACAAATTACTCTGAATTCCTTATTTTGCATTAGTAAGTAACAATGTTATGATAAATTTGTTTTTTGAATTTTATAAATATTATGAATGAATGAAGAATTTATTAAGTACTTACCATATGCTAAGCACTGAGCTTAGTGTTCAGGATACAAATAAAAAAGGAACGTAGTTCCTGATCTCAAGGAGCTCACATTCTACTGAAGAAGAGAACACATACAAAAGATTTCAACTGCGAGTCAGGTAGAAAAGTTTCATAATTATTAGGTTAGAGAAGTAAAACTGATGGTAATGTCTCTTATTTAATGTCATTTCCACCAATTAATTCTTCAGCTTCTGATGTTCAGCCATTTGCAAGGACTTTGATAGAAAAAAACCTCCTTTTCCGGGTCTTCAGTAGTTCTGGCTATAGGGCATCTGCAGGACCAATTGCTATATTGCAACGATTGGTTTTTGGGATGATGGCTATTGGAACTTAGAGGCATTACTATTTCAAACATTCTTGGATTCAGGAGTATGGGCTATCTCCTTGAGTGTCTGAGATGAGATAATGGTCAAAATAGTAGTGATATGACTTTCCTGCAACATGCTGCCTGCTGTCCCTCCTTCGGAGTAAGCAAAGTCTTGATGCTTCAGGTGGTCTGGCTTGCCATTTCTGGGAACAATAATTGATTGATTTATGTTGCGGATGGATGGCTCTTCTCCACAGGAGTTGCTTCCCTGGATGACGCCTATGGAGCTGTACTGGAAGCAGAACCAGTGTTATCTGGGAGGTGCTAATATTCCTAGGACTCTTGTGATTATCTGACTGTTGGGAGAGTTGGTCAAGAGATGCTGCTTGTGGTGGTAAAGAAAGTGAACCCCTTTTTCTGCAGTTTTTGTTATGATAAAATAATTCCATTGGATCATGTCACACTTCTTGAAAATCCTGAATTGCTCCCTTTTTATCAGAAGGATAAAATCTCTACTGCTTTAATTGATTTCTCTACCCTTATCACCCAATGTTCTCTTACACAAATGCTGCAACCTGTTCAAACTGATCTAATCATTTTCCTTAAATATACTATAGATGTCTATATCAGTTCATTTTATTTATCACTTTCAAAAATTATTTTTCCAAAACTGAATATTTAAATTTGCTATCCAATTGAAACCACCAAGGAGCCTGACACTTTGTGCACTTGCTTTGATGAACCGAAGGTAGATTAGATGCTCTTTTCCTCTAGTTCAGAAAAATACTTTATAGCTTAATGAAGAGTGACTTTGGAATGATATATATTAAAATTATTATCCTGATCAGAATATTAAAAAAAAAAACTTTAAGAGCCAGCAACAAGCAAATTAGGCATCTCATTTTGCCAAAATCTGATTTATAACCTATATGCCATCTGTTCACATTACTCAAAGAATAACATAGAATAATACAGATTTTTAATTACAACACTAATCAGCTGAGAGTTGTCTTTTATCTATGCAGAAGCATGTCAATTAATCCATTAAAAAGACACCCACGAGGCATGTGGGCAAAAAGATAGGACCAACCTCCATTGAGGTCATCTCTGATTCATCTGGTTCTATTTTCTATGTTTAATTTGTTTTCTACTGAGTCACATTGCAACTAAAATTAAGGAAATAAATTGGACCTATTTTTTTTAATGAAAGAGAATTGTAAGTTAGCCCTGGATGTAAATACTATGCCTCTTATCTATTCCACTACTGCCTTATTTTATTTGGCAAGCTAGATGACACCACAAAGGACAGTGGCTGTACCTCAGGTCAGGTAAACCTGAATTCAATACCAGTCTCAGACACTTACTAGCTGTAGCACCCTGGACAAGTCAGTTAACCCTGATTACCTCAGTTTCCTCATCTGTAAAATGGGATCAGAATAGCACCTACCTCTAAGGGTTGTTGTGAAAATCAAACGAGGTAATATTTGTAAAGAACTCAACATAGTTTTCACCACATAGTAAATGCTTCATAAACATTAATTATTAATTATGTAAATTTTTGAAAGCCTTTTCAAGAGTTCTTTCATCACTCTTCTTCCCTCTCTATGTTTATTTGAGTGATCCCATTGAGCATTTAGGGACAAACAAGATATCGCTAAATGTGATATATAGTTTTATGATAGTACATGGGAAATTCATTCTTTTATGTGTGGTGTGTGTGTATGTGTGTGAGAGTGTATGTATGTGCATGTGTATGTGTACTAGCAAGTCCATGTTCTAGATATTCCAGTAATGACTGTGAAAATGGAGAAAAGGATAGCAGATATTCTATATCCTTAGATATCTTATTATTGTGTGTGTGTGTATAAAAAGGGAAAGACTCCTTACAACTAAAATAGACAATATAAACTATATATATATATGTATATATCTGCAAACAATAAATGTTTATAAAGACCCTTCCATAAGTACAAGCTGTTATTGTTACTGCTCATCCTTTGTTTTTTAAGAAGACCAATGACTTCACAGAGTGATGCCTTGACTCATGCATGAATTGGATTTAAGTGAGGCAGAATTGTGCAAAGTCTTCAGGCTCACTCTTCCAGTTACAGAAGTTCAAGGGTAAGTCAAAAGTCAAGACAACTGATGATGGCCTAGGATGCAGTTGATGACCCTGGCATCTTTGATGTCTGATTAAGCTCTAAGCCAGTGGTTCTCAACCTGTGGGTTGTGACCCCTTTGGGGGTCAAATGACCCTTTCACAGGGGTCATAGGGGTTGCCTAAGACCATCGGAAAACACATTTCCAATGGTCTTAGGAACCTGAGACACGGCTCCTCTATCTGTCTCCAGGTGGGTCTGCCCACATGCAGATACACCCACATATGAGTATTAAAGGGTCACAGCATTAGCAAGGTTGAGAACCACTGCCTAAGCCCTCCATGGCACTTGGGTCAGCTGTCTTCATGTCTTTTGGAACAAATTATTCTTACCCACACATTCTGCAAGGGAAAGTCTTCACTCTTGACGTAGACATCTTCCCATCTCACTGACAGAGTTAAAACCTTTCTGTTGCCTTTAGCCTGCTCTCTGCTGTGACAGTTTCACTAAGGTCTGATCTCTGTGCTTGTCACAGCTTCTTGGAGCCACAGATAAGAGTTGGTGACAGGTGAAAACCCAAGGTACTATGGACATTACAGAGGAAGTTGAGAACACAGCTTCTGCTCTCAAAGAACTGGCAATATACATGTGAAACCTTGACTAAGGGTGGCACAAAGTGAATTTATAAGTACTATGAACATGTTATTACTACTAAAAATGTTGAATTTACTTTGTTGTTCCACTTACTTTGAATCATCTGTTAAAATGAGAAAAAGGCTTCAGGAAAGTGATGGATTATGTTTGGATCTAAAAGAAGGAGAGAAAGTTACCAGTCAATCCATTTAGCTGCAATGATTAAACTGCATGATGTGATTTTCTTTGCTATATCATTTAGATATCACTATTTCTCTTTAATACCAATAAAGAACGACAAAATAACCTGTTCTAACTGTTAGGAAGGCAGCTACGTGGCACAGGGGATAGAGTGCTAGGCCTGGAATCAGGAAGTCTCATCTTCCCAAGTTCAAATCTAGCCTCGGACATTTACTAGCTGTGTGAATTTGGGCAAGTCACCTAATTTTATTTGCCTCAGTTTCCTCATCTGTAACATGAGCTGGAAAAGGGAAGAGCAAACCACCCCAGTATATTTGCCAAGAACACTTCAAATGGTGTCATTAAGAATCAGACACAACTGAAAAATGGCTAACCAAATTGTTAGGAAGTTTGGGTTTCTTCCTCCAACCTTAGCATCCCTTCTCAACTTTCATCCTTTTCTCCTGACTTAGTCTTCAGATACTGGAAGACACTTTGCGTGTCACCCACTAAATGTTCCCTCCTCCAAGCAAAATGTCCCTAATTCTTAAACTTAGTCTTCATATGATATAAACTCAAGACCTCTTGCTATCCTTGTTTGTCTTCCTCTGGTCATTTCCATTTATCAAAGTCCTTCTTAAATATGTGTCCAGGATCGAACACAATACACCAGATGGATTCTGAGAAAAGCAAAACAGAAAGGGACTATCACATTCTTATTCTTTGAAGCAGTACCTCACAGAATCAGTAGGTACCAGAGGTGGTAACTGAATTCAGGTCTGCCTGGCTTTAAGGTTAGTTGTCTATATATTGAGCAATATTGACTATCATAGTTTAATGATTCTATCCAAAAAAGGAAATGAAATTGATCTAGTGAGCCCACTTCTTGATGACACAAAGTTAAAGCTTTGCAAATTTTTTTTTTCCTTCAGATGTTTGTTATTTCTTTGATGATACATTATAGAATTTTCCCAGGAATCAAGAGTTTGCAGACTCTGTTCGCTTCATTTCTTTGAAAAGCAGAACATTTGCCTTTCTACAATCTTTTAACAATTCTCCCATTTTTATGGTCTTTTAACTAGAACTAAAAGTATCAAATTAACCAGAGTTGGTATTTTTTTCAGTACCAAAGAATGTAGTTGACCTGGACTAGATGACTTGAATTCGTAAAAGGCAGCTAGGTACACTCATTATTTCCTTATTTATTTAGCTAACAAACCTCTTTAGGCATTTTTGTTCTATCAGAGAGCTGAGAAATCAGGAATTCAGTCAAAACTTTGTTGCTTTTGTCATAATTGTTGTTCATTTTAATACACATGATTTTAAAAAAATACTGAAGGAATGAATTCCATTTAATTAGCCCATTTGATTGAATTAACCAACTTAACTAATTAAAGTTGATCAGTTAGCTTAATTAAATCTTTTTTTCCTGTTTACTAAATTCAGTCAAACCAGTTTTTATGCCTAAAGAAAAATACTTTTCTCAATATTTCCTCAGCCCCTTTGCCCCAGATTAGATTAAGTATTTCTAAGTTATTTGCTTGTACTTTGCTTGTTTCTTTCAGATTTTGAATGGAATCCAATAAATTAATTGAATGGAATCCAATTTACTTGCTAAAAGGGACATCTTTTGTTGAGTTATTTTTATTTTTTTAATTCAGTTCAATGAATTAACAATTAAAATAGCTTAGAGCAGGTGAAAAAGACAATCTTAATAAACAAAAATCAAATGAAATTTACTGAAAATTTACTTGAAAGAATCAATATTTGAACACTGATTATTTTTCTTATTTCAGCCTATTGTATCAGTTGACAACATAAAAAAATGAAAAGCATAATATTTGTTGGATTTCATCTCCTTTATACATTTTTGCCCTCATGCTCTGGTTTTAGAATAAGTTTCATCACTCATTTCTGTGTCAAGATGCTATAAGGCTTGTATACTCAGTTGAAACTTTAAAGGTGATCTTTGAACACTTTGGAACAATTGTAAATGGTCTGTGTCTCATTTAACAACTGACCTAATTTTGATTAGCAGAACATAATTAGACCTTAGGGATATCATCATTCCTAATGCTTTTAAAAATTATTACCTGTGATAAATAGATAACCTTTGAATATAGAATGACATTCAAGCAATACTGAGATTTATTCTTTCCCTTGTATAATTGCCTTCTTGGATGCAGAAAACAAAAGTTGTACTACTTGCTCACTCCTCATACCTGGTATGCTATCCCCTAAACATGCCCATGTTATCATTTCTTCTTTCTATACTTTTTAGGCAGTCAGTCAACAACCATTTCTCGAGTACTTACTTTGTACCACGTATTGTACTAAGAACTGCAAAAATAAATGAGTGAAAAGAAAGGCAAGCTTGACCCCTACTGATCTTTTATTCTCATGGGGGTAGACAACGATAAGCTAAAGGATAGCCAAAAAAAAAGTTGGGAAGAGGTAGGTAAATGTATCTAGGCATGGTATAGTAGTGTAATGGTAATGGAATTTAAAGATCCTCCTGTATTGGCTTGGTTTTCTGACTGAGTGTTGAAACTCAGAGCTTGTGAATCCCACTTGTGAGATATATTTGTTGACGTGAAGAGAGAGGGCTGAATTGGGAAGAGCTGGTGCTGTGGATGTAGAGACAGACAGGAACAGAGAGAAGGTCCAAGCATAGAGAGGCCAGAAGGACTTTTAGGGAGCAGTATTGTAGAGATGGAGAGAGAGGATAATGGCCAGGGGCCAGAGTTGCTGAGAAAGAGACTGCTGAGGGTCAATTGGAACTGCCCAGGACTTTTGAGAACTGCCACCCAGAGCTGTCAAGGACTGAGGAGGCATGGCTGTGATGCCAGTATTTTGTCTGTCCATTTTGATGTTGTTTTGCCAGATCTGTCTGCTGGTGAAGGACAGTGCTGTTTTTGCAGAGGTCCTGGAACCTTGCTGTTGGTTCAGAAGCCCTGAAGATGGATTTTCTTGTTGTATATTTACAGAATTCCTGGGAGAGGGTCTTGCTGACGTTTTCAGGGGTTCTGGGATTGTTTTGCAGGCAGAGAGGGGATTGATGAGGACACTAGCAATGTTTATTGTGGCTTAGTTAGGCTTTGTCTCCCCAGGAACAGAGACAGCTTGAGAACTTGCCTCGCTAAGATGAGGAATGGACCTCTTCTTGGGTATTAAGTTATGTGATGATATCTTAACCTTGTTGTAGCTTAAGGGTGGATGGCCTTTTGGGCTCTCCACTACCCCTTTCTGAGAAAGTGCTTAGTGCTAATGGATGGTATTATCATTCAGTTGTGATCCAGGGGTGGGAAACTTTTGACTTTTTTTGTTCTCTGTGACTAACCAAATGAATGTACTTTGTTTTTGATTGGAAACTAATCTCCATTTGAGAAGAGAAACTTTGACTGACTAAATGAATGTAGTGTACAGGGGGGAGTAGTACATGGATTGAATTGAGAATTTACTTGCTAAATGAATGAGTTACACTGTATTTTGATTTCCTCCATTCTGTGAATATTTTAGCCTTAATTTGTCACTGAATAAAACAGAGAGTTACTATTCTGATGTTTCAAACCTTGGAAGTTGCCTTTGCTTGATGTTACAAGTAGTGGAGCAGCAATGTGGTGCAATGCATAGAATGCCAGGTCTGCCATCAGAAAAACTGAAGTTCAATTAGGCTTCAGACACTTAATAGCTACATGACCCTGGGCAAGGCACTTAACCCCATTTGCCTCATTTTCCTTATCTGTAAAATAAGCAAGAAAAAGAAATCGAAAACCATTCCAATATCTTTTCCAAGAATACCTCAAATGGGGTCACCAAGAGTCAGAGACAACAGAAATGACTACTGAACAACAATCACAATAGCAACAACAACAAAATGGTAGAGTGAGTCCTGAGTGCAGCCTAGAGAGGAATGTGACACAACTAGCCTGCGGTGCTTCCTATAAATGGAGTTTCTAGGAAGAACCAATCAAGTAACATGAAAGGAGAAAATAAAGGAAGCTAGGGAAGTCAGGGAACTAAAGAATACTGAGTCAAAAAATTATAGTCTCATCCCATAACTCAAAACTCATTAGATGAACATAGATAATTTTTTTTTAAAAAGGAAAATGGCAGTTGCTATAAGGATTGTGAAAAGTCAGGTATATTAGTACACTATTGGTGGAGGTGAAAACCAGTGCAGCCATCTTGCAAAGTAATTTGTAACTGTGCTTACCTTTACTCCAGTAATACCATTAGTAGGCCTGTACCCCCAAAAATCTCCAGAAAAGGAAAAAAAGTCCTATAAGTACAGAAATATGTATAGAATTTTCTTTTTGCAGGATAAAAGGAGAGTATCCATTAGTTGGAGACTACATGGACAAATTAATAGCATATTATTATTGTGCTATTAGAAATAATGGAAGTGACAGTTTCAAAGAAACTTGGAAAGATTTGTATTGTCTGATCTAGAGCAAAAAAAATATAAGTAGGGTAACAATTTGTATAAATTATTTGTATAAATACATAATATCATATAAATACATAAATTATATTGTAATTTATATAAACTGTATAACTATATTGTAGGGAAAAGCAATTTTAAAGAATTAAAAATTCATCACAATTATAGAGGATGAATTAATAAACATTTATTAAGTGTTCACAACACTCCAGAAACTGGGATAAATTATGGAGATGCAAATAAACAGAAAGAAAAACTTTGACCCACAAGGTGCTTATAATCTAATGGGGAAGGCAGTACACAAGAGGAAGTTAAAGGTGAAGATGGTGGTACAGGGCAGGGGCACCTGCAAATAGTTCAATGGAATGAAAACTAAGTAGAGCTGCTGGTGGAAAAGGAGAATTATCCGGAAAGTAGAGCTCCAGCTTACAGCCTACCAGTCAAAAGGGAAGGGCAACTGATGGAGTTGAGATGGCCAAAAGTTGAGTTAATTGGCATAGTGACAAGATTTCAGGTAATTGTCTTATCCTGAGGGAGGCATGATGTGCCATGGAACCAAAAACAAGCATCGCTGCTATTGGAAAATGGACAATTAACTAATAAAAATGGCAAAATGAGAAGTGGGAAAATATTTGTGTCAATTACTGATAAAAGTTTGGAATCCTTTACTTAAATGCATATATTTATACATAGAAGTGACACAAATATATAACAGCAAAAACCAGTGTCACAGTACATGTCATCAGAAGGTTTAGACAATTTTCAAAATGATTACAAATAAAAATGACACCAGGACAAGGTTCTAAACCCATAACAGTAAGAATTCAAATGCAAAACAATTGTGAGGCTTCATTTCACATTCTTCAAAATGTTTTAAGTGAAAAATCATGGAAACAGTCTAGGTTGGAAAAGATTTAGGCAGATAGGAACATTAGTTCCCTATTGGTTGACCTATGAATTGGTCCAAACACTCTGAATTTTAACTTGAAATCATGCAAAAAAAGTGACAAAACTGTCTATACTCTTGCTCTCAACAATCCTAAGACAGGTAAAGCTAGCAAAAAAGATCCAATATTCATGGGAATATTTATAGCAGTACTTTTTGTAGTAGTAAAATATTGGAAACAAAGACAGTGTGCATTGATTGAGAAATGGATAAACAAGATATCATTAATGGAATTAAATATCATTTTGCAGTTAGAAGTTATTCTTGTAAGTGCAATACGTGTTTGATGCAAGTTATTTTGCAATATAGTGGGTTGTGTCATATCCATCTGCCCTTCCCCCTTCTTTCTCTGTGTGTCTTATTAGTTATTAACCTGCCTTTCTTCACAGATAGAGGGAGAATAGCTGCTACTCTTAATAATCACAAGGTACTATGGGTATACCTTGTGGGTGATTATTCCTATTAATACTACAGCTCATGAGCCCCCATTGGTGTATCTTCCATTTATAAATGTCACTAATAAACTAATTAACAATAAAAAAGAATATTTACTTGAAATGAAAAGCAAACACATACTTTTACAAATCATTGCAACCTGAATAAAATTCTTGCACCAAAGCATATTATGTCCATAGGAAGCAGAAGCACATATTTAAAATCACAAGTTAATAAGCTATAAGAGTAGGGAAGATATAAAGACAGGACAACTTTCAACTGGAAGTACAGAGTTTCACTTCTTTATGTTTCAGACATAATACCTCATATATTAGCTGGGCATGATTCATTGAACTGCACCTCCAAATTATTTTTTCTAAGCTGTTTCTCTACTCATCTTGGCTTGCTCCTCACCAAAAAATGTTGTATATATCCTTTTCAGTTTGAAGCTTAGCTCATACTTTCAGCTGAACGAGTATTATAATTATTTAGGAAAGGGCAATGATCCATATGCTCATTGTGGCAAATGCCTCTCCAGCTCTGTTCCTTAGGTCATCATCATAATCATTGTCTTCTTCTTCCTCCTCTTCCTTCTCTTCCTCCTCCTCCTTTTCTTCCTCTTTTCCTCCTTCAACTCTTTCTTCTCCTTTTCAACTTCTTCCTCCTCCTGCCACTTTTTAGTTGCAAGTGCCAGTAGAGAACAAAATCAATATCCCCTTTTTCTCCTCAGCAAGTGGTCGTTAAGAGAAAAGTGTATCCTCTCCACTTTTTCATCTTCATAGTGGCAGAAAGTGGCTCCTGAAAACAAAGCATATGCCCTCTACTTCTTCTTCCTCTTAGCAGCAAGTGGCAATTCAGAGAGCAAAGTACATTCTCTTCACTCTTTCCTAGCAATAAATGACAATAGAGTTAAGCGTATCCTCTGTATTCCCACTCCTCAGCAAAAAAAGTCATAGATAATGAACAAATGCCCTCTTAAATGAAAATTAACAACTGCTGTCTCAGAACACTTAACAAACTGCTTTTCTCAAAAGACTGAAGCCTTCCTATGCCACAAACAAGTGAATTGTCAAGAATCACCCTCTTAGATAAGGAGCACAGAGAGACAAGAAAAGACAAAATTGCAGTGCCTGGAGTTCTGAATTTTGCGTCAGAAGACATAGATTTGAATAATGATTATGCCACTTACTACAGTTCTCATACTTCCTCCTCAAACAAGTCAATTCACCATTCTCAGCCTCAATTTTCTCATGTATAAAAATTAAGGGATTGAATCATTTATTAATACATTTAAAATAATTTTAAGTGCTTACTGTATGTCAAATGTTAAGGACACAAATTCATAAGATAAACCTGTCTTTGTTCTCAAGGAGTTTACATTCTATTGGGGGAAGACAATACATTCATAACAGAGTGTTGACAAAGGAAGAATATTTTGATTTAGAAGGATGCTGGCATAGTGAATGGACCTATGGCTGGTGGGATAGATTATCATTCCTTTTCCCAGAGGATACATTTTGTCTCAGGACGGAGACTGGTAAGAAGATGGCCAGTGAATAGAGAATAAGAGAAACAAGGCTGGAAACTGGTTAAAATAGTGGATCAAGTTAAATGTTCACCAATCTGGAAAACAGGGCCCATGTGGTGAGAGCAGTGCGCCAGTTACATTTCTGTTTGTAGATAGTCTAAAATCTTTGCAGTTATAAACACTTAATAATTCCCTTTTCTGCCATTATCATAGTGTAAGTGGAAAGTGATAACTGCAAAATCCTGAGGACTATTTTGTATTATGATTTTGTTTTTACATAATTTTAAATAATAAATTCATAGTAATTTTAAGGTGAAAAGGCTCTTAGAGAGGATGTAATACAACTCCATCATCTAGAGAGGAAGAATTGTAGGCCAAGAACATCAATCTTAAGACCGAACTGAGGAACATGAAGGTATGAATGGTAGAAATTGTCAGGTGAAATCTGAAATCTAACCCATGTGAAGCTGCCACATTGATACACATATATGATAGGGACAACAATGAAAGCAGTGAGACTATCAATGTAAATAAAGGGAAGTTTGCAAATAGAAATTTGGGCCTATTTTCTCTCTGTCTAATGGGGTGGTTAGGGATGACTAGCACCTCTGGTATGAGGTATTGCTGAGCCCTTTTCAGTGATTTTCATGAAAAAAGCGTCATTTCTATGTTGTCCTCTGTCACTCAACTCTCACCTGTGGCTTCAAGAAGGTATAGCATGCTCAGTGGCCACACCTGGCAAAACCATCTCAGCAGACATGCTAAACCAGGTTAAGGGTGAATGACAGGCCTCAAACCCATCAGTAAGGTAGGCATATATTTACCCCAAGCATATGAAGACTTTTCCGACAATGGATAAATGAGAATCATTTCTTCCAATAGTCATGAAGGTAGCTGAAGCAAGAACTATTGACTCAAACTTAGAGCTTAGTGATACTTCAAAGCTGGCAAAATCATCCACTCCATCTTGGACCATCACCCAAGTCAAAGAGTAGGTGTCCATAAGATATCAATCAGCATTCTTTTTATGATAGTTTATATGACAGTTCCAGGGTGGTGGTTCTTCTCTGTCTCTGTTTTAGAAAACCTGTTGTTTTCACTTAATCTGAGAACTTGATTTTCATAGTTGTTTAAAGAAACATTATTTTAGCCAGAGTAGGGGAGAAGAGTAAGGAGCAAATCTCTTTTTTGAAAACTTTTATTGGAAAGTTTTCAAAACTGTTGAGCTATTTTGAAGTATCATTTAATTCTATCCTTTATCTGAAGGTCTAGCCATGCTAATTAACTGAGATTTATTGTAAATTCTTAACTTAAAAGTCATATGGATACACACAAAACAAACCTCTTTTTGTTTTATTCTTAAACACTATCCAGACAGTTTTGCCCTTGCAGGAAACCCTAATTTTGAATCACAATTATAAATATATGATGGCAGGAGCAGGCACAAGTTTTACCTTGTATAATAATGACAAGTAGAGCCCTTGGCCTGAAACAATACAAGTGAAACCATTTATTATATCTGTGCTTAAAATAAATGAGAAAACAACAAAACTTCTATCTTTTAGTATTTTTGATAAATTAATAACTGTCTATATTTCCTGAATTACTTCAGTAAACCTACTGTATCCAGTTTCTTTGCTTCAATTCTTTCCTTAGCCTTCTAAATACAAATTCTTTGCATTTTTTCTTTTTTGAATTTAATTATTTTTTTTCGTTTTCAACATTCATTTTCCACAAGCTTTTGAGTTGTAATTTTTCCCCATCTCTCCACTCCCTCCCCCATCCCAATATGGCATGCACTCTAGTTACCCCTTCCCCAAGTCTGTTCTCCCTTCTATCACTCCCACTTTCCTCATCCCCTTCCCCACTACTTTCTTGTATGTCAAAATAGACCCCTTTGCCTATATATCATTTCCCAGTTACATGTAAAAACAATTTCAAACATTTGTTTGTAAAGCTTTGAGTTCCAAATTCTCTCCCATCTTCCTCCCCCACCCACTCTCATTGAGAAAACAAGCAATTCCATATAGGTTATACATGTGTAGTTATGCAAAACACTTCCATAATAGTCATGTTGTGAAAGACTATATTTTCCTCAGTCCTATCCCACCACTCCCCCATTTATTCTTTTCTCTCCTTTGACCCAGTGCCTCGTCAAAAGTGTTTCCTTCTGACTACCCCCTCCACCAATCTGTCCTACCTTTGCAATTTTTTAACCAAAATTTATTAAGTGCCTAGAGTATGTCCAGTACTGTGCCGAACACTTTACAAATATCTCACTTCATCCTCATAATTCAGGGAAGTAGGTACCATTATTATCCTGATTCTCAGATGAGGAAACTGAGACAAGTAGTTAACTGGCCTACCCCAAATCACACAACTACTAAGTGTCTGAAGCCAGATGTTCATTCCAATTCCAGGGGTCTATTCACTCTGCCACCTAGATGACAATAGCAAAAATTTAATAAATGTCCTATAGTACTTGTTCAGGACTCATCATTTCCCTCCTCAAAACCACACCTTTTCCAAAATTTATCATCTCTATTGAGGACAAAAACAGTACTTCTTGGAACCCAGGGTTTCAACCTCACAGACATACTCTGCCCCTCACTCTTTTTCATCTCGTCTGGGGAGTGAAAACTAGAAAACTCAGATGTGTCTTATAAATTGGTGTCAGTTCTGACTGTTGACTTCACCCTTTCCCCCTTTCACTTGTGCTGTCAATCAGCAGTAAGCTCTTTTAGGAGTCTTGCAATCCCCACCTAGTTTCAGTCCTTTGTCCACTTTCTTACCTCTGTAGGCCCCTCCTCCTGGCCGGTGGGAGTCAGGGACAGCCCAATCTCACTCCCAACCAATGGGAGTGAGGGACAATGAGGGAAATATGACCATGCTATATCAGGGTTTAAAAACTCTGTTCACCACACTTTGCATATCTCTCCCTCATGATCAGTCATGGGGAAGACCGCCCTCTTCTCCCAGGGGAAGAGAATAAAACTTCCTTTTTTTTATCCTAAGAAATCTCCATGTTCTTTATTAAATTTTAAATGGGATTTTTCATCCCAAACACTCTCATGTATTCAGTCATCTGCCAAGCAACACGGAACGCTCACTTTAGGATAAAGGACATGAATTCATATCCTTTCCTGTTCTAGAGTGATGATCATATCATCTTATAGATTCTATCTTATTCTTAACTGATTCCTTCCCCCCACCCCCACTCTCTCTTAGCTACCAGTCTAAGTTAAGTCCTAGAGAAACAGAACAGTATGGACAACTTTTACTTTTTCTGAGCTGCTATAGAGTAAGAATAAATACAGGCAAACCGACCACCACAACTGGGATTTAAAGCAATGGGAATGTTAGGGATGATTTGAATTAATTGCCCATTTTACAGATAAGGGATCTAAGGCCTAGAGATGGGCAATTACTTGTCCAAGATCACATACCAAGTGGGAGAGAGGAGAACTAAGCCAAGTCTTCTGACTTGAAATCCATATATCATTGAAACTTGGCAAGATTAAGATTTTTCCCACTACTTTCTTAAATCTAGACAACTAACGAAATAAACTCTGCTTTGTAGTACGTGCTAATTTCTGAGGCATAACGAACCACATCAGATGTTTAACATCAGCTCTCTCGAGCCAGTCAAGTTGATCCGTTTTGTCTCAGTACATCTCTGCAATCAGATCTATGTGAAAGGGAGGACTAGGAAAAAAATCCTATTTCCTTTAGCCACACAGCAGGTTATCTAATACAAAATTGTCAGTTATTCGATTCATGATTTTCCAGCTATGAACCCTCAAGTTCTCAAAACAATCACATGTAAATTAGGTGCTGGAAATCAAGACCTTTCTTCATTTTTCTGTACCGGCTGCTTTGTCTCAGATCTCAGAACTGTTCTCTGAGGAACTGCCTTCTCTGAAGTTCTCTTAGAACAGTTTGTGTTTCTCTCCAAGTACTTTTATCTGAGAAGCTGCTTTTCTCTGTGTTTCTCACATAAACATCTCTTTTCTTAACGCCCCTTTCAATAAATTACAATGTCCAAGTACAAAAGGGGCTTCAGCATGACCCTGAGGAAGAAAAGGAGACATTGGCAGAATTTATAATATAATCTCTGGACTTGTGAGACAATTACAATGACTTTTTTATTATAATATTTGAGGAAAAAATTAGAAAACCACTTCTTTCCCTGGTTCTACATTTTCTTGTTGGCTATCCATGAAAAAGTAGTCAGTCAGTCAACAATCATGTATTAATTTTTTTTCTATGTGACAAACAATGGATGAACTAAGCTATGATGATTCAAATGTGAAAAAGAAACACAGTCTTTGACCTCAAGGAGCTTACATTCTAAGGGAGAACACAAAAAGGAAGCTAAAAATGCACACAATAAAATTAAGAACTTTCAGACAATGATATTTAATCTTATATTTAACTAGAAAGTGAGTTATTTATTTTATGGACCCTAGCAATCTGGTACTATTCTGAGATGATTATTTTTTACTGCAAAATAACATTCTATTATGGTCATATATCATAGGCTTTTTCCTCAGCTATTTCTCAACGCAGGCACCTCCTTTGCTTCTATTTTTTGCTACCACAAAAGTTCTATTATGAATATTCCCTTTGTTTATGGCTTTTTTTTCAGATCTCTGAGAGAGCAAGTATAGTCAATTTGGTCATTTTTCTTTCATAATTCCAAATTTAAATGTAAGGAATAAATATGCGAGGAAAAAAATCTGTCATTTAAACTAGTGAATAGAAATGATGATAGAACAGGAGTTGTGATTTATATTTGAAAATGTGTTTGACTTCTCACCTATGCAGAATGGATAAAAAGAGCAGGACTTTCTTTTCCAGAAACTGGCTTCAATGATGCTGTCCTTAGCCAAGGGGGTTTCCCTCTACTGCCACCTATGTGTGCATTTCCTCAAGTTTCCCAAACTCAAATAGCAATGCGGCTTCAGCGAAATGACCCGAAGTAGCTTTGCATCATGGTGAACAGGGTCACTTCACTAGTACTTCAGAAAGTGGCTGGAAGGCCCCTGGAAGACACTGGAAAGGTTCTCTTGGAGACAGATAGCCAACTGAATATATTGTTACTCAAAGCAAAAGTGGGAGGAGAGTGCAAAGATGGGAATCCATTGATTATCTTGACTTCACTTAAAGCAAATGATAAGATGTTATTTCAAAAGTTCATGGACGAACTGAGCTGACATTGATAAGAAGAGTATTGGAATTGGCCAAGGAAATTTGGTTATATGATAAATGTTGTCTGCAGTCCACTAAGCCAGTTAGAGCCCAAGAGAGAGTCAGAGTTGAAGGAGGGTCTCACAAAGAAGAGAAAGAACCACTTCTTAAAATTAATCTTTGTAGGAATGAGATGTGAGTGGAAAATACCTTGGACTTTGACCCCAGCCTTTGTTCTTTGGCCAGAGAAGGTTTTGTGAACTTCAGAGATATGGAGGACTACCTACCTTCCCATCTTTGTCCTGACAACATAACTCAAAGAGCTGGGGCTGTATTTGGGGACCAAGAATATATCAGATGCACATTTATGACTCCATGAAGGGTCTAGCAAAGAAGTTATTGCAAGCTTAAGAGGGACTTCCTGAGCATTGCATATACTAGACAAATTGTCTTTCATCAGTCAGGAGTTCTGAGGTGCCCCCTTGGTTCCATATGTTTTACCACTAAATTTGCTTGCTTTTTCCTGTACTCCACATGTACTGGTGGGAGAGTATGTCATAGACTTTTGGAGGGCTATTTTTACTATGCTTGCACCTGAATCACATTTGATAATACATGTTTTAATTTCCTAAACTAAATTCTACAAAGCACTAGGCTTGACAATCACTGGGCCTGGTAATTAACATTTTAGAGCCTGGGCATTAAATGTCTATTTTTCCTCACCCTCTCCAACTGCAACTGTGTTGGTCTGTTATGTGTTTTCACTTGTCATGAAGCTCCTTTAAAACCTTGTCTATTTTTTTCAATAAAATAATTATTCAAAGTCTCCATTTAAATGTTATTTTCAGTATCATGATATTATGAACTAGGTGCTATACATGAATTAAAATTGTTGTTAGAAGCAACCTCAGTGGAAGAAAATGAGTTAATCATATTTTAATTTCAAGAAACTTCCTCAGTTACTTTATCTGGAAATATTTTTGTGGATGAATAAATATTTCTTTTTTTTGCAGACAGAATAAAAATCAATCTTCTGATAGGAATCAAATAGATATAAACTTTTCTCACTCAGAGTGGCATTACAGTTCTTTACAATTATTTTATGTTTTCTCTTTTCTTCTGGCAAGGTAGAAGAAAACACAAAGACTGGAAAAAGGAACATTCCATTGATCTTCTAGCTAATTCAGAGGCCAGGAAGGCACAAAAAAGTCATTACAACCTCTGCAGTTTGAGTAGTCCATTTAAACAGACTACTTTGGAATCTGGTGAAGAAAAGGTGTTTACCGTCTGAAGAAGTTCCTTGAAAGCAAGGTATGTTTTGGCATCCATTGGGGTTTGTGTAGTGTCTGGTACACAAAATGCTTCTTAGATTAAGTTCTGTTGAGTGTACCAACCAAAGGATTTGACTTGTAGCTAATATTTCATTTTTTATTATGACTTTGTAAGAGAAGGTGTGTATAATTCTCATTCCCTCCCTCAGCATATGTAGTCAGACATGGTGAGGTTTTAATGTGAAAACAAGATCCATCTGTACTTGTGATTCCTTTATGAGGTAAAAAAAACTACTTGAATGAAGAGAGGAACATAGCCACTAGCTGAGCAAACAAATTAACATCTCCCTGGAGACTTTAAATAGCTAAATGAAACTCAATAGCCAGAGTCCAGATTCAAAAATCACTTTGCAGAAGAGATTTCTCAGTGGTAGGAAAGGAGGCTTTTTCTCTTTCTCTTCTTCATCTTTAATGTCATTGAAACTACTGGACCAGTAGGAGACAATGCATCCAGCAAGGAAAAGAGACATACATCTGAGAAAATGCATAAATAAAGAAGGAAACTTCATCAAGGAGCATAACAAGAAGTTAGCAAAAGGAGTCAGCAGAAAGGATGGCAAAAAAAAAGCTATGGACTCAACAAAGCATCAGACCCTGGGAGCCCAAGTGAAGTGTCTGCTGATTCAGTACCTAAAGGAACTCTAAGAAAGAAAAAAGTTCAGTCAGTCAATAGATATTTTTTAAGCATCTTCTATGTGCTCAGGGCTGGAGAAACAGAAAAAGCAAGATAGGTTCTGCTCTTAAGAAACAGTCTACTAGGGAAAACACCAGTCAAATAACTGTACAAAAAGGGAATAGAGAGATGCTGTGGGAGAAATCTCTTTTCTGAGTTTATATAGTAGGTAACTACTGTTGAAATAAATCTACCACAAGACAGGAATAAATAAATCTGAGTAAAGATTAGGATCCTCAGAAAGCCTCTTCTGCACAAAATTATGTCATGTTTACAGAGAAATAATTCTTTTCAAATCTCATACATTTCACATGGGCCAGAAAAGCCAAAGAAAATACAGATTCATTTAACATGCCCCTTTCAATGTCACAAAAGTTGAACAAACTTACACAGTCATAACCTCATGCATAAACAAATCTAGGTAAATGGATTCTATAGGTAAACTAAGTTAGGTTATAGACTAAACTATTTTTAGAGTGTTCACAAATAGGCTGATTGAATGGGAAATTAGCGTTCACCAAGATAAACAAAACCACTGGCATCAGGGAAACTTTTCCGAACCCAGTCAGTGATGAAAGCTAACAAAGACCTAAATCATTTCAGGGAATTCAAATTCACCTTTGACCTTTAACAGAGGAATGTCAAACAGTCTTCCCTTAACACTGTTATTGTAGGAGTTAGTTTTGATCAGGTGATGTTAATATCAGCCTTTACTTAAATAAAAATTGTAGGAGAAAGGCCCTGAGCCTCGAATGATAATAATAAAAGGAAATAAAAAATTCCCATAACAGAGGATTAATTGAAGATAATCAACAGAGAAAAAGAATTAATATCAAGGAGAATCAGGAAAAAAAAGATGTTCATGCCATGTGGTACCAGGACTTGTGAGTTACCTTTTGTCATATGTATATCCTATAGGTTTCAGTTTGAACTCATTCTTTCTATAGCTTGCATATGTATTTAAGGAACAGTGTACCCTAAATTTATAGAGGGATGTTTGTATCAACTCTTCTTACTATGTGATCTTAGTAAATGCCTTGTTCTAAAAGTTTATTTTTGGGGGCCTACTCACATGACTGTTAATGGAAAACACACTAACTTGTGGATAGATTTAGCTCAGGAGTTTAGAGCTACAGTAGATTGTTGATCCAAGGGACTTCCTTTTCTTTTCTGTTTTCAGGAACTTAAAATAAATAGAAGCTATTAATAAAAATCACAAAACCCAAAGTACCTAGATCCAAATCCTTTCTGGTTGTTGACAGAGTTAGTCCTTGATATATTTAAAAGTTTGTGTGTTCAAAGTAGCTAGTGACATTTCCCTATTTATACTCAATCAAGAAGTCAAAAACAATTAACAACAAGCTTATCTTTATCTAGAGTAGAACTTTTTAATTTTTTTATTATGAACTGTTTTTAGAAGTCTAGTAAAATCTATATGCCTATTATTAGAATAATGTTTTGTTTTATTTATCTTTCTATTTTTTTTTTTTTTTGCTTTTTGGAGGGGAGAAAGCAGGGCAATTGGGGTTAAGTGACTTACCCAAGGTCATATGGCTACTAAGTGTTAAGCGTCTGAGGCCTGATTTGAACTCAGGTCCTCCTGACTCCAGGGCTAGTGCTCTGTTCACTATGCCACCTAGCTGCCCCCCAAAATAATGTTTTTAAAGGCATAAAATACCTATGATTATATGAGAAACAAATTATATTGAAACAGTTATCAAACTATTACAAATATATATAAATAAATATCTCAATTTTAAAATAAGACTGAAAACAGCAAGTGAACAGAAATAAAAATTATATAAAGAGCTGCCATTCACAGACACCAAAAGAGGACTTTGAGGAAAGTAAAACAAGTTGGAAGTTTCCTTCCTCATTAAAGTGGCAATTAAAACCAACTGCTTCCCACCAAATTATGTGTTCTAAAATGTCTGCAGGGACCCAATAATCCAAGTCATCACCCCTTAGTTGAGCTCCTTCTCTGTTGCAGTTCAACTCTCCTTCATCACCTGACTCTATGCCTCTCTTGACTGATACCACTTTCTGCCATAACTCAGCTCAATAAGTCAGGGATGGGACACAATACCACCCCCATTTTATCAGTCATCTCATTTCTAACTGAAACCAGATCATGTGTCTACTTCCTTTGCTCAAAGCCTTCCCCTCAGTCACAATGCCCAATTGTGGAAGCATGATCCAAGAAGTTTTACTGTACCTATAGAACCCTACTCCTGACACACATTTCTCTATGCCCCAGGGACATTTGGATGACACTTAGATTTTTTTTTTTTTTAGTATTCTGTAAAAATAATCATACACAAAATTTTCCATAATAACTTAGTTGTTTTTCCATCTGGCTTCTCAATATGTCTCTTTGTGGTTGACTAAAATAAATGTTTTAATCATTTTTCACTATTATCTAATCAGAATTCACTGTTCTATCACAAAAGAAAATTACCGTATAAGTGGAATTCATTTCAGAACATAGCTCAAAGCTAAATCTGAGCCTATTTGCAAGCACCAGGTTGTAACAAGTAGGAAAAAGTATAATATAACTTACCTCAGCAGAACTATACACAATGTGCCGATGTAGTATATCAAATGACAGTTTATATCCCCATAGTACCTGACAGAATGTAATTCTGGAGCAGAATACTATTAACATTCCTCTATTAAAATGAAATAATTATATGGCTTTATTCTGCATAAAAAATAGACTTTGTAATATACAAGAATTCTCTGAAAACATATCTCATTGTTGAGGCATTCTATCTTTTTCTCCCACTAAACAAAAGTAATTTTAAGAGTGAATTTATTAAATGAAATAGAAATACATGCCAAAAAGCCAAACAAGAACATCAATAATCTCTGAAAACTGGGTTGAAGTTCAGCCCTGAAAATAGAAGTGTAAGATTTTTAAAACAGAAATGTGACTTAACCTACAGAAAGAATAATTGTTGTGATATCCATTCCAGCTATGCTCTTTGAGCATGACTGATAAAGTCATCAGCGTGTCCAGCCTTACACAGATGAAGAGAAATTGATGTCAATATGCATTGGAGTCACTGACATGCATCTAAACCAAGGGACCATCTTTGCTATTTCTCTTATGAGTTCTCTTATTTTATTTATTCTGGCTTCCTTACTGTTGCCCTATAATCACACAAAATAGGCATGGGCATACACACACACACACACACACACACACACACACACAAACACACACACACTCTCACATTGTGGGCTTTCCTTATATTTTCCCCCTTTTCTGGAATTTTCTCTGTTTTTCTATTGTATATAACATTTCATCTCCTTCAACAAATGGTTCCCTATTTCTGAATGCACTGTGTTACTCCAGAGGTATTAGGGAATAAGGAAAACTAGTCCCTCCTCTGCTACAGCAGGTACTTTACTCCAATTCTCCCCACCCCCACAGCAAGAAGAATTGAACACATCTTAATTTAAACTTATTTCTTATTTCTGATGATTGCTCTTTAGAGGCTATCTCATTCAACTTGTGGCATGTGGCTAGTCAAGAAGGACTAGCACCTCTGGTATGAGGGCTTGCTGAGCCCTTTTCAGGGCTGCTTATCCATCTGTGGTGTCTATGAAGCACTCAGCCCTCACGTGTGGCTCCAAGAAGCTGTGGCAGGCACAGAGCCACCAACAGGCTAAACCAGGTTAAGGGTAACTAATAGACTTCAAAGCCATTGATGAGTTACAAGGGTGTCTATCCCAAGCACATGAAAACGTCAGTGACAGAATGGATAGACGTAGATAATTTCTTCCAATAGCCATGAAGGTGGTGGAAGCACGTGCTATTGATTGCTTAAAGCTTGGTCACACTTCAGAGATACCAAGGTCATCCATTGCATCATGGGTCATCACAAGTGATCTTGATTTTTGTCTTATGACAATGACTTCAATGACTTCAGTGACTCTGGAAGAGAGAATGAGGCTGATGACTTTAGGCAACTATGCCTAACTTAAATCCAAGTCAAGACATCACTCCATGATATCACTAGTCCCCTTTGAAAATGAAAGACAAACAAGAGCAGTTCAACTTGTACCTGAACGAGAATCCTTTCTGTGACTTGTCAAGTTGTCATCCAGCCTTTGTTTGAAGGCCTTCAGTGAGAACACCCTGTTACTTAACAAGGGAATCTGTCTCATATTCAGACAGCTCTGATTGTCCAGAAAGTATTTTTAAAGCATTAAAATACTTTACAATATATAAAGAGAGATATTACAAGAAAATTTGAAGAATACAGAACATATTACTTATCAGACTTATGAATAGGTGAACAATTTATGAATAAACAAGAGAAAACAGTGTAAGGTATAAAATGGATAATTTTGGTTACATTAAATTTAAAAGGTTTTATACAAATAAAACAAATGTATCCTAGATCAGAAGGAAAACAGAAAACTGAGAAAAACATTTTATAGACAGTTCCTCATACAAAGGTCTCATAGCTCAAATACATAAACAACTTTTTCAAATCTATAATAATACAAGTCATTTTCCAATTGATAAATGGTCAAAGGATATGAACAGACAGTTTTCCAATGAAGAAATCAAAACAATTTATAGTCATATAAAAATGCTCAAAATCATTTTTATAAGAAAAATGCAAATTAACACAATCTTGAGATATCATTTTACACCTACCAAATTGGCTAAAATGATTGAAGGGGAAAGTGACAAATGTTGGAGAAAATGTGGAAAAAATAGATAAACTAATTCACTGTCAGTGGAACTGTGAGCTGATTTTGGAGAGCAATCTAGAATTATTAATTATTATTAAACTGCCTATACACTTTGACACAACAATACCACTATTAGATCTGTTTCCAAAGATGGTTAGAGGAAATGGAAAAAATATATATATACATTTTAAAATATTTACAACAGCTCTTTTTATGGTGGCAAAAAAACTGGAATGTTGTGGAGATGATCATCAATTGGGCAATGGCTAAAATGTTGTGGTATATGACCGTGATAGGGTACTACTATGCTATAAGAGATGATGAGTTGTATGATCTTAGAAAAACATAAATCATTTGCATGAAATAATGAAGAGTGAAATGAGAAGAACCAAGACAACATTGTATACAGTAACAACAATATTGTTTTAAGAACAACTTTGAGCGACTAAGTCATTTTGACTATTATAAATACTCAGATGAACTACAAAGGATCTATAAAGTGTGATGCTATTTACATCCACACAAAGAAACAAAAGAACCAATAAATAGAAGTATGTATAGAATTATTTTACATAGACACACACACACACACACACACACACACACACACACACACAGAGTTATAGCTAATGCTAGCCATCCCTAGGACGGGAGAGAGAGAGGGAAGAAAAAAGGGAAAAAAGAAAGTTGCATGATAATTTATTATATATTTAAAAGGAATGACAAGTAGTACATAATAGATTTGCAGTTTCATGCATAATCATATACTTTTTGCTATTCTGCTATTTTATGAAAATGGTTGTTTTATTTGTTAAGTTCAGAATAAAATAAATTAAAAAGTTGTCTAACATCTACTTCCTTATCACCTACTTGTTCATTCCTTAACCCCTTGCAGTCCGAGTCTCTGACCCTAGTACTCCACTGAAACTCCTTCCTTGAAGGTCACCAATAAGGGCCAAATCTCATGTCCTTTCATAATATTTATTATTGATTCTTCTGCTGCTGTTGACACTGTTAAACATAGCCTCTTTTTTTGAAACTCTCTTCCTTTAGGTTCTGTGACACGGCAGCCTCTTGATTGTTTTCTTGCCCCTCCATTACTAAGTTTTCTCCATCTCCTTTGATAATATCTCTTCCTCCTAACAGTCTTAACCCCTTTACTTTGAACTTTCTCAGAGTTTTATCCTATTTATTCTTTTCTTTGGTAATCTCTCCAATCCTCAAAGATTCAATTCACAGTTATATGCATGTAACTCCTAAACCTCTCATTTTGTTTTGTTTTGCTTTTCGGTCCATTTGTTTTCCTGAACTCTAGACTTCAGCATCTCCAGTTGAACCCTAGATATCTTCACCTACTTCAGCAAACATCACAAAATCAATAAATCAATAGGTATAAATTTCAATTTTTTCGACTTCCAACACTTCCCCAACAAAAGTAACCTTGTTTTTCATCCTGAAAATTTCCCTCTTAGTATCAGTGGTATCACCATACTGCCAGTCATGAAAAGTCTCTGAGTTACTAGACATGATCATATTTTCTCCCATTGTAATCTCTCAGTTACATCCCCCCTCCATTCCCAATGCCACAATCTATTTCGGGCCCTCTACATCTCATCTACTAAATTCTTCTTTAAAAAAACTCCCTTCCTCAAGTCTCCCCCTTGTATTTTACACTATACACTACAACTAGATTACTCTTCCTAACATTCAGTTCTGCTCATATCATCTCTTGCTCAAAAATTTCTAACAGCTCTCCATTACCTAAGAAATAAAGTTTCTGTCCTATCTAGACTATCACATGTGACCTTGTACATAATGAGTACTTGCTAATCACAGAATCTTAAGAGGAGAAAAGACCTCTGGGACTATATAACCCAACCTATACCTGACCAAGAGCTTCATCTATAATGTTTCACAAAAAGTAATCTTTCAGCCTTGTCATAAAATATCTGTCATGAAAGGGAGCCCATTCTCTGCCATGGCAGTCCGTTTCAGTTTCAGATAAATCTGAAAGTTAAAAAGGTTTTCTTTATGTTAAGCCCAAATCTTTTTCTCTGCATCTTCTACTCATTGTTTGTAGTCCTGCTCAGTGGGGTTAGAACAAAACAAATTTAATCCCTCTTCCACTTCACAATTGCTCAAAAGAAGTTGACTTATACACTTTGAGGTTTCTCTCATAAACATTATTGATCATTTCTAACTAAAAGGTAGTAGAGGATGGTAAAAACAAAAATGCAGAACTTGAACTTGAGTAAATCTGGGTCACTAGTCTTAGCTCTGACCCTACTAGCTGTATAGTCACAAGTCAAGTATTTAACTCTGTACCTCAGTTTCCTCATCTGTAAAATGAAAATAAAATACCTGTAGAATCTACTTCAAAAGTGTTATTGTGAATATGAATATAGATTATGTAAATGAAGAATTTTGCAAACTTTAAAGCACTATATATGTTCTTATCATGGTTTGAGGTAACAGGATATATCACAGAATTTTTGCTATTCATATATTAAAAAATTTCAGAGCATCTTCAGAGGCCACCTCATCCAAATAATATCCATACAGAAAACCTTTCCTACAATATCTCCATGTTTCCTCCAAAGGGTATTAAGTCCAACTTCTAAACTATATATTTATATTTAGACATTGACAACAGGTAATTGTAAATGGTGCGTCTTTCAAGATGCCAGATGATGGAGGGAAGTGCTTCAGGAGTATGGGTTGCATTGCAGGCATAGCTGTTGAAGTATGGTCAACTTTAGATGTGGAAATAAATAAGGTTTGGATAAAGAAGTCAGTTAAACTCATTGTTATTCATAAATAATGAGGAACAGTTTAGTAATAGCAAATGAATTTACTTTTAAAAGAAAGCATAAAAACAAATAAAATAGAGTATAGTAGCTCAGACTTGTGGTTTTGAAAGCACTTTTCTTTAACAAAATCCTTTTAGGGAAGTTATTTGGAATACCCAGATAAATGATTGGTGCTCAAATAATTCAGGGAAAGATAGTGGAGTCAAAGGTTCTGGTAAACCATTTTGATTCTCTCCCTACTTTAAGAAATGTTCCAAATGAAGATTAAAAAAAAAAACAATCAAAAGAGAACGAAGTAAGAAAATATCACAAGCTAATCACTACAGAAAGTAGAAAAAAAAAAGAGAAAATAACAAAGGACCATATTGTCAGCTTTCCAAATTGCTGATCCTCTATCCATATGCCAGATCCCAAGCTGTGGGCTCAAGTATGGCAGCAGTTCTAATGGCTATTGAGTTAATGGAAGGTACAAACTAACTGCAGGTAGGGTCAGAAATCATCATTACCCTTTATTGTCCATGCAAGAGTCTGTTGTAGCTATTAGCTTCCCATTCCTTGGTATCACCATAGTCCTTCAGCTACACTCTCTGCATGGCAACAGCTCCAGATGCTTAAGTTCAAACAAGTTAGGAAATAATATCAAATAGGTTGAACACTGACCATAAGTAAAATTTCATAAGCCAAGAGAATGTCAGTATAAAATCCCGAAAAAAAAGGAATATTTCTTCAATATTTGCAATGAGAAACCCAGAAAAGAGATGGTAAATGCCAGGAGGACTGAAAGAGTAGTTAAAAGCTCTAACAAAAACAACAAAACCTTAAAAATGAGTAAAAAGTGGAATAAGTAGCTCAAAAGAGAAGCTGGCTAATCTTAATAAAGTAGTAGAACCATGAAAATAATAGAGTAACGGAACTCAAAAAAATCAATGATGCAATGAGGAATATTAGATAAAATCCAAAAGACCGAATAATTGGAAGAATATGTGAAATATATACTATTATAAGCAACTCATCTGGAAAAAAAAACTGTATAGAGAGATAATTTAAGAATTATCAGTCTCCCTTAAGAGTATAATGGGAAAAAAAATCTAAATATATTTTTACATTATTTCAGTTTAACTGTCAGGGTTCCGCAGCCCTGCCCTAAGGGGCAGTAGGTACTTACCTTTACAATGGAGATGACGCTGGTGTTTTCTCCTTAATGAAAGTAATGAGGAGGATAGATGTTTTAAGAGGGTTTGTTAACTTTACATCTGGGAAGCCTTACCGCGGGACTCTAAGGCAGCAGCAGGATTAAGAGGGGGGAGGTAAATTGTAATCACAAGGGCATGAAGACCCCAAGGTGCAGAGACATCCATCGGGAACCTCCGGCATCCCACGCAAGAAAGTTCTGAGCAAGGCAACATCCCCTGGCCAGGGACCCTGCAATATGCTCTGACCTCCATGTGACCCAACTGATTCCCGGGCCTCAAACACATCCCTGTGTCTCAACATTACCATTGGCAATCTGGCACTATTTTGTGACCCTTATATTTAACAACAATAAAAAAAAAACATTACCCTCAGAGAAGAAAAGACATATTCAGATAGAAATTCTAGATATAAATCACCCATAAAACATTATCACCATGCTCCAGTATATCAAGGAAAAACAATTATAAATGGCTGGGATGATATAGATCTCATACTAGGGACCTAAAATAAAAATCACACTGGAGGATATAGTGACCATGCTGAGGAGAGAAAAGGAAGCTAAAGATGTACATACCAAATAGTGTTCTATAAAGTGTTATATAATCTCCACAATTTCCTCATTGGGGAAAAATGAATTTTTAGAAGAATCAATGACTCCCTAGTATGAATAATGAGAAATTACAGCCAGGCAGAGTCTACAAAAGTATAAATGGTAGATAAAAGAAACTTTAAAAAGGTAAACAATTTTGGATTGTTCAAAGGAGTTAATGAATGACCAATCACTCATATCCTAAAACAATGATTGTATTGTTCCAAGTAAAGCCACAATGTCTATGTAGGGTTGACTGCAAAAGGAAAGGGAAAACCCATCACAGATATTCAGGTCTGGATTAAGAGAAGAAGAAAAAGAGACTGATAGGATCAAATTTGTTACAGTAAGGTGTTGGAATCAAGGTGGCAGAGAAAAGGCAAAGATTGACCTGAGCTCTCCCAAATTCCCTCCCAAACAGTTTTAAATAATACCTCAAGAAAAATTATGGAGCAGCAGAACCCACAAAAGGATAGGGTGAATGATTTTCCAGTCCAAGGCAACTTAGAAGGTTGGCCAGAAAGGTCCAACACACCAGGGTGAGAATGGAGTATACTACAGCACAGGCCCAACCAGTGTAGGCTAAACCACAGGAAACCAGCAGCAGGCCTTGGAGGAGACTGAATCAGTGGCAGAAGCAGCAGCTTCTAGAACTCTTGGCCCACAGATGGTAAGGGTGTCAAAAAACTGGTCAGAAGAATACAGGAGTAACTTTGCTGGAACTGAGGGCAGGACTCTGTTGCATCACCCACATTTCAGTGCTGGGTCACAGTGGCAGCACAAGAAGGAGCACTAGCACACCAGAGCTTGCCAATGAAAGTAAGCTGGGCTCTGAGTCACAGTTCTAGAATTGGAAAGAGTACTTGTGATCACTCACAAAACAGAGCACAGGACAGAAAATAATGAACACACCTCCTTCAATCATACCACCTTGGAAGAAATTAAAACTTACAGACTGCCAAGGACCAGCTATAAAAACAGCTGTACCAAGAAACCTGAAGCTTGGGAGAGTGCTCTCTCTCCCCCCGAGGAGCAGGGCCCATCTTATATATAAAACTAACAGTCACAAAATAGGCTGGAAAAATGAATAAACAACAAAAAGAACTTGACCATAGAAAATTTCTGTGATGACAGGGAAGATCAAAACACAAAGTCAGAAGGCAACAGAATTAAAAGTATTATGTCCAAAGACTCAAAAAAAAAATGTGACTTGGTCTCAGGTCCTAGAAGAACTAAAAAAGGGGATTTTAAAAAGTAAACAATAAAGAGGAAGAATTGGTAAAACAAATGAAAATGATGCAAGAAAATCATGAAAAGATAGTCAACAGCTTAGTAAAGGAAGCACAAAAAAAGTCCTAAAGAAAATAACACCTTTAAAAATACAATAGGTCAAATGGTAAGAAAGGCACAAAAACTCACGGAAGAAAACTCTTTAAAAAACAGAATTGTCCAAATGGAAAAGGAGGTACAAAACTCACTGAAGAAAATAATCCTCAAAAATTAGAACTGGAAGAATTAGAAGTGAAAGCTAAGACATTAAGAAACAATAAGACAAAATCCAAAGAATGAAAAAAATAGATGAATTTATGAAATGTCTCATTGGAAAAACAATTGACCTGGAAAATAGATCAAGGAAAAAGAATTTATGAATAATTGGACTATCTGAAATGCATGATTTAAAAAAGAACCTAGACATCATCTTTCAAGTAATTATCAAGGACAACTGCCTTGATATTTTAGAACCAGAAAGTAAAATAGAAATGGAAAGATTCTACCAATTACCTCCTGAAAGAGATCTGAAAATCATAACTCCCAGGAATGCTACAGCCAAATTGCAGAGCTCTCAGGTCAAGGAGAACATATTGCAAGCAGACAGAAAAGAAATCATTCAAATATTGTGGAGTCACAGTCAGGATAACAAAAGATTTAGTAGCTACATTAAAGAATGGGTTTGGAATGTGATATTCTGAAAGGCAAAGGAGTTAGCATGACAAGCAAGAATCATCTACCCAGCAAAACTGAGTACAACCCTTCATGGGGGGAAATGGATATTCAGTAAAATAGAGAATTCTCAAGCTTTCCTGATGAAAAGACTGTACTTGAATTGAAAATATGATTTTCAAATACAAGAATCAAAGGAAGTATAAAAAGATCAATAGGAAAGAGAAATCATAAGGAATTAAATAAGGTTAAACTGTTTACATTCCTACATAGAAAGATACCTGTAACTCCTAAAAATCTCATCATTAGGGCAGACAAAGGACTTTGGTGTGAGTCGAATATGATGGGATGATATCCAAAAAAATAAAATTAATTTAAAGGGTGAGAAAGAGGAATGAACTTTGAGAAGGAGGAAGGGAGAGGTAGAATGACAAATTATCTCACATAAAAGAGGAACAAGAGAGCTTTTTACAGTAGAGGGAACAATTGGGGAAGTAGGCAGGACAATTTCAACCTCATTTGCATCAGAATTGGTTCAAAATGGGAATGACATATAAATTCAGAAGGATATAGAAATCTATTTTACCCCTACAAGAAAGTAGGAGGGGCAAGGAAATAAGAGGAGCAGGTAGAGGGCTGATAGAAGGGAGGGAATATTGGGTAAGGTTGAAAGGTGATAGAAGCAAAATGGTTTTGAGGAAGGGAAGGGTGAAAGAAGAGAACAGGATAAACAGGGAGTGAAATAGGATGGAGGAAAATAAAGTTAGCAATCACAATAGCAAAAAAAAAAATTATAGTAAGTATCTCTGATAGCCTCATTTCTCAAATAAACAGAGAATTGAGTCGAATTTATAAAAATAAGAATCATTCTGCAACTGTTAAATGTAAAAGTATATGAACAGACAGTTTTCAGACAAAGTAATCAAACCTATATATAGTCATATAAGAAAATGTTCTAATTCACTGTTGATTAGAGACAAACAAATTCAAACAACTATGAAGTGCCATCCCATACCTGTTAGATTGGCTAATGTGACAGAAGAAGAAAATGACAAACATTGGAAGGAATGTGGGAAAACTGATGCACTGATGTTGAATTTGTTAACTGATTCAACCATTCTGGAGAGTAATTTAGAACTATGCCCAGAAGCTATAAAAGCATGCATAACCTTCGATCCAGCAATACCACTACCAGGTGTGTATCTCAATGAGATTAAAATTTTTTTTAAAGGAAAAGGATCTATGTAAACAAAAATCTTTATAAAAGCTATTTTAGTGGTCCAAAGAATTGGAAATTGAGGTTGCTCATCAATTAGGGAATGACTGGCTGACAAAGTTGTGGTATAGGATTAAGATGGAATACTATTGTGATATTAAGATTGTGTTTGTCTTTGGTTTTTGAAGAGCATGGTGATATCAGGGAAATGATGACAAGATTTGCAGTTGATTTTGATTTCTTTTTGGAACAGCAACCCTGAGGGTCTTCCCCACCCAGCTTGATTTTTTTTTTCTTTTTTCTAATTAAAAGGACCATCCCTTGACTCATATTTTTCAATTAATTTTTTTAGTTTTAGTTTTCAGCATTCATTTCCACAAGATTTTGAGTTAAAAATTTTCTCCTTGTCTTTCCCCTACCCCACCATCGCAAGATAGTGAGCTTACTGAATACTCCTTCAGCCAATCTGTTTTCTCTTATATCTTTCCCTATTCCCTCCTAATTTTCAAGTAGGGCAAGATGGATTTCTACACCCCAGTGCCTGTATATCTTATTTCCCAGATGCATGAAAAATGCAATTTTTAAAATATCTGTTTTTAAAACTTTGATTTCCAGATTCTTTCTCTTCTTCCCTCTACACCCACAGCCACTGTGGAAACAAGTAATTCAATATAGGTTAACTTGACATTTGAGGTCTTTCCCAAGGTAGAACTCTGCTTACAGAGTGGAGAGAGTTGTGTCCCAAACTGCTGGTGTTTTCACAGCTGTCAGAGCTGTTGTCAAAACTATGAGGAGGGCACCTTCTCTACAGACACCTCAAGCTCTGGCGCACTGGTGTTCCCCACCCCATGACCATCACCCATAACTGACCCAGATCCAAGTAGGTCAAAGCAACAGCAATTACCATCTGAACAGTCTCTTGGTCCCCCTATGATCTGCAGGCCAGGAAGCTCCAGAGGCAGCCACATGGCTGCACACCTCTCACCCAGGGGCAGGGGCCAGACCATGCTCTTCTGTCACCCAGTTCTAACAGAATTTCCTACTGACCTTTTACTTTCTCTTTGGTGTTTATGGGTTGAGAAGTCTAGACATCACCACAGCTGCCACTGATTCACTCTGCTGAAGTCTGCTCTGCCTGGTCTGGGTTGCTGGTCAGAGTCACCCCAGATCTGGCTCTGTGCAGCTTATGAGAGACTGTGCTCAGCTTCCAGCTCTGTGTGATAGACCCTTCCTGTCCGCCTGCCAGGCTGCCTTCAGCAGGAGATTTGTTTCTCCCTGTCACTTTGTGGATTCTGTACCTCTAATATTTGTTAAAATTAATATTTTACAGGTAATAAAGGTGGTTGGAGTGGGAGCTCAGTCAAGTTCCTGCTTTTACTTCATCATCTTAACTCCACCCCCTTTGACTCACTTTTTAAAGAGATCTATTTACAGAATGGGAATTACCTCACTCTAAGTATGTGAAAAGGCATTAGCCTAAAAGGGCCAGGTTCTTCCATTGCATCTTAGGCCATATCCAGTCATCCTGATGAATATCTGGTCACTGGATTCAGGTGATTCTCAAGGAGAAAGTGAGGCTGGTGACCTTGCACGCTTCCCTCACTCAAATCAAAGTCAACTGTGATATAAGAAATGATGTTCAGGATAGCCTCAGAACAACCTGGAAAGATTTACATGAACTGATGCAAAGTGAAATGAGCGCAACCAGTAACAGCAATATTGTTCAATGACCAGTTTTAAATGACTTAACTATTCTCAGTAATACAATGATTCCAAGACAATTCATAAGAACTTATGATGAAAAATGTTATTCATCTCCAGAGAAAGAAATAGTGGAGTCTGAATGCAGATGAAACCATGCTTTTTTTTTACTCTTGTTTTTCTTGGGATTTTTTTTTTTGCCTATGTTTTCTTTGACATGATTACCATAAAAATATGCTTTGCAAGACTACATATGTATAATCTATGTCAAGTTGTTTGCCTTCTCAATGAAAGGGGGGCAGTGAAGCAGAGAATTTGGAAACTGGAAATTCAAAATGAAAGTTAAAATAATTTTTACATGTAATTGGGGAAAACAAAGTATAAAAAGAGTGATCAAAAAGATTGATTACAGTTATAAACAAAAGAAGAATTACACTTATTTTATTCTCCCATATTTTTCTTTTTCTTATGAAGAAAAGTAATATTTCAACAATTAAATGGGAAAAACAAATACCATTAACAACAAATAATGTAAGGCTGATGAAATCACCCCTAAAATGAAGATGTTGCAAAATTAATTAGAAAGTAAAGTCAACCAATGTGCAGTTTGAGAGACATGCTTTCAATATCAGGATTCATTCATTAACCTCCAGCAAAAATGAGAGTTTGGAGTGGTATTCTTTTACATCTCCAAAAAAATACGTTGGAATAGATGTCAGGCAAGCTAAAAATTAAAAAATATATACAACTTTAAGAAAGACAAGAGAGGAAAGTACATTGTGTTTACGATCATCATAAACCTTAAAACAATATTAAAATTAAAATTACAAGATCCAGAGCATTTTTGTTTTGATTCTTGTCTTCCTTTGTATCCATAGTACTAAGTATTGTGCTTGGCCCATAGTAAGCTATTAATTAATGCTTTTTTATGCCTACTGTTGTCTTCACTGCCTTAAAAGTTAAAGAGAATGGGGTGGCTAGGTGGCACAGTGAATAGAGCACCAGCCCTGGAGTTAGGAGGACCTGAGTTCAAATCCAATCTCAGACACTTAACATTTACTAGCTGTATGACCTTTTCAAATCCCTTACTCCCAGTTGCCCTGTCTCCTCCCCTCCAAAAAGGAAAAAAAGTAGTTAAGGAGACTACAAGTGGTACTGGGCTTATCCATCTCAAACATATTAATCATTTCTGGGGAACTGCTTTGGTTGAGTCATTCAGCCTACATTCCCAACTCATATAATATTCTATTAATAAGCTTTTTCTCTGTTCCAAAAGCCTTCAAGTTCTTCCCAGGCTTTAGAAGGCCTAGAGTTAAGGGCTTAAGGTAAAAGTGTTTGCAAGAAGTACAAATCTGAGTGGGTAATTCAAAACATATGAAATTTATAGATAATATAAAAATGAAATATGTGATTCCATCAAATAGAAATCACCAGGGGCACAACCAAACCTTTCATCAGGATCTACTAGAATCATATACTTTATTCTATTTTAATGAGTTGAGGCCTTAAAGGTCACCAATTCATTGCCTTTTTTTTTCTAAATCTCACTACTCCTACTCCCACTCCCTCCCTCCCATGCCCCCCGCTAACTCTTTTGCATGACTCTGCTTGTCCAAGATTTTTTTTTTGCTTTTTTTTTGGAGGGAGGAAGGCAGGGCAATTGGGGTTAAGTGATTTGCCCAAGGTCACATGGCTAGTAAAGTGTTAAGTGTCTGAGGTTGGATTTGAACTCAGGTCCTCCTGACTGACTCTGGGGCTGGTGATCTATCCCTTGTGCCACCTAGCCACCCCTGTTCAAGACTTTTTAATTGATAGATATACCCAAGTAAGAGAAATGTTAAGAGTGAAAAAAGTGTCTAATTTATCCACAGTCTTGGAAACTACTTCTAGTCATTCAAAGTCCACACTACTGTGAAGTTAACAATAAATATATACTCCTCCAATGGCATACGATCTCAGTACTTGAAGAAAATTATCTAAATTTCAGGATGACCTAGATAGTAAGACAATGACTTGTAGTATTTCAAAATTCTTCTTTTAGACTTAGACATGTATAACAGAATGATAAGAAAAAAGGAGTCAAGAATCTGAAAGCAGCAATATAAAAACAAGAAGCATACATTTTTGGTACTGGCAAAATAGGAAACATAAGGAGCATAACTAAAAATGTAATCCTATAGAATGAGTGGCTAAAAGAAAAATCATACAATGTGTAAATATTTATTCATATGTATACCTGCCTACCTACATACATAATACATGCATATTTTGGAGAGAATTCTGATTTTTATAATAATAATAATAGTAGATATGATATGTGTAAGGAATATACTAATAGATTAGATTTTTCAGCATTGCTTCTCTTATGAGAAAACTTACAGTGAGGCTTGAACTGATCAATCAGACTTTGACAAGGCTCATAATCACTGATATCCTTCTGCCTGCTTACCTGAAGTGATGCAAATCAAAGATTGTAGAACATGTTCCTGTCAAAGAACTCTGGTCCTGTAACCCACCAAGTAATGACCCCTAAGGCCTCGAGCAATATTGCTTCCATAGGATTTCAGAATTTTTGTATTATCTTTCATTTTGGAGTTTGCTATGGAAAACCACTCTGGCTTTGCGAACAATTGTTTGTAATTCACTTTCCCCCCTTCCCTTCCCACTTGTGATTTATGTATATAATCTCTGTCTTCACTTCTGCAAGATGGGATTCTAATCAGGGGAATTCCTGATTTGCACATCTGTTTCTCATAATGAAACTTATTAATTGAATAACTACCTGATTACTGACACTTTGTCTCTGGCCTGCTGTTTTTTTATTTCCAGGTTATAGATTGGCTCAGCAAAATCCTGTTAAGAAAATGTATATAACATATTTTCAAAATTATACCAATGATATAATATGTCAAAATTGTGGGATGTTACTAAAGTATTCCTTACAGAAAATTTTGTTTCTAAACTCATATAAATAAAAGGAAAATCAGTAAACTGAGCATATAACTTTTTTTAACTCCATAAAAATCAAGAAATTAATAACTGAAGAATTAAAGAAGAAATTTTAAAATTGGGAGCAAGAAGAAACAAACTTCTGAGACAATGAATAGAACTGAGGGATTTTTTAGAGACCAACAAAATAGGTAAAACATTATGTAATTTAATTTCAAGGAGAGGAAGAGGGGAAAAGAAAAAGAAAGGAACATGGTGAGGGAGATGATAAGAAAAAAAGGAAAAGGGAAAGGGGGAAGAGAAAGAGAAAAACAGGAACAAGGACAGCAAGAAAGATCAATTTATCTAAATTAAAATGGAAAGGAAAGCACAATGAATGGAAAGAATTTATTTTTAATCTGAAAATATTATTCTCAAATATTTGCCAATTAACACTAAAAACATAAATAAAATGGATTTTTTTAAAATATGAGAAATGACATTGCACTGTAGATAAAACATTCATTCTTATACTTAGGAAGATCTGGATTTAGGTATCACCTCTGATACATAGCTGTAAGACCCTTGAAAAGTCATTTTTACCTCTCGGTTCTCTAAATAAGGTTTTAAAATTTGCAATGCAAGATGCTTCATCCTCCTCCAGCTCCCCTTCCATTAGCCAGAGATCATTGAGATCAGGATCTGGTTTTTTGCCTTTCTTTACAACCCAGGGATGCTTCTTAATTTGATCAGCAGTAGTACAGGAAACTTCTTCATAAGTAAAGTAAAAAAATAAAACTATAGACCATTTTCAATTAAAAATAATTAACTAGACCTGTGATTTCATTGGTGTTGAGAATTTGAATGAATTAATAAATGAGCCATTTATTAGGTGCTTAGCACATGCACAATACTGTACTAAATTCTAGGGTTACAAATAGAAAAGTAAGAGACCACTCTCAAGTAGATCTCATTTTAATGCAGGGAACACATTTGAAAGATTTCAGCTGCAGTCATTTGGAAAGGTCCCATGGTCCTTAGGGTACAGCAGCAAAACAGATGGTAATGCTTCTTCATTAATGTCATTTCCACTGATAAAATTATTTCAGCTTCTGATGGTGAACCATTTGACAATGCCAAAAACTTGGGTGAGAAGAACTTTTTTTTCTAGGTCTTTCTATAGATGTGGCATTAGCAACCACAGGACCAGGTTATACCTCCAAATGGACTGTTTTCCGAGATCGTAGCTGGAAGTACTGCACGGAAAAGTCTCTTGGGTTCAGTGTCTGTCTCCATCAGGGTTTGAAGGATGATGGAGGTCATGATGGTAGCATTAGTTTGACTTGCATGGTGCATACTGTCTCTTTTCTCCCTCAGAGTACCTTGCTATGTCAGCTAACCTAATGTGCCTGGCCTGTAGGTGTTAGTTGGTTGGCACCTCTCCACAGACATTGTTTCCATGAATAATGACTGTGAGGGCCAGGCTGAAAATAGAATCACTCATCTGAGTGGTGCTGCCATTCCAGAAGTCTAGCATTCATCTGTCTATTGATGGCTATTAGTCAGCAATTGTTACTGGACCCCTTCTATACAATTATTTCTCCCCTAAATGATGGCTGCAGGTATTAGGCTATAAGTACATCTGGTGGTCTGAGGGGCACTATTATTCCCAGGGCTTTAGGGAGTAGGGTCTTGGGCTGATTTCATCAAGGTCTCCTTAGACCTTAGATAGAACTCCCCCCCGTCTCTCCTTCAGGGTGCTTCACTACTTCAGCTGGCTCTCTTGAAATGAGGAAATATCCTCTACCAGGAAGCATTTGCATACTGTCTGCTACTAAAGTGTTCAAGACTGGCTTCAATCTCTAAGAAGCTAAGATCGTTTCTTGGGGTCACTCCATGAATCCATTACAGGAAGGACTTGGATCAAAGTCTTACTGACTCTACATTCAGCTTTCTATCCATTTTATCAGCTGACTCATGTACTACAAATACTGAATAAAATACTAGCAAATGTATTACAGTAATATAACTTTTAAATATTTGCTATGAACAGGTTGGACTTATCCGAGGAATATGAGTGATTCGATCATAATAAAATTCTGAGCATAAAATATAACAACAAATAAGAAAAACCACTTGATTATCCCTTTGTGACCTCCACACATTCCTTCAATAGAATATAGTTTTCACATACATTAAAACATATCAAAAAATCAAATTTCAGCAAGGGTTTAACAAAGCCACACATGCAATCCTCTCAAATGAGAAGAGATACAGGCTTACCAAGGGCTGAATTAGCTATCAGGACTAGTGAATGACCAGATCTAAAATGTAGTTATTAATAAATGAATATCAGTTTGTAAGAAAGTCCTTATCTAAGTAAGAGCTCTTTAAAAGTAGCTACGTAATCTTTCATGTCATGGTGAATAGAATATTGAGCCTTGAAATAAGGCATACCAGACTTCAAATACTGCCTCAGACACTTGCTATGTGATACTGGAAAGGTCATTTAACCTCTCTCAATTTCAGTTTGCTCATCCATAAAATAAAGCTGTGGTGTATAACTATGATGGAATACTATCATGTTATGAGAAGTGATCAACAAGATGCTTTCAGAAAAAGCTAGGAAGACTTACATAAACTGATGCAAAATGAAATGAACAGAATCAAAACATCATACACAATAATAACAATATCATATGATGATCAATTGTATGATGAATGATTTAGCTATTCTCAGCAATACAATGATCCAGAATAAGTATATCTGAAGAAAACAAACAAACAAACATGATCAGGTTTAGGTTTTGCAACAAAATCCTTATTTAACTTCTTAATTATTAAGGAAAAAAAACCAGAGCAGCAAATATTCCTAGGTCTATTACATATCACCGCACTATCATCTTATTTCTTGGAGTGTCTGGGGTGTTCAGGGAGAACTTTGGAATTGCTGATCTTTGTATTGATCAGAGTAGCTAAGTTTTTCACAGTTGATTATCATTGCAATTTTGCTGTTACTATATACAATGTTCTAGTTCTGTTCGCTTCATTTTGCATCAGTCCATATAAGTCCTCCCAGGTTTTTCTGAAACCATCTTCTTTATTATTTCTTATAGCACAACAGTATTTCATTACAATCGAGTACCACAACTTGTTCAACCAATCCCCAATGAACATCACCTCAGTTTCCAATTCTTTGCCACCACAAAAAGAAACGTGATAAATATTTTTACACATGCCAGTCCTTTTTCTTTTTCTGTCATCTTCTCAGGGTGTTGTGGTATTGCCATGTCAATACACAGTTTTATGACCCATTGATCTTAGTTCAAGACTGTTCTCAAGATTTGTTGGGCAAGTTCACAATTCCATCAACAAAGCATTAGTGTTCCCATTTTTCCCCCTCACATCCCCTAGCATTCGTCACCTTCTTTCATTATGTTAGCCAATCTGATAGGTGTGAGGTAGTATCAGAGCTATTTTAATCAATCAGCAAACATGTATTGAATGCCCACATTGTTCCAGACACTGTGCTAAGCACAGGGAATACAAAAGCAAGCAAAAATGAGGGGTTCCCTTTAAGGAGCTTGCAATGTAATGGGGGAAATAATATGAAAACAAATATACATAGAGCAACCTGTATATAAAATAAATAGAAAATAGTTAACAGAGGGAAGGCACCAGACTGAAAAGGAGTTGGGAAGGCTTCCCATAAAAGCTAAGATTTTGTTGGACTTAAAGTAGGTCTATTATCAGAGTGGAGGAGGAAGACTGTTCCAGGCCTGGGAAACAGCTGGAAAGAATGCTTGGAGCTGAGAAATGGGGTGTCTTCTTCATGAAACAGAAAAAGAGGCCAGCATCATAGATCAAAAAAGAATATGTGTTGGGGCATATAGCATAAGGAGACTGGAAAAGGAGGACAGGACAAGATTACAAAGGACTTTAACTCTTGAAAATTCATCATTACCCACACAGGTGAATTCTCTGCGCCTGATCTTGTCCATTATGTCCTTGGCTAGTACATATCCAATACATTTTCCACCCACTCTGATGTCTGTAGAGAGATTAAATGATATTAAATGAGTAGAGGTCATCCCAGAGCAGATTTGCCCCAATCTCCCCTAGAAACTCCTAGAGACGTGAAAGACTTGTTAATCCATTGTTTAGGTCTTTGGGAAATAACAAACTTCCTTTGCTTTCTTGTTTTTAGTCACATGGTAGCAGTGACATAGAAGGGCTTAGCATTGTAGAATGATATGGAAAGCACTGAGTGGTCACTCTATTGTCCATTTGTCCTAAGACAGGGCTGATTCTGTTCATAAAACATTTCCTTAGTTGTTATCTCTTGGCTATGGGTCTCCATGTAAAAAGGCGTGATTGGTTCTTCTTGTCATGGTAATTGTGCCCTGTGGCAGCTAGGTAAAGTTGTGCCACAGCTAGGTAAAGTTGAGTCTGTTCCTGCTGGCCCCTACCTCTGGGGGGTTTCTTTTCCTTGGTTTGAGTAGATGACTTTGTGAGGGAGACCTTTGAAAGGTCTGGAGGTCCATCATCTATAGCATCAGAACCCATCAAATCAGTTTGGTTTACAGCCACGGCAGAAGGGAACTAAGTAAGACTCTCCACTTGCCAGGGTAATTGTGAGGATCAAATTCCCTTCTCCTAACAGAAGAGGAAGATTTTGCATCCCAAGGAATGAAGCACCAGAAGGATTGGACCAGTTTAACCATGCTGCCAATAGATTTTACTAGCACCATGTTTGGATGATGAAAGGCTGAGGTAAAATATTAAAGGCATAATTAGCAGGACTGAAAAAGAAAATGATGTCTTAATGAGGTGTAAATATTAATCTCCCCATTGACATAAATTGTTTTTCAGTTGTTTTAGTCATGTCTGACTCTTTGTAACTCCATTTGGGG
>CM053590.1:198778116-198794792 GCA_028646515.1 Pseudochirops corinnae | reverse complement strand
AGTTTTATGGTTATTGGTAATTGGTAAATTTAGAAATTATCCTGAAAATGATGAAGGGCGAAGCATGGAGAAAGAGCTAGCTTGTGCTAATGCACATTCTTGGATCAAGGGGCTTCGATTAGAGGGTGAGTTTGGTGTGAAAAGGGATGATAATAATAGCAACTAGCCCAGTTCTGAGCACTGTGTGCAGCACTTTGCAAATATTTTTTTGATCCTTACAACAACCCTAGGAGGTAGATACTCTTATTAAGCCCATTTTACATGCAAGCAAACTGTGTTAGACAGTGGGTAAATGACTTGCCCAAAGTCACACACTAGTTAGTATCCGAGGAAGGATTTGAAATCAGGTCTTCCTGACTTCCACACCAGCACTCTATCTTCTAGCTTTCCTAAGTTAGTGAATGTCTATGGGAGAGAGTGAATGAGGCAGGATGGTGAAAAAGAAGAGTAGAGAGGCACAGGATGCAGAAACTTCAAAAATAATAGAATAAATTAATCAGGATATTCTAGAATGAATCCAAAGAATTTAGATTAGATCAGAGTTAGATTACTTTCTCTACATAGAGAAGAGGGATCACCCAACACTTGGAGCCCCAGTGGTAATTCTTTACATAGATTCCACTTCAGTAATCCCCATGCCTGCCCAGAAACTACACGTATAATTACTGGATCTTTAAGATGTCACAGAATCTTTGAAGTGAAACAGTTTAGTTGTAGAGAGACTTTTTAACATTGGCAAGAAGGAACTGAGAACTTTATTGAGACACCGAATGAGTTAACCTTTGTCAAGCATAACCAATATGAAGAAACATTTCTGGTGTGAAGTAAGATTAATTCTTGTGATGTGGAAAAACTAATCTAGGAATTCTTTAGACACTTTCTGAACCATCCTGAGAGAGCTGATTAGATGTGGCTAATGCTCAGATGTGACTCTAAATGCAATCTTTCTCATTGCAATACCTTGTTGAAATATTAAACATCTCATTGCATTACTTGTTACCTCTGTTAATAAACAGTATAGATAGTAACATCAAAGTTTATTTAGCTTATAAGACTAGGCAAGATGAGAAAAAGAAATTAAAAATGAATGAAATGCAGGGAAAAATTTTTTTTCTGGTTTATTTAATAGAGTAGGATGAAGACTCAAAGCCAATCAATTACTTAAGGAGTAAGATCATATATTTATAATAATTTAGGAAGAAATATAAGAATACATGTCCTGATTTCCCTAATACACAGGATAAGAATAATGAAGTAATATGTCCAGTAGCAAGCCAAGGGATAGGAGTTTGATCTGGCTATTGACAAATAGTGCATTGTTGACATCACTTAGACCCACATAGTGTAAAGAATGTGTTATTGTCAATAGACCCTCTATATGTATGTAAGTGACCAATCACTTTGCTAATATGTTCTAAAATTTTTCCAAGAAGTCATAGTCAAGTTCACTGGTCTGTAATTGGCAGATTTTATTTTTTAACCTTTTCTGAAAAATTGAATCATTTGTCTCTCTTCGTTTCTATGTTGTCTCAAATATTCTTCATGAGCTTTCAGCTGTCACTGACTGACTCAGCAATCAGATACCTTAGTTTTTTCAGTATCAAAAGAGACAGTCTTTGTGGATCAGGTGATCTGAAAACTTCAAGAACTATAAGGTACTCTTTTACTATTTCTTTGCATCACTTGAGGATCAACTCTTCCAAATATTTCTTTTTATTCTGTAGTTGCTTTGAAGATCATTCTTGACAGAGAAAACAGAAATGAAATAAGAACACAGCAGTTATGGCTACTCCCAGTTGCTGCTTACTATTATCCCATTCATTACAATAAAGGTGCTAGACCCTCTTTATTATCCTTTATCCCTCAAACATATTTAAATATTTCTTTTTGTTGTCTTTAGCTTTCTCAACAGTTTTTGATTACTTTTTATGATACTACCTGCTACATAGTAAGTACTTAATAAATTATTTGTCATCCAAAAGAAATTTTAGTATTTCAAGTGAAGTGTTATAGGACTCAAGCAAGAACAAAAGACTATAATTAGTTTTGTTTTTACCTCTTCCTACCCTAGAAATTATGGGCATTAAAAATTTTTAATGGGGTTCCAGAACCAAGATGGTGGAGCAAAAGCAGGAACTTTACTGAGCTCCCACTCTAACCACCTCCAATATCTGTAAAATATGACTCTAAACAAATTTTAGAGCTACAGAACCCACAAAGTGACAAAGAGAAACAAATCTCCCACTGAAGGCAGCCTGGCAGGCCAAAAGGAAGGGTCTATAACACTGGGCAGGGAGCTGTGCCAGCCCAAACTTGCTGCCAAGACCTGCAGGAGCAGACTTCAGGAGAGTGAATCCCTGGCAGCTGTGATGGTGTCCAGACTTCTCAACCCATAAACACTAAAGAGAAAGTAAAAGGTCAATAGGGAACTCTGTTGGAACTGGGTGGCAGAAGAGCACAGTCCAACCCTTGCCCCAAGGGTGATAGAGGGGCAGTGGCCAAGAGGCTGGAGCTGCTGCCACATGGCTGCCTCCAAAGTTCCTGGCCTACAGATTGTAGGGTGACAAAGGGACCATTCAGAGGGTAATGGCTCTTGCTTTGATCTGGTTGGATCTGAGTTACAGTCTTGGGTGGTTGTCCTGGGGTAATGAATGCTAGCATGCCACAGTTTGTGGTGACTGTAGAGAGGGCACCCTCATCATATCTCTGACAACAGCTCAGACAACAGCAGCAAAAACTCCAGAAATTTGGGACACAGCTCTTTCCACTCTGGAAGCAGAGTTCTATCATAGCGAAGAGCTCAAAAGTCAATTAATTGGTTGGCAAGATGGGCAAACAGAAGAAGTGCAAGAAGACCATAGAATCTTTTATTGGGGACAAACAGAATCAAAACATGGAACCAGAAGAAGACAACAAAGTCAAAAGTCCTACATCAAAAGCTTCCAAGAAAAATATGAACTGGTTATAGACCATAGAGGAACTCAAGAAGGATTTTGAAAAATCAAGAAAGAGAAGTGGAGGAAAAATTGAAAAGAGAAATGAGAATGATGCAAGAAAATCATGAAAAGCAAGTCAACAGCCTGCTAAAGAAGACCCCAAAAAATACAGAAGAAAATAACACCTTAAAAAAAACAGACTAACTAAAATGGCAAAAGATGCCCAAAAAGCCAATGAGGAGAAGAATGCCTTAAAAAGCAGAATTGCCCAGATGAAAATGGAATTTCAAAAACTCACTGAAGAGAAGAATCCCTTCAATATTAGATTGGAGCAAATGGAAGTTAATGGCTTTATAAAAAATCAAGACACTGTAAAATAGATTGAAACAATTGAAAAAAATAGAAAACAACATGAAATATCTCATTGGAAAAACCACTGACCTAGAAAAAAAGATCCGGGAGATATCATTTAAAAATTATTGGACTACTTGAAAGCCATGATCCAAAAAAGAGCCCAGGAATCATCCTTTAAGAAATCCTCAGGGAAAATTGACCTGATATTCTAGAACCAGAAGGCGAAATAGAAATTGAAAGAATTCACCCATCACCTCTTGAGTAAGATCACAAAAAGAAAACTCCTAGGAATATTATAGCCAAATCCCAGAGTTTCCATGTCAAGGATAAAATATTACAAGCAGTCAGGAAGAAATAATTTGACTATTGTGGAAACACAATCCGGATAACACAAGATCTAGCAGCCTCTACATTAAGGATTTGAAGGACTTGGAATGTGACATTCCAGAGGTCAAAGGAGCTAAGATTAAAACCAAGAATCACCTACCCAGCTAAACTGAGTATAATATTTCAGGAGAAAATATGGATATTCAGTGAAATAGAGGTATTTCAAGCATTCTTGATGAAAACACCAGAGCTGAACAGAAAATTTCACTTTGAAATATAAGAAGCAAGAGAAGCATGAGAAGGTAAACAAGAAACAGAAATCATAAGGATCTTATTAAAGTTGAACTATTTATAATACTACATGGAAAAATGATAACTGTAATTCATGAGACTTTTTTCAGTATAATGATAATTGAAGGGAATACATGTGTGTCTATATATGTATACATATATATGTATGTATAGAAGAGTATATGTGTGTATAAATACATATGTGAGTGTGTGTATATGTATGTACATGTATACATAGACAGAGGGCACAGGATCAGTTGAATAGGAAAGGATGATATCTAAAAAATAAAATTAAGAGGTGAGAGAGGAATGTATCAGTAGAAGGAAAAAGGGAGAGATAGAATTGAGTAAATTATCTCATATAAAAGAGTCAAGAGAAAGCTGTTACAATGGAGGGGAAGAGCAGGAAGGTGAAAGGGAATGGGTCCACCTTACTCTCGTTGAATTTTGCTTAAGGAGGGAACAACACAGACACTCAATTGAGTATCTTACTGTACAAGAAAGTAGCAGGGAAGGAGATAAGAGGGGGGATGATAGAAGGGAGGGCAGATTGGGGGAGAGGGTAGTTAAAAGCAAACACATTTGAAAAGGGACAGGGTCAAAGGAGAAAATAGAATAAGTGGGTGACAGGATTGGATGGAGGAAAATATAGTTAGTCTTTCACGATATAACTACTAGGGAAATGTTTTGTGTAACTACACATGTAACACATGTTGAATTGCTTGTCTTTCCAGTGGGAGTGGGTGAGGTGGGAAGAAGGGGAAAAAGTCTGGAAATCAAAGTCTTAAAAACAAATTTAAAAAAAATGCTTTTTTACATGCAACTGGGAAATAAGATATACTGTCACTGGAGTACAGAAATCTATGTTGTGCTAGTAGAAAATTAGGGGGAGAAATGCAGAAGGATGTAAGAGAGATCAGATTGGGAGAAAGGATATTTAGTAGGCTCACCATCTTGGGGTGGCGGTAGGGAAAAGACGAGGAGAAAACTTGTAACTCAAAATCTCGTGGAAATGAATGTTGAAAACTAAAAATAAAGAAATAAATTAAAAATGAAAATTCTAAATGGGATTTTGTTTACCTAAAAATTGAATGGAAAGATTAAACATTCAGAGAAAATATTTTATTTTATTTTATTATTCACGTAAAGTTAATAATAAGCACCTACTTTATGCTAAGTACTGTGATAAGTACATGGGATGAAAAGAAAGTTCAACAAAAACTCCCTGTTCTCAAGGAGTTTACAATCCTATAATGACCAAAAAAGGGATAGACATGCTTGGTTTCAAGTATTATATTTGTATTTATAGAATTTTAACAGATTCACCATGCTAAAATGCTAAGTGTAGTATGGCCTACTTTGTATCAACATTTTATTCTTGGCTGGGGTGAGACTTTGATCTCAAAGAGACTTTGGTTGACAAGCTCTGCTCATTACAAATGCACTTAATATAAGGGGAATTATGGGCAGCCAATGTAGAAATGGTCATAAATCACAATGATAGTCCAAGGAAACTTACTAAATGAAGAAATAAATTCAAAACAACAATAGCAGAAAATCCTGGAAAGTCAATTAAGCTATGGCAGGCAACCCATTAGAAGAGTCACAGACAAAGAGCTAGAGAAACTAAAGAAACAGCAATTTATTTTATAGTGTTTTGTCTTTTCAAGAATAAGTAACTAAATAGCATATTTGGGAGGGTAAGTGATGGAAAGATATAGTAATAATCCCATTATCTTTGTATCAAAACTATGACAAGACTAAAAATTTATTTTTTACTGTCTCAGAAACCAAAGATAACACTATAGGGAAGGCTTCAGTTTTGAAGCTCCACAAACTTCCTTTCTAAATCAATCACTTTTGAGGCATCTAAATGTATATAACCAAATATAATGGCATATTGTAGATTGATCTTTATTGAATTGCTGGGTTAGTCTTAGTTTTCCTTTGTACCATGGTTCAAGATAGTTGGAGTAATTTAGATACAGAAGGTTACTATTTCAATATCAGATTACCACCTTTGCTCCCCCACCCCGCCCTGCATTATTCAATATAGGCGATGGAGAATAAAAGAATCTCATAGCAACAAAAGTCTTTGTTGGATATATTCGGCCTTTCCTCATGCACTGTCCATGTCACATAACTTATACCTCCCATCTTCCTTTTTTTTCCTCTTCTTCTATCCTATCATGCCCTTTCATGGGATTGCTACCAGAGTCTGTCCTTCTAAACAAATGGGGGCCTCTTCTTGTCTTATACTTTGGGGCCATTTCATCATTGTTCAGGTCAATTTCCTGATAATTTAGTTTTGATATTGGAACAAAATAAGAAACTCATAGGTAATTCAACAGTTAACAAACAAAAGATTTGCTCTGTCATAGGGAAAGAAGGAAATTCAACAAGAATATGCTTTTGGGGTCATCCATATTGACATAGCTGAGCAAAGCTCCAGTGCCTGAGTTGCCTATGATAGTTCTTCAAACATCAGAGAACACCCAGAGCTCTCCATGGCTTTCTTATACTCCACAGGATGTGATGTCAACAGCCCAAGCCTTTAGAGTTCTGAGCCAATCAAGTCTCATGTATTATTACAATAACTGTGGAGAAAAAACTCATTTAGTTCACATGAGATTAAGATATTGGGCCTATCACATTTGCACAATAGCTGAACTTCAATGAATACTTCACTCGAATTGCCCCACTTGATTCTTGAACCTCAAACATTCTGAGTTGGATTTTTTTAAACTTTAAGAACTTCCTAAACACTACTCACCAGAAAATTTGCATGATGGGACTTTTGGCTCTCTTGGGATATGCTAATATGAACAATGCAACTTGAATGCAAACAAACAAATGATATGGTGTTTTACATTACAAGGATTTAGAAAAAAATATCTTTTTGTTACTGTTATTTTGTACCTGTGACTTCCATGGTGTATTGACTTCCCAGTAAGAACATTCTTTCCAATGTAGATTGGCAATTCCTCTGTAATTAATGGTCTTAGACAATTGCTTAGGGCCATTCAGAGGTTGTGTAACTTGAAAAGACCACGTGACTGCTATATGTTAAAGAATACGCTTGAACCTGGATCCTCCTGCACCAAGTTTAGTGCCATATCCCCCAAACCACACTAGAAAAATACATAGAAATTAAAGTTATGATGAATGTTGGAAATCAGTTTCCAAAAATTTCACTTTCCCTAAATTCTCCTCTTAATAATATAGTTTTTTTGAAATGGCTGCTTCTTAATTCTGTAGCCTAAGGGCCAGACTTAGGCTGTATTCTCAGGAGGGATTGAAGAGACCAGAGGCGAGAGAGAAGTGTACAGCAGCTGTCCTTTATTGTATTGTAGTGCCCTCCTTATATACCTAGAGGTACTTGATTAAAGCATGACATCCACATGCGCTAGAGGGATGGACCAATGGGAGGGAGGACAGGCTGAGCCAGCCAATCTCAGCTGCCACTCATCAGGTGAGTGATCTTGCCCAAGACTTCCCTATGAGTTTTATCAACTGGGCTGTGACCATCAGCACCAAAGGTGCTTTTAGACTCACACTGATCCCTACAGTTTTTAAATGTTAATTTTATTTTTCATTTAATTTATTAAGCTAAATGATTTGGTTTAAAATGAGCAATCCAAACTGAGCCTGTGAGGTCATAGAATATTCTTCCTTTGTTTTCAGATCCATTATTTCCTTGGATTAGTGCACAAATATCATTTAGACATAGCTTCTGTATATCTGTCATTTGTTGAATTTGCAGTCAAATTCTGCAGACTTTCTGAGGTAGTTATGTCTAGTCAAAGCTTGGTTCTTAAGGTATATAGCCTATATATGACTAGCAATTAGAAAGGACCATGTTGCCCTTGATCAAAGGAGATTTACATTCCAAATATCAAGACCCCACTAGTTATAACTGAAATTGAAGAGCAAATTCCATTTCCATTGAATAATAAACTCCTTAGGCTTGCTGAACTAAAAATAAAATAAAATGAAGCTACCCATCATTTTCTTTTACCTGCTGGTTGTTTAGAATAGCACAATGTCTTCAGTCCCTTGGTCTGTCACATCATTACAGTGCTTTAAGTTTCAGCTTGACAGGCAAGGGTATTCATGAGAACAGGGTTCCCTGGAGTAGTTATTATTTGAAAGGTAAAACTCAGAAGGACTGAAAAAAGGTGCTTGTGAATGCAGCCCCAGTCTTTGTCTGCTGAGGACAAGATGGGACTCATTGGAAAACAGCCCACAGTCCATGGCTATATAAACTAGCCTGAAGTGTTCATCATCTACACAACTGACAATCAAACCAGAAGAGTCATATTAGGAATATATTCTCACTAATTTATAATGGTCCAGGAAATACTTGGAAACACATTCCTTCTCACAAAATATATACCTTTTTTTATTGCTGTGGAATAATAGGTTGATAAAGATTGGGGAATCACACAATGAATACATAGCATTAAGTCTATATGTATTCTTTAGCATCAGCAAGGGGCAGTCACTTAGGACCCCACACTTTTTTAGGAATTCCTATGGTTCCATCTCTTAGTTTTCTTTGTCATCTCTGGGATGTCATCTCCATCCAGTACTGAAGTACGAGAGTAATGCTGAATGAGTTTTTAATGGAGACAGGAGATTAGAATAAGAAGACTTGCTATAATTTCTATATATTTTATATTTCTACTGCTAGAGGTAAGTTTCCTTGAATTTGATTAGACTGTTTGGAGATTGTTCACTTTATCACTAAAAATTTTCAAATAATACTAAAAAAGTTTCTACAATTAGTTTGCTTCTTTTATTAAAAAAAAAAATATGGTATATGCCTGCATGTGGGAGGCCATTTAGCATAGTGGATAGAATTTTGGTTCTGTGGTATGAGAGATGTCAATTGAAATAACCATCATTGACACTTACTAACTTTGTAACCATGAGCAAATCTTTGAAATTTCATGAGCCTGAGTTTACTCATCTGCAAGATGGGAATAGTAATACTAGTAGTACCTTCTTCATGAGGCTATAAGGCCAAATTAGAGAACATCTGTTACAACCTTTAAAGCCTTAAAAAGTTATTATTGGGACGGCTAGGTGATGCAGCGAACAGAGCACCGGCCCTTCACTCAGGAGGACCTGAGTTCAAATTTGGCCTCAGACACTGGACACACTAGCCGTGTGACTTTGGGCAAGTCACTTAACCCCAACTGCCTTCCCAAAAGCAAAAAAAAAAAAAAAAGTTAACATCTTCCATTATTATGATGCTTTTAAACTTACAAACTCCTTTCCTCCCAAAAACTCTTTGAGGAAGATTTTGTATTATCCTCACTTATCAGATAAGGAAAATAGATGAAGCAATTTTCCCAGGGGCATTAAACTTATTGATAATCCTAGATCTCCAGACTGAAAGAACAGTACACTTTCCACTATACCACTCTACACAAAAAATACATGGCTCAGAATTGATGTATGTACAAAGCCATTGTGCTGGGCTTGTACATAGCAGAAAGGGTCAAATTATTTCTCAGATTGTCATAATACAATTCACTCTGGACAGTATGAAAGACACAGACCCGCAATGTGACTACCTAAGATTTAGCTAAGTGGACATAATGCAGAAGTTTTCTCTGTACAAAGTTAAGAGATTATACTGTAATCTGGGTCTTATCAGAACTATCAGCTAACCAGATGTGCTGATTAATGCAGGCTAAAGTCAGACTTTAAAAATTGAGATGGATCAGTGATCTCCTCTCTCTCCCATCACAGATTGCAATGCCTTTAGGTCTTCCCATCATATGTTATTTCACCCATGTCTTTCCATAAATCAGAAGATCTACCAAATATATTAGTGACCTTTCTCTGGTTCTTTTGGTCCTATATTAATTTCATTCAATGAAGTTGCCTGCTGTATCTCTTATTCAACAAACAAAACACACCTGGTATTTATTTCTTTATGAGAAAATTACCATTTATATACTAAGGTTCTAGAACAGGTTTTTAAAAGATGATTTGAAAGTTAGTCATCAGTAAATTCTATTGAAGGAATATTTAAATTGTAGACTTACACAAGGAAGGTGTTAAATTAAGCATCCTTTGGAATATCTGACTCAGAAAATCATAGCCCAAAATATCCCTGATAGACATCAGCCAAATAACCAGTGTGGGAAGCTGACCCTGCACTGGGGATGTAGTTAGAGTCTTATTTTTTCTTCTTAGTCAGCACCGTATTTGTAGCTCTCTAGTGTAGTGTCTAATGAAAAGAACATTGTGCCACTGCTTCAATCTTCATTGTGTGGGGGCGATGATGGGGGAGGAGAGATGTCTGTCAAAACTAGAAGATTCTCACAGAAAGACAGAAAGTGTAAAGCTGTTGCTGTGAGATTACTTAGGTTATCTGCATTGCGCAGACTGTCTCGTTGATAGACACTGGTATCAGTGAGATAAGCATAGAAATGTGAACTTAACTCTATTTTTATTAGCTTATTAAAAAATCAGTCCAGATTGGACTCAAAGAATGGTTAATTATTAGCTATATGATGTAATTTGGACCACATTAATTCATTTTATAGAATATACCAATTATTTTTCATTTTCTTTGCTTGTATTTAAATAATAGTATGAAACTGCTATATTTGTGACTAATAAAGATGTTTGCTGTGTGAAGTTAAATAAATGAATATAGTCATACACTTACATTTGAACATTTTTTATATCTGAAATATATGTATACATGTATATAGTTTATATGTTCTTTATATGTGCTACACACACACAGAAAGTGGAAAGTGGAGAAAGAGGTGATGCCTGATTGTTTGTTCGCAAATGATTGTGCACTCAACAAAGCCTCTGCAGCCGAGATGCAACAAAGTATGGACTGATTCTCTGATGCCTGTGCTAACTTTGGCCTGATAATCAAAGACTATTTTACAAAGAAGTCACACAAGGTAACTTCTCACATGGCGGTCAGAAGAAGCCATATAAGGATACTTTCTAGGTCTCTCAGAAGAACTTTGGAATTGATTGCATGACATAGGAGACACTGGCATAGGACCACCCAGCAAGGCATGCCCTCATCAGAGGTGCTATGCTCAATGGGCAAAGAAGAATTGAAGTAGCTCAAAAGAAAATTAAGACAGACAAATTTAAAGAATCAACCTCAAATATTGACAGGACCTACTTGTGCCCAAACTGTGTAGAGTATTGATCTGATCAGCCACAGTCAGATACACGGTAACTTGACTCTAATAAAGTGATGACATTTTGATCCTCTTCAAGAAGGAAAGAGAACAACCAATGTGGGCTACATATACGTGTAGTAATGATTATTTTACCAAGTAATACTAATAGTATTAATATTCATAATAGTAGTTGTAATATTAGTAACAGTAATGCTGTTAAATGTAAAGATAATGACTATACTAGGACAAAAAACTGAAAGAAATCATTGTGGTACAGTGGAAAGAACAATGACCTCAGAGTTCAGATCTAAGTTAAAATCCTGGCATTATCACTTTGTACCTTTTTGACTTAGGGCAAGTTGCTTATTTTCCACTGGCCTAAGCCTCCCCATTAATAAAATGAAGGTAATGCACTAGATGGTCTATAAGATTCTTTCCAGGATCAGTAGCATAAGAATCAAATAGAAATAGGGGTGTGGGGGGGGTAGGTGTCACTAAACCCTACCTAAGGATCCCTGTGAATCATATAATTTCTTCAGAGAGCCCCATTATCTCTATTCTATTCACTTATATTTATTTTGTTAAATATGCCCCAATTGTATTTTCATCTGGTTTAATGTGGTTCAAAAACCACTTGAGAGTGTTAGGGGCCACAGTGCAGAACCATTGACCACATCTATGACACCTCTAGTGTAGACGATTAACTCTTCAAAGAGATAATTTCTCAGGAGGGGAAAGGGGTAGACCAGAGACAAGATCATGGCCCAAACTCCAACTCCCACCTTCAATAAGAAGATACGAAATCTAATTATGCCCCTATTCAGCAGTAACAGAAAGGACTACGTATTATCCACCCAACATTAACCTTCTCAGTGATATCCATGCTTACCAATTTGTCTTACACATATTAATATGTACAAAAGAAATTCTAATTGATTTGTGCAAAGAGATGGCACTAGTATCTGGTGGTAGCAGAAAACACATCACATGGAAGATAGTTCTTAAGGTGATCTTTGAAGGAAATTACAGATTCAAAGAAGCTGAAGTGAGGAAGAAGTACATTTCAGACATGGGGGGGCATTGCCCATGCAAAATATGTGAGAGTGTGTGCTGTGTATGACATACAAGTAAAACAATTTGACTCAATTAGAATGTACAAGAAGGAGAAAACTGGAATGGTAGCTTGCAGACAGGTTGTTAAGCACTTTAAATGAAAGCAAACTACACCAACACCAAAAAATGAGTTTACATTTAACCTGAAAGACAGTAGGAAGCTAACTGTTTTTTGAGCAAAAGAATAACATGGGCAGACCTGTGTTTTAGCTTTGATACTTCCATGGATGAAAATGAGAACAGTTAGAAGTAGAGAGAGCAATCGGGATCTATTCTAACAGTCTGAGCAAGAAGTGATGAGGGCCTGAACTAGAGTGGCAATTGAGTGAATAAGGATTTATATGAAATATATATTTTTGAAGTCCCTGGTGTGTAGGACAATAGTCTGATGTTTCACCAATTAAAAAAATTCAGAGAGTCTTATCCTTATTTTTAGTGAGTGAATTAAAATATCTAAATTCTGTAGAGACCATGATACTGCTTTGAGTGAATTAATGCTGAAAAAAAATCAATAGGCTATAACTTTTGGCTTGTAATAACATTTAATTGAAGGCTGTAAGCAAATCAAAGGTATCCTGCACAGTGTCTCAGATAGGAATGGGCTATCTGATGAATTTTAATTGGCATCAAACTTGCCTTTTGTTGTCAATTAAATCCTGCAAATAAGTCTGTGGCCCCTGCTTAAATTACTAGAGTTCAAATGTTTATTTTTAAGTCCCAAGTATCATGCCTCTTGAACACTGGAATCTCTATGGGATCTGTTAAATGTGGTAATTTGCCAAAAGGTACTGGAATATTTAGATTCTAAGTAAAAATAAAAGTAGGACATTAAAAACCATCTTAAGGAAATATTTAGAGAGCTTCACTTGTGGGAACTCCTTCCAATCTAGATGAAAAGCCATTTATAGCTAGTAGCTAAGTCATAGGGTGTTACCTAGGGCTCATTAAAGTTAAATATACTCACATGAAAATACTGTTTACTTATGTTATATATGCCCTGAATGTATTTGCATGTTTATTGAAACATTTGTTAATGATAATGTTTGAGTATGCTTCTTTTCAGAATTATTTTTGCTCATGTTTACTTGGAGTTTTTTTTTTTTTTTGCTAGTATCATTCATGCACTGTAGCTACACTGTTAACTATGTGTCATTTTCCTCCTGGTTTATTTGCATATGCATTGCTTTTTGTATATTTGTTATTTTATAGAACTATTGTTAATTCTTTGTTTTGCTTTGCTGTGCTATATATTTCTTATATTCTTTGAATATACAACACCGCAGAAAAATGTACATATAATGTCCTGCATATCATTTAGATGTATTGTTACCAAAGTAAATTAAGTGATACTTTATATTATGCTATGTCTGTCATATGTATTCTTTATTCATATCAAAGGTATGAATGGCATTCTGAGATAATTACAAAGGAATCATCCTCATTCTGTCAAGAATTGATATTTATTTTAATGAAGTTGTGTCAAATTCCCAATATCAAACTCACAAGCACCTCAAAATTTCTTATCCCAGGGAGGAATGCTGTGAAGCACTGAAGAAACATATCTAGAAACAGACACAAAATCCCTTACTACTTTCAACAATATCCCACTCCTAGGACTTAGAGCATCTATACCTGAAAAGAGAGAGTCCCCATCCTTTCATCTCAGAAGAAGGAGAAAGCTGAAATCTCACACATCGCTGGTCATGCCCTTGATCTTAGCACCATCCACAAATATTCTACTTCTATTTTCCTGAATTCTGAGATTCCCTTATCTGATCACAGTATACTGTCTGCCTTACAACACTAACATCTTATTGCTCATACTCAGCATGAACCCTAATCACTCCACTCTGGTTATTTTTATATTTTAGTTTTGGTTTTGCTTTTTCCCAGACTTCTGCCCCTCTACTGGTTATACTTTTCTCCCTTCCCCATACTAAGCCCTAGGTGAACCAGTTGAACTCTCTATTACCCTCTTCCCTCAATACCCTTATGATCTTTTTATCTTATTACTGATCTTTTCCTACCAAGCCTCAGCCTTGGGTTAGTTACTCCAAGCATCCATTACCTTTTCTCCTACTTACCTTGTGCTGAATGATCACAGCCGGAGAAAGACACAAAACCATGCTGACTGGATATATTAAAAATTATAGTTTGTAATCTCAGCTGGGACCTAATTGAGACCAAAGATATTTTTAAACCATCATTAATTAATTCTCTAATCCACTTACTCTGGCAACTTCTCCAAAGTTTTTCATGCTACATCAAACCTTACATGATTGCCCCTTTCCCACCCTGCCAGCTGAGGCATTTGCTTCATTCAAATTATTGAAAAAACAAAGCCATTCCCTGAGAGCTCATTCTTTTTACCCCATTCCTTTTTGTTGTTGCAGCTGCTGCTGTTCTTTAGTTGCTCAATCAGTTCAAACTCTTCACGACCCGTACAAGGTCCTTATCTTCTGTATCTCAGATCTCTTCCTCTACACCAGTTTCACATGAATAGATGGCCACCCCTCTACATGAATGGACATGTGATCTCATTTCTTCCCAACTTCTCCAGAAGAGTATCTCCCCTCCCCTTGTCTATTCCTACTCTTGGTAATCTTCAATATCTCCTAGTCTACTGCTGCCCACAAGTATGCCCATGCTTTTCCCACTTTCAGAACCCTTCACTTGATCCACACTGTATCTCCTCTCCCTTTTATGGCTAGATACCTTAAGAAGGCCTTCTACAATCAATGATTTCACTTAATTTCCTATCACTAGAAAATTGTTATAATGTCTTATTTGCCAGATCAAATGCCATTTTCTCAAGCCTTATTCTCCCATTGCATCCTGGGTCATCTCCTGTCATCCTCATGAATATCTGGTCACTGGATCCAGATGTCTCTGGAGGAGAGAGTGAGGCTGGTGACCTTGCCCAGCCCTCACTCACTCAAATCAAAGTCAACTGCAAGTCCCGTTATCATTTCCCTGATGCCATCGTCCTCTTCAAAAATGAAGGACAGGCACAAGAACAATTGTGTTTGCAATTATAAATCACTGTCTTCTCCTTGTTAAATTTTTTCTAGGTTTTCATGACACTTCTTATTCCTGGTTTTCCTAACTGCTTCGTTTCAGTGTTCTTTGCTAGATCTTTATCCAGGTCACTGTAGGTTTCCTCAAGGTTTTGTCCGTCTATACTATTTCACTTGGTGATCTTATCAGCTGTCATGATTTCAATTATCATATCCATGTTTATGATTCTCACATTTATTTACCCCCCTAACCTTTCTTGTAATCTCCAGTCTTATATTTCTAACTGACAATTAGACATTTTGACCTGGATTTCTCATAGACATCTTAAGTTCAGTTCACCCCAAATGGAAATCAGTATCTTTCTTTCCCTCTACCTAACTTTCAAATGGATGTTGATATCATCACCAGCACACCACCTTCAGTCACCCAAGCTCACAATGTAGGTGGCATCTTCCCTTTTACATGCCTTCTTTCTTCTAAAGCAGTCACCATCTTGGTACAGGCCCTGATCATCTCAAGCCTAGACTATTGCAAAAGGTTTCTAATTGGTCTCCACATCCTCAATTCAGCTGTCAAATTGATCTTCCCAAAGTGTAGGTCGGACCAATTTATCTCCCTATTCCGTAAATTCCAGTGACTTCCTATCATCTTAAAGTTCATACAGATATAAATATCTCATCTAAATGTGTGTGTGTGTGTTGGAGATAATCAACAAAGGGAAAGCACTAACATGAAGAGTGCTAGAAACAAATTTCTGGTAGAATGAGAGATTTTAACTGGGATTCTAAGGAAGGCAGAGAATTCAGGAGATGGAAATGATGAGGGAGAGAATTTGAGGCATGGGGGAACAGCCAGATTAAATTCCTGGAGTCGGAAGATGAACTATCTCATACAAGAAACATCAAGGAAGCCAGTACAATTAGATCACAACAGAATGGGGCAAAGGAGAATAAAGCATAAGAAGACTGGAAAGGTGAGACCTCCGAGATTGTTTTTCTTTGTGCTTCATTCTCAAAGAGGACCATGTCTTCAAGGAGGTGACATCATGACATGCAAGTGAATTGGATTTAAGTGAGGAAGGGCTGTGCAAAGCCATAGGGCAATTATTTTTCTTAAAAACAGTTTCTTCTCCCCTCCTTTAACACATACACATACTCTAGGGCTTTTGGAAGTCTCATCTCAAGAAACCTGAAGTACAGTAGCTAGTGGTTTTTTGTTTGTTTGTTTTGTTAAACTTACAGGTGAACTTAACTTACATGTCAGTCTTGCTGGAGAGTTTTAACATTGTCTAGCTGAACAAAAGGATGTTTCCTCCTCCCCTGGATTTTAACTTTTATTTCCTGACTCAAGGAATGGGTAGAAAAGGACAAAAGTCAAAAGAATATTGAAGTACAAGGACAAAGAACAGTACAGGCTTCTTTACTCTGGATAAAATAAAGGTGAGTTTCTAAAATGGATTCACTCA
>CM053590.1:198747138-198777616 GCA_028646515.1 Pseudochirops corinnae | reverse complement strand
TGAGTGAGGAGAGGAGGATCTTTGCCTGAGGTAGCCTGTCCAGTTTTGAAGGCTTGAGAATGTGGGTGTTTACTACTTTAACTACATGTGCCAACTTCATACCTACTGTGCTGACTTTGACTTTCTGGGTTTGGGACTCATTTTTCTGGTATTTAAATGAATGCTCTAGCTATATTTCTTATGTAGAGAGCCTGTTACATTTTGTGATTAATAACCATATCAGCATACTTATAGTTACTGTAGGCATTGTGAATGCTGCATTGCTGATACAGCTGACTCTTCTTCTACTATGTATGGTACCTTCCCCTATCATTTTTCTCCAATAAGCAACCAATGGGATTGGTGTGGAGGAAGAGAGAAGGAACTGAGAACTCTACCCAGATATATAGCAGGAACCAGAAAGAGGATGGCTATGCATGTTCATGTTCCAATTGAGTCTCCAGGGGGAAGTCAGGGAACACCTGTACATTCTCCAAAAGGAAGGGAAATTCATGAGTGGAATATCCTGAAGGGATGGGGGAAAGGATACCACTAGATAACACTACATCAGGAACACAAGAGTGCTCTGCATGCTTAGTGTAGGGCAGTAGAAAGTTAAAAAAGTAAAGCTGTATAAGAAAATGATAAAACTAAGCAGATTTTCTTTTTAATACCTGGTTCCATTACTCTTCTCAGGAAAAAGGGGAGGACTTCCTCCTTTTCTTCCTTCTTCTGATACCATACATGGTTCCCATTCCAGGGCCCAGGGCTTAAGACACTACTTTATTTTAGCTAAAATATACGTCAAATAGGCCTTTGTGGGCTAACATAGCAACCTAATCATTGTTGTTTCTGTGGAAAAGGTATGAATTGGTTTTCAAATAACTTAGAATCTTACATTTCAATTGAAACAGTTTTTAATCTGGCTCAATTTTATGTTGAGAAATATGGGGGGAAAAGGTTTTCATTTTATACTTGGAAATCTTCTAGGTATGTACAGAAGAGCTTGCATAGTTCTAGTATTTTCCATATTCGGAGAAGAAATTGGCCCAGTCCTAATTTTTAGTCAATTTGTCTTAGTACTAAAGGATTTAAGAGAGATTTTTTATCAGGTACTCTTAAAAAATTTCTAACAATTCCTGCTATTATTTAAACTAGTACTTCCCTAAAACTTACATTAGCTCTTGGAAGTTATGACAAAAAGTAAGTCACAGTTCATAAAAACAAGAAAGGCTCTGTAACTTAATCCTCTTTTATTTTAAGGTCTGTTCCATCTTGTATCTGCAAATTCATAATCATTTTTTCAGAGACTAGCATATTTAAGAAAAAAAAGATTACAAAAAACTTGTGTAAAGAATATATTAAGGGCAGTAAGATGGCACAGTGAATAGAGCACCAGCCCTGGAGTCAGAAGGACCTGAGTTCAAATCCGGCCTCAGACACTTGATACACATACTATCTGTGTGACCTTGGGCAAGTCACTTACCCCCAACTGCCCTGCCTTCCCCCTTCCAAAAAGCAAAAAAAAGAAAGAATATACTAGAATTTTCGAACTGTATGTTGGCAAATGAGAAGAAATATGTTTCAACTAACATTAGAATCCTGATTTAATTTGATTACAGCAGATTGATTCTTTGCAACTACTCTCTGATAAAAGATATAACAAATTATGTTCTATAATAAAAGCTTTTTCACGGATCTAATCTAAAGTAATTCTTGCTAAAATACAACTTTCTGTTCTCCCTATATTTTCTGGATATTAGATGTTCTGTTTTTATTAACAATTCAATTAACAACAGGCATGCATTAATATTTTTTTTTTTTTTTGCTGACAGAAGGCCTATTGATTGATGAACCAGCACTTAAAAGAAAGGAAAGAAGTATTGGCAAACAGCATCTGGCTAATAGACCACTATTTATTATAGACATCTGATTGCAATTACTTATCAAATAAATGAAATAATAAAAAATGTCCTTTCAGGTAAATAAATGTTACAGCACATAAACACCCAACACTTCCAACTACTGCTAATGCTAACAATTAAAAACGACACTTCAGACAAATGGCATGTTACCCCGGAAAATTATAACGAGATTAAAAATTGTTATTATCCATCAACAAGCCTTATAAATCACATGCCCTTGCTCTGTTTTGTATGAGGATTGTAATTGGAAATGTTATTTGGTGAATGAACAGGTAGGAGTCTGCTCATTTCAATTCTCCTTTGGAAATACTATAGGAATTAAACAAGGGCAAAATCTTTGTGTCTTGGGGGAAAATGACAACTTTTTTTAATTTAAAAGGAAAAGAAAAATTACTGAGATCTTCCCAGTGTTACTTAAATTAGAATCAAGGTAAGGAATATCATGGGAAAAAAAGTACAAGTGCTATTTTTTTCTTTAAAACAGTGATCTCGGGGGCAGAGCCACTAAGGCAGAGGAAAAGCAAGGACTTGTTTGAGCTCTCCTCCAAACCCCTCCCAATACTTGTAAAAACATTATTCTAAACAATTTCTAGAACATCAGAACCCACAAAATGACAAAGTAGAACAAATTTCCAGCCCAAGATAACATAGAAGTTGGAAAGGAAGGTTCTGTTATATGAGTCTGAGAGAGGAGCACAATCCAGTAAAAAACACACCAGGATGGACCAGGCCTCCTAGCAAACATGAAACAGGCATTAGGAGACTTAATCATTGGCAGCTGTTGCAGTTTCCAGACTTCTCAACCCACAAATGCCAAAGACAACTTAGAAGGTCAGTAGGAAAGGTTTAACAGACCTGGGTGAGAGAGAAAAATGGTTCAGTCCCAGCCTTGGGGTGGTAGAAGCAACGGAGGTGACAGTGGCCGCTGCAGCAACAGAAGCTCTGACTGCTTCCAAAGGCTTGACCAACAGACAGCAGAGAGATCTAGTGACTGATTGGAAGGGTATTACAAAGATCTCTTTCCTGCTTCCGAGGGAGGATTCTCTTGTTTTGCCCATGCTTGGATCTGGGTTGCAATTTGGAGTGATGGTCCTAGGGCAAAGAGGAGCACTGGTCTGGTGGAACTTGTGGTGGCAGTGAAAAGGGAATCCCCCTCACACTTCCAAGGCAGGAAAAAAAGTGCTTGTGATCACTCACAGACCAGATCAGAGGCCAGGAGAGGAATAAACACATCTCCTTTGATCATATCACCTTAGAAGAACTCAGGTAACTGGAAAAAGCTCTGACAACAGCAGCACAAAAACTCAGAAATTTAGGACAGAGCACTATCCATTCTGGAAGCAGAGTTCTACCTCAGAGAAGAGATCAAAATTCAAGTAATATACTGGGAAAACGAGCAGAGCAAAAAAAAAAATCAGACTATAGAATCTTACTTTGGTGACAAAGAAGATCAAAATATAGAACCAGAAGAAAACAGAATCAAAACTCCTGCATCAAAAGCCTTCAAGAAAAATATGAATTGGTCACAAGCCATCAAGGAACTCAAAAAGGATTTTTAAAATCAAGTGAAAGAAATAGAGGAAAAATTGAGAAAAGAAATGAGAGTGATGCAAGTGATTCAAGAAATCATGAAAAATGAGTCAAGAGTTTGCTAAAGGAGACCCCAAAAATGCTGAAGAAAATAACACCTTAAAAAAATAGACTAACTCAAATGGGAAAAGAGGTCCAAAAAACCAATGAGGAGAAGAATGTCTTAAGAAGCAAAATTGATCAAATGGAAAATGAGGTACAAAAGTTCACTGAAGAAAATAATGCCTTACAAATTAGAATGGAGTGAATGAAAGAAAACAACTTTATAAGAAATCAAGGAATTGTAAAATAAAACCAAAAGAATGAAAAAATAGAAGAACAAAGTGAAATATCACATTGGAAAAACAACTGACCTTGAAAACAGATTGAGGAGACATAATTTTAAAATTATTGAACTACATGAAAGTCATGATCAAAAAAAGAGCCTAGACATCATCTTTCAAGAAATTATCAAGGAAAACTCAACTGATATTCTAGAAGCAGAGGGGGAAATGGAAATCAAAAGAATCAACAGATCACCTCCTAAAAGAAATTCCAAGAGGAAAACTCCCAGGAATATTATAGCTAAATTCCAGAATTCCCAGGTCCAGGAGAAAATATTGCAAGCAACCAAAAAGAAACAATTCAAGTATTGTGGAAACACAATCGGGATAACTGAAGATTTAGCAACTTCTACATTAAGGGTTCTGAGGGCTTGGGATGTTATATTCCAGAGGTCAAAGGAACTAGAATTAAAACTAAGAATCGCCTTTCCAGCAAAAATGAGCATAATACTTCAGGGGAAAAATGGATATTCAATGAAATAGAAGATTTTCAAGAATTCTTGATGAAAAGACCAGAGCTGAATAGAAAATTTGACTGTTCAAATATAAAACTCATGGGAAGCATGAAAAGGTAAACAGGAAAGAGAAATTATAAGGGACTTATTAAAGTTAAACTGTTTATATTTCTACATGGAAAGATGATATTTGTAACTCATGAGATCTTTCTCAGTACTAGGATAGTTGGAGGGAAAATACACACACACACACACCCATGTCTGGATAGATCAGATATGAGTGTGTGTGTGTGTGTGTGTGTGTGTGTGTGTGTGGCATAGGATGAATTGAATATGAAAGGATGATACCTAAAAAATAAAATTAAGGGGTGAGAGAGGAATGTACTAGAAGAAGAAGAAAGGGAGAGGAAGAATGTGGTAAATTATCTCACATAAAAGAGGCAAAAAAAGCTTTTACAATGGAGGGGAAGAGGGAAGAGGAGAGAGGGAATGAGCGATCTTTATTCTCATCAAATTTGGCTTAAGGAGGGAATAAAATACACACTCAACTGGATATGGAAATTGATCTTACTCTACAAGAAAATATGAGGGAAGGGGATAAGAGGGGGGAGATGATCGAAGTGAGGTCAGATTAGGGAAGGGGGTAATCAGAAGCAAACACTTTTGAGAAGCAACAGGGACAAAGGAGAGAATAGAAGAAACAGGAGTGTGTGACAAGATGGAGAGGAAAAGAGTTAGTCTTTTACAATATGATTATTATCGAAGTGTTTTGCATGACTACACATATACAACCTATATTGAAGTGTTTGCCCTTTCAATTACGGTGGGCAAGGAGGGAGGAAGGGAGAAAATTTGGAACTCAAAGTTTTAAAACCCAATATTCAAAATTGTTTTCTCATGCAAGTGAGAAATAAAGTAGACAGGCAATGGATATCAAAATCTATGTTGCCTTAAAGGAAATTAGAAGGGGAAGGGAGTAAGGGAAGGTGGGTTGATAGAAGGGAGGGCAGATTGGGGGTCAGGGTAATCAGAATATATGTTGTCTTGGGCAGGGGTGAAGAGAGAGATGGGAAGAAAATTTGGAACTCAAAATCTTCAGGTGTATGTTGAAAACTATGAATAAATCAACTAATAAAAAATGCAAACCTTAAAAAAAAAAAGTTGCCAGATACAAGCAAAAATCAATGAGTATTTCTTAAGCTCCTGCCAGGTATTTGCTAGGCTGAGGATAAAAGGACAAAAAAGCAAAACAATCCCTACACCCAAACAGTTTATATTTTAATAATGGAGAGAACAAAAACATACATATTTATGAATATACATACATATATGAATACATTTATGTGTATTATTTATATGTAGCCTAATGTGAACAAATAAAAATGTAGACAAATAGTTACAAAAGAAAAAGACCAGTGATCTCTATTAAAATGGTATCAGAACTGGAAAAAATCAAGGAAGGGGTGGTTAGACACAGACCCCAAAAAACCCATTTAGAGGTTTCATATAAAGGTGACCTGTGTTTGTAAATTCCACAATACTATGTGTCAGGCTCTGACAGGTTCTATCATGATATAGGTTTTAAGCATGAATATCTAGCTAAGAAGAATGTAGCTAAGTAGGAAGAGAGGCTCCTTATCTCTAGGCTGGTCACTAGTTAAAGTCTTTGACTATTGCTACCCATGCAACAAAGAAAAATAAAAAAAGGGCATTTGGTCCTGCACAGCCCCCTTTTTACTCTGTAGTGTTGGTGGGACAATGGCTAAGAAGTGGACGGAAGGTGTTAAAATCAATTTTAGACCCTCTACACTTGGCACTCTAAATGGAAGAGGTTTTTCTACTGGAGAAAATGAATCATCTCAGTCTTAACACTTACTATAAATATAATCAAAAGACAAAAGGAAATGGTAGCTAACTCACAATTTCTCCCTAGAGAGGGGAAAAAAAGGAGTTGGTAGAATAGTCTTTATCAGTCACCTAAAGGAAAAAAGAAATATCATTTTCATCAGACACCTGATTATTTCGTGTTTTAGTATTCATGATAAGGATTCACATGCAAAAAAATCACCATGGAAATAATTGTAGTTTATGTGCTAATGCCTGTTGCAAAGGATAAGAAAACAGAAAAAAAAAAATGTTCCAGATAAAAATCTAATTAAATCAACATGTATTTAATGATTTCATTAAAAATATAGTCACTGAGGGGAAGCTCAATGGTACAGTGAATAGAACACCAGCCTTGGAGTTAGGAGGACCTGAATTCAAATCCAGCCTCAGACACTTAACACTTACTTGTCTTGTGACCTTGGGCAAATCATTTAACCCCAATTGCCCTGCCTTCTCCCCTCGTAAAAAAAGCAAAAAAAAAAAAAAAAAAGATAGTCATTGAGAAGGATATTCTTTTTTTTTTAAGTTGAAAAATCAGGTCAAGGAATTATAGGCTATACAGAGGTCATATTCCTATATGTCCTAAATTACTTCTAAAACAAGAAGATCAGGTAGTTCTGGATATGTTGAGTCCTGAATAAAAGCAAAGAAAATGAAATTTGACTCTTTTATTTTAATGGAGAGGAAATGACTATAAATATGGAAATGAATTTTGAATCTGCTATCTATGTACCATACTGACTTGCTAAAATAAAGGAAAAATCAATGACAAATTAGAAGTTCAGTGGGGGGGTATAGGGTGTTCAGGGAAACCCCTGGTATGATCATTTCCTTATGGAATTGGATATGCACTCTTTCACCATCCTGAGAAAATACCTTCTTCTGGGCTGACAAAGTAACTCCTGATTGACAGCCATGAGCTTCAAAAGTTGAGAGGTTGCATCAAAGATAACTTGTCCCATACAAACAAACGGAACAAAATTATGCACTTCTCCATGCCCCATCTCCCTAATATTGTCTATAAGAAGGGCTATGTTTTTGGTCTCTTTTTCCTTTTGGTTCTATTCCAAAGACTCTTCTCCCTTGGACCTGAGAGAAGGGGAGGTGATGAATGGGACATTTCCCTGCCCTGCTCCAAGCAGCAATTGCAGCTACCAGTACAGGACAGTGAGAATATGACCAATCAGGAATCACTCAGTTTCCTGACTCTCATTGACTCATTTCTTAATTTAAAAAGTCATAACTCCCAAAATTTCCTTCATCAAATTTTCATTTTCTATTTTTTTTTAGTTTTAGTTTTTTAAATTATTATTAAAATTTACTCTCTTAAAGATCATAAAAAAGAGAAAGGACCCACATGTACAAAAATATTTATAGCAACTCTTTTTGTGGTGACAAAGAATTACAAATGGAGAGAATGCCCATCAAATGGGGAATGGCTGAACATATTGTAGAAAGTATATGAATGTAAGGGAATACTATTATGCTCTAAGAAATGATGAATGGAGAGATTTCAGAAAAACCTGGAGATTTACATGAATTGATGCTGAATAAAGTAAACAGGACCAGGATAACGTTATACACAGTAACAGTGACATTGCAGGAGCATCAATTATGATAGACTTAGCTCTTTTCAGCAATACAATAATCTAAGATAATTCCAAAAGACACATGATGGAAAATGCTACCCACATCCAGAGAAAGAACCATAGAATCTGGATGAAGATTAAAGCATACTATTTTCATATGCTTTTGTTTTGTTTTATTTTCCTTCTCGTGGTTTTCCCCTTTTGTTCTGGTTCTTCTTCCACAGCATGACTAATATGGAAATATGTTTAACATGATTGTACATGCATAACCTATATCTGATTACTTGCTGTCTTGGGGAGAGAGAGGGGGAAGAGGGAAGAAAAATGAACTTAAAACCTTGCAAAAATGAATGTTGAAAACTATCTTTATATGTGATTAAAACATAAAATGCCTTCAAGTGCCAAAGAGAAAGATTTACCCTCTTCAGTCATAAATACATCTGTGTGCTTTGTTTGTCCTTTGTTCTCAAAGAGGACCAATGACATCAGGAAGGTAATGTATTGACTTGCAAGTGAATTGGATTTAAGTGAGGCCAGGACTGTGCAAAGTCACCAGCCTCACTCTCTCCTTCAGGGGCATGTGGGTCCAGTGACATGATGCAGATCAAGAAAACTAGAGATGGCCTCAGACACAGTAGGAGATGTGTATGTGTGTGTATATATTTCCTTATGCACTATAATGTTTTATAGCTCTGAAGTCTCCACTACAGAGATGCATCTCTTTCTTGCTCTTAAAACAATGCTTTTTAAATATTCATTTCTCTACTTTTTTTTTAATAAATAAAAGATCTGTCTTTTCTTCTTTATGACATTAAACCTATAGCTTGTGTGATATCACTTAACATATTGGCAAAGTTTTCCAAATCTTTTTCCAAATTTTCCAAAAATTTTCATCTGTACTACAGATCATTTTCTCTTTCCAAAACTTGCTAAATACCACCTAAAAGCTGTGGTTCTTCACATGATGAGCACATATTAAGATTAAGTTATTTTTCTACCACTAATATCAAAATATAAATTTCTAACAGCACCAATGTTTTACATCCTTGGATAATTAATATCTCCATTATCTAAAAATATTTTTTTCTGTCCCTTTCATAACTAAACTGTTCCACTGATGCCAAATGGACAGTGTCCTCTAAGCAGGATTTAAAACTCTTTATATAATATTCTGGTAATGTTTATATATTCTTTGTTCTCCTGCTATTCCTTCTGATATCTGAGGAAACAGGAGAAATGTACTTCTTTGCCTCGTAGAGATTCATCAAATAATGGTAATGTTTTCATGGCAGTCAGCAAATAGACACTTACCTACTGGCTTGCATTTTGGATTCATGTATATTTCAGTGTATTTTTTCTTCTTTTTCCTACATTTGATCTGTCTTTTTCAGGCCAGATTGGGGAAAAACTAAAAATGATGGGTTTTTTTTAACCTTTGCCACCATCTAGGAAAACTAATTTATGTCCCTTTTCTCATATGAATGAAAGCAAAATTCAAAAACATGATGTATCTTCTCTAGTTATAATGGAGTTTGTCATCATAAGTGCCTGCTCATAACATTTTCAGATACCAGCTTTTTTCTCATTTAAATGATGAATAGTATCCTTTCAGATTTTCCTCCACTACATACATTTTTTTACTAATGGCTAGGTTGATCAAGTTGCCTCCATCAAAGCCCAAATTTCCTAATGTGAATTTTGGTTGTTTCAAGTTGGGATAGGAACTTTAAAAGCATACAATAATTTCAACTTGTATATTGAAAATCAAATGCTAGTTATAATAATACAAAAGAAAAAAGAGATTGGACTTGCATATGTTTAAAAAGAATGTTACTTTAAAATTTATAATTAAAATTGCAATTTTAAATGGCAAACTAGTGGGTGACCACATTATTTGAGATGGTGTTACAAGCTGTAAGTCACAGCCACAGACAGTTGCTTTTCATCTTCCCAGTTTCCATTTTTGAAATGTCATTGCTTTTGTGAGCCATTCAATAATTGTCATTATTTCTAATAAGAAACTACTTCCCTCATATTCATGGCAAAGACTTAGTAGCAGTTTTCAACTAATGTAAAAGTTTAGTGTTGCATAATGTCATCAGATTTTTTTTCTTATTTTGTCCAATGTTCCTCTAATGTCTGATTATTAGCTTCTAGTGACTCAGAACCCCAAGACATATTGGCAGTAACATGAGAAAGGATTCTATGATCTGAATGTACTTTCTCTGCTTGCTCATCTTGCCAGCCAATAACTTGCCTTTTGAGGTCTTTCCCAAAGTAGAACTCTACTTCCAGAGTGGAGAGCGCTGTGTCCAAAATTGCTGGGGTTTTCACAAATGTTGTCAGAGCTGTGAGGAAGGTGCCCTCTCTACAGCCACCACAACCTCTGGAGTTCTTCACACCAGGACCACCACCCAAGACTGAGACCCAGATCCAAGCAGGTCAAAGTAAGAGCGATTACCCATTGAATGATTGCTCAGTCCCCCTACAATCTGCAGACCAGGAGCTCCAAAGGCAGCCACTCAACAGCAGCTGCAGCCCCCGTGCCTCTGCCACCTCTCACCCCAAGGCAAGGGTCAGACCATGATCTTCTGTCATTCAGTTCCAACAGAGTTTCCTTCTCACTGTTTACTTTTTTTTTTGGCATTTATGGGTTGAGAAGTCCGGAAACCACCACAGCTGCCAGTGCTTCACTCTCCTGAAGTCTGCTCTGGCCTATCTAGGTCACTGGTCGAGGCTGCCCCTGGTCTTGGTCCATGCAGCTCACACGAGACTGGACTCAGCTTTCAGCTCTGTATGATAGCCCCTTCCTGTCAGCCTACTAGGCTGCCTTCAGCAGAAGATTTGTTTCTCTGTCATTTTGTGGGTTCTGTAGCTCTAAAATTTTTTAGAGTCATATTTTACAGGTATTGGAGGTGATTGGTGCAGGAGTTTAAGCAAATTCCTGCTTTCACTCTGCCATCTTAGCTCTGCCTCCCCAATTCTCACTTCTGGCCCAGACAATATGGAAACTATGATCTCTTCCCATGTATCTTTGCTACCATGACTACACCACCACCCTCCCCAACTTCCTATTACTCTCACCTTTCCATTACCCAAGATCCCATGTGATAAAATAGTTGAGAAATGTAACATATAATGACCTTTATTTTTCAGGTTACATGTAGGTGTTTCATTTGTTATGGCACATAGCACAAAATGGTGGTCTGAATCTAATTTCTACCAGATTGCTTTCCAGTTTTTGCCAGTCTAATCAAAAAGCAGTTATTTCCCAGAAAGTATTCATTTTTAGATACAGAGTACATAAGTAACTGAGTAAAATTATTTTTATTCTTCCTTAATTAGCAATTTTTAAAATTTTAAACCAAACCCAATTAATTTTGATGATATAAAATACTCTAATATTTTCGATGTTTTATTTCATATTTTAGATACTTTGTTACTTTATATAAATTTGGTCTTTATTTTATCTAGACCATAAAGTATTCCTTTGGTAGTTTGATTAGTAAAGCACTAAATATACAAATTAATTTAACTAGCATTTCATGCTATTCTCATGAGTCACCAATGAGCACTGAATATTCCTCCCATTCCTCATCATTCATTATTATTTAAGGGACATTTGTAATTATGTCTATAAGGATCTTAAGCTTTCTTTGAAAAATTGACTCCTAGATATTTTATGCTTTTTTGTAAATATTTGGAATAAGATTTTCCTTGCTGTAATTTTCTTTTGTTTTTTGTTATTGCTATATAGAAATATTTTGTAATAGTATGTCACAAAAACTACTAAATGTTTCAGTTTCTTTTGTGATTCTCTAAGCCAACCAGTGACATCAACAAATAGGGATAGTTATGTTCGTGCTATGCTTCTAATTGCTTTTTTTCCCTTTTCTAATTGCTACTGCTTAGAATTTCTACAACTATCTCAAATAACAATAGTATGAAGGAATCCTTATTTTAATTCTGTATTTATTGATAAATTTTTGAGCATTTATCCATTTAATACAATGCTAATTTTTTGTTTTAGATACAATTTATCATTTTTAAAAGGGTCCTTCTATGTCTGTTTTGCAAGATTTTTAACATAAAAAAGTGTCATACTTTGTCAATGTATAATCCCAAATGTCAACTGAGCCACAGAAGATTTTGCAAGAGATTACAAAATTCCCAGTCCCAGAAAAGAATTTAGTAAGTCATTGAAAATAAAGTGAATAAACAGATGGAGGAATTCAATATTTTCCTTACCTGACCTCCCAGAATTGTGAGACTAAATTAGAAAGATATTTGTTTTTTCTTCTCATTCAAAAGAAAGGAAAGAACTAAAATTTTGTAAGAGGTGAGAACTGAGCAAGGAATTTGAGGGTAGGATAGGACAGACACATGATGGAGAGAGTTTGTGCAGTTCTTTTCATTTCTAATGCTTAATCTTAGTTCCTGGCATGTGATAAGCAATTAATAACTGACTGGGCTGACCAACTAAGCATGGTACAAGGTGGAAACAAAAAGACCAAATGCTCTCCACATGTGGGCAACTACTTGTGTAAAGAATAGAGGTTAGAGATAGAAGGAAATATGGCAAGTACTAGCAGGATAGTTTGATGGCAATGGATTATGCTTGAAAATAAATAATAATAAATAAAAAAAGAAAGCTAGGAAGAGTCATATTGTGGAGGATTTCAAAATAGGTTAAAAATTTATATTTTAACTTGAAACAATATGGAAATTCTGAAGTTTTAGAGTGTGGAGGTGACATGATCAAATCTCTCTAATAGAAATATCACTTTGGCAGTATATTAATAATTCAAGGAAACATGTTTTTATCACTTTAAGTGCTCTCTACACTTAAGCAGATAATAACTGCTCTTTGCCCTAATTGATAGCTTGTAGACTGTTTATGCTTTTTTAAAGCATCATCTGATAGCCAATCCTTTCATAATGTACCTTTTTTTCTCTGATCTGTGATGGCTCTGTAATGACTGCCTGATAAGCAGATTTAAGCTTGCAGCTTTTTCATATTAGTAGGTTATTGTCAGAGCTTGTGTCCTTCTGGCATCTACCTTGAGGACCTAATATCATCTCTACAATACTTAGAGATATCAGTACAAAATATTAGTGAAAAACAAAAAATTATGTATTCACATTGATGCATAAGTTTTTACTTTAAAAACATAATCATCAGCAATTAGAACCTAATAATAATACAGATATTGCTATAGTGATTTAAAGTTTATAAAACATTTCACATCCATAAATTCATTTGATTCCATTAGTAACCCTGTGAGGTTAGTACCAAATTATTATTATTATTATTATTATTATTATACCCATTTTACAGATGAAAACATTGAGGTTCAAAGAGGTTCATTGACTTGCCTATGATTATATACATCTATTAAATATTAAAGGTTGAGTTAACAATAACTGATATTTATATAGTGTTTTACAATTTCCAAAGTGCCATACAGTCTTTAATTTATACAATACATTATCATCATCCTCTTTTTATGGATGAAAGTATTGAGACTTGGAGAGGTTGTGACTTTCCCAAAGTCACATAGTAAGTGTCTGAGAAACCATTTGAACTTAGTTTTTATTGATACAAATGTTATGCTTAATCCATTATACAAGATATTCCAAAAGCTTTAATAGTTTGGAACACCCAGAACATGCTTTCTTTTGTTCATTTAAAAAGAAATCTAATTCATTAATAGGCTAAGAGACAATGATTTCAGCCACAAAATATGAACTACTAACTTAGTCAATTTCCCTGTACTGCAGTCATCAATCTAGTGAATTAGCTAAAGTTTAAGGACATGCTCTATACATAATGGATGACTATTTCTGGCTGATCTCACTAATGAAAGCACCACTGCAGAAATAAAAAGATTGATTAAGAAACCAACCTATCCTTATCTCAAACACTATTTAAAATAAATTAGGAAGGTGATCCTTGAAGAAACCTGAGCATTACCCTGCTCAGTACCATTAGTTCAGAGGAAAACATGCAGATTTTCATTGGACAAAGAATCTGCTGCAGTATTTCCTGGAAGGAAAAGCTGCATTTCATTAGCCAAAGAATGATAAATATGACTCGGGAGATTGTGAAAACTTTTAATTTGCATCCTAGTTTCAGTAATAATATAATTTTCTTATAGGGCAAACAAAGACTAAAACTAAAGACATTCAGTTTTACTTTTTAACAGGGTTTGGGTGACACTTTTCAGAAATGGAGGGTTATAGAAGATTGTTGTTCAGACGAAACAAATAAACTATAAATTCAAATCTCTTACAATGAGCACCCTTCTTTGATTATTTTTGCTTTTATTTTAGTCACACAGTCAGTAGACATATTAAAGGGCTAAGTGCCAGCACTCTGCCAATTGCTAAAGTTACCAGAAAAATAACATAAAAGGCAGTCCCTGTTTTCAAATATCTCACTGACTAATGAGAGAGAGAGAGAGAGAGAGAGAGAGAGAGAGAGAGGGAGAGCATGTGAATAACTATCTTCAAGCTATATATAGCAGAAATTGGAAATAATCAACAGAGGGAAAGCACTAGAATTAAAGATTTTCTGTAGAAAACTCATATTTCAAGGAAGCCAGGAGGCAGAGATGAGGAGGAAGATAATTCCATGGATGGTGGATAGTCAGTGAAAATGCCTACAATTGTTATAGGAACAGCCAGGGGACCAGTGGCATTGGATTGAAGAGCATATGGGGGATTGTAAAGTATAAGAAGACTCAAAAAATAGAATGGAGTCATGTTATGATGAGCTTTGAATGTTAGAGGATCTTATACTTCAACCATTTTTTTTTAATTGAGACATTATGAGACATTATTTTTCCTTTAAAACAAGCTATCAGAAATGTTTCTTTTGTTGCTGAAATCACATTTCACAGAATACCAGTTTGGAACAGTTTATAGTTTATTTAGTTCACCTGAACAAAAATCCTTCGTACAACAGTTGTGAAAAATTGTCACCTAGAACTTGCTGTAAATGCTCTAGTGATTGAGAAACTACACCTTCTTCATTCCACTCTCCCATTGGGACAGTATTAAAAATTTTTGGAAAGTGTTTTCTTTTCATTAAACCTGCATCTGAATCTCCATAATTTTCACCCATTATTCCTAGTTTTACCTTCAGAAGCCAAGGACAAAAAGTGAAATATCTGTTTTACTTGACAACTCTTTAGATATTAAAAGGCAGTGGTTATGGTACCAAAGGAATATTCAGAGGACATTAACTATGAATTCCCTCTTTTCCCTTATTCTTTCTGCCTTTACCCAAGTCTCTGGTGACCTAGTCCAGAAGAGATGTCCTTTCTCTTTATTAAAGCCAAAGCCTCTACTTTTACCTGATTCTCATCCTCTTCTGTCTTCTCCAGCAGTTTACCTCTCTCCATTGTCTGGCTAATTGTCTGCTACCTAGCAACAGGTGCAGGTCTCTCCAAACCTTGGGGGGCAGAAATCACCTGATCTTAACATTCCTTCATGCTATTGCTGTAGCCTTTTTAGGAACAAACACCCAGAAAAACACCCATTCATTTCAACTTCTTTTCCTTTCACTCACTTCTTAATTCCTCTCCTTGCAATCTGGCTTCAGACCTCATCACTCAAAAGAAACCACTTTCACCAAAGTTAACATTAAAAGCTTACCAAATCCATTTATCTCTTCTCAACACCAATCCTTGAACCTTTTCCACACTGTTTATCATCCTTACCTCCTAAATAGTCTCATCTCCCTGACTTTTGGTGGCAGCATATCCTTATTTCTCCTGCCCATCTAAAAATGTTCCTTCTCGGTTTCCTTTGCTAGAACACCATTTATTTCCTTTCCCCTATATTTGGATACACTGTAAGATTCAGTTTTGGGTCATACTTCACTTTCTTTTTAGGACCTCCCCAGTTCCCATGAATTCAATTGTTATCTCTGTGAAGATGATTCAAGATCTAATATTCATCCATAGTGCCTCCCAAGTCACACAACACCAATTTCTTATTGGATACTTCAGACTGTATGTACTATAAATGCCTAAAACTTACTTCCTGAAAATAACTCATTGTCTTTTCCCAAAAACTCACCCTTCTTTTGAATTTCCTTTTTGCTGCCATCATTGTCCTTGTAGTCATCTTGGTTAGTACCCACAGAGTCATGTGTGATTCCTCTTGCACCCTCGCCCCATATATCCAATCAGTTTCCCAGATGCCTCCACTTCTCTCCTATCTGCCCCAGCCTCTGTACTTAGCTGCCACCACACTAGTTCAGTCCTTCATTCCTTCTCATCTGGATAACTGCAATAGTCTAACTGTTTACTGTGACTCAAATCTCTGCCTCATCTAACTGTCCTCTACACAACTGCCAAAGTGGTAATCTTATATAGCTCAATAAATTCCAAGGGTTCTCTATTGCCTGCAGGAAAAAATACATAATCTGTTTAGCATTTAAAAGCCTTTAAAATTTGAGTTAGCCCTGGTTTCCAGTTTTATAGTAGATTACCCTCCTTCATCCACTCTATTTTTCACTCAATTATCCCTTGCATTTCATCTCCCATCTATGTGTCTTCTTCCAAAGATCAGCTTATATACCATGTCCTCTATGAATATTACCTTATATCTCCAGCTACTAGCTCCTCCCCTCCCCCCAAAATCTTATATTTACTTATTGAATTAATACCTTCCCTCTATTTGATGTCTTTAGTTTATCAAATATGCATGTTATCTATGTGTGTATGTTTGTATGTATGCATGTATATATATGTGTGTATAGTTTATACACAGCTGCTTGCATTTTCTCTTCCCCCCCATAAAACTGTGACCTTGAGAGCAGAGACCGTCTTTTGTCAATTTTTGTATCCCCAGAACTTTGCACGGTGCCTGGAATACAGAAGGTATTAAATAAATGTTTTTTGACTGACTGACTCTGTAACCATAAGATGTAAGCTTCTTGAGGGCAAAGAATTTCATTTGTGTCCTTCTATCCCTAATATCTAGGACAATCTCTGAAATATAATCATTATTTAATAAGTTTTTATTGATTGACTAAGTCTTCCTTGGTTATACTAGGCCCTTTGTAAATTTTTCTTAAACAAATATCTCACATTTAAATATTCAATTCTTCAATAGTACCTTTTAATAAAAACTACCTCAACGTGCTCCAATCCATGGAAGCAAAGTTGGATCTCATACTTATTTCTTAATACTGGTTCCATGGGCATCAGCTTCCTCCACTCAAAGTAATAATGTTCCCCTCAATGACAATCAATATATTTTTCATCATTTAGTTTACAATTATAAAAAAGTTATATTTTTCTGCTGGTATACTGGTAGAGGTCCTGTGTTAATTTTCAGTGGCCTAGCTGGGGTCAAGGGCTTTTTTTCCCTGTCTTTGGAGTCTAAGACAACCTTAATCCTTGGCCTGACCTCAATTTCCTAAAGGTGACTCTCTATAATTCAGCCTCTTACACACCATTACATTCATTTTCCAATATATGCACCATTCATAAAACCATTCAAGCCATAACAAAGGATATCTCTCCTGTTTCTTTAGTTGAACTATGCCAAATGTGATCTTCCATAAAATGGGTGTGGATCACTAGTTTGTCTGGTTAGGATTCTTAAATTTAGGATCAATAGATATATTTCAGTGAGTCCATGAATTTAGATGAAAAAAATGCATCTTTTTTTCACTAACCTCTAATTTAAGTTTACCTTCTCCTTCGATTATGAATATAGTAATAAAATTATAAGACCAACAACAATAATCACTAACATCTATAAAGTTCTTTAAATTTTATAAAATGTTTTACATATGTTATCTCATTTGACTCTCACCAGAACCCTGTGGAAAAGTGCTATTATGGTCCTCTTTATAGAAAAGGAAACTAAGTCTGAGTGAGGTTAAGTGATTTGCTTATTATCACCCAGTTAATGGATCTGAGACAGAATTCAAAGTTAGGTTTGACTATTTCTAAGTCCAACACAATACCCACTTTCCCACCTAATTGTACCTGTGATATCACCAAAGAAATCACAAACATCTTCATATCTCACTACAATTATTGCAGATTCTTAATTATTTATACTTATCACTATTTCAAAATTACTATAGTTTCTAGATCTACCCCTAGATAACATGAGACCATGGTCTCCTAAGCACAGATACTTGAGTGATGTAGTTGGCCATTTATCAAACACTTCTGTACATAGTAGTCACTCAATTATTTTCAGATTATAGTGATCTAGACATTTACATTACTGTGCAGTTTTCCCCCTCTAGATTTTTTTTTTGTCAGTATGAGGAAAGAGGCATTATTTTTTGTTGGTTAATGTTTTGCAAAATTGTATGGGTTGAATGAGAATTTTTAATGCCCCAAAAGGTAGCATGGTATTTTCGTAACAGGAATAGACAAGTGAGCTGTTGAGTATAATAACTGCTGTTGAAATGCGTTATATAAAGTCACTTATCATTGCTAACAGATTGTGATCTCTTTTTAGAAACTACAAAAGTCTTCAAGTTGGAAAAGGTAAAAATGTGAGGTTTTGGTTGTTGTTTGTTTTCCAAATAAAATTTTGGCTGTAAAGAGAAACTTCATATTTTGCACAGAAGGAGCTCCTGTGATGCTTAGTAATACATCTGGTTTTGTGCAGTAGCATAATCATAACTCATTGCATCTTACAAAGATATTCATTGGCAACTATGACTCTTCTGACAACTTTGAAAGAAGTTTTGTCTACAAATATGTCATCCACTTTATCAGAAGGAGGACTCTAAATCATTGAATTTTTTAAAAGTTTATCAAGAAATGAGATTAGACACAAAGGGTTTTCTACCACACATGTCATTTGGCTGTCAAGAAAACATCTTGAAGAACTTTTTCAGGTGAAGGACACAGTTTCCATTCTTTTCTTTTCTATTTTTTCTTTTCTTTTTTTTTTTTTTTTTTGTGATGCTATTGGGGTTAAGTGATTTGCCCAGGGTCACATAGCTAGTAAATTTCAAGAGTTTGAGGTCAAATTTGAATTCAGGTCCTTCTGACTTGAGGGCCAGTGCTCTATCCTGTACTGCCTAGCTGTCTCATTTTCATTCTTTTCTGAAAGAAAAATAAAATCTCTTATTGGAAGACATTAAAAGAAAGTATTTTTTTCATTGGTTGGGCTGCTTGGCAGATATCTTTTAAAATGCAAACAAGATGAAAATTGAAGGTCCTGAAGTCACTGTTAGGTATGCTACTAAAATGTTAAGGTTTTTTGCCTAAGTTGGAAATATAGAAAAAAAAAAAAGAGTAGAGACCTGCATCTTTTCAAACTTTCAAATTCAAAAGGAAATGTTGGACTACAAGGAAATTTAAATACAAAATTTTGGTCAATCGCTTTGCAAAGAGAAAACTTGGAGATTTTTTAGAACTTTTTTCGAAAATTATCTTGCAGCTGAAGTATATTTCCCTCCATCCTATACCACCCCCCATTAATTCCATTTTATCCTTTGAAACTGTCCCTTTTCTTTTTAAATTAAATTTTATGTTTATGTTTAGTTTACATCATTCATTTCCACAAGATTTTGAGTTACAAATTTTCTCCCTGTCTTTCCCCTACACACCACCTCAAAACAGTGATCCCATTGTATACCACCTTCCCCAACCTGCTCTCTCCTATATCCTCTCCCATCTGCCCTTCAACTTTATGGTAGGGCAAGATGGATCTCCATACCCCTGTACCTGTATATATTATTTCCCAGTTGCATGTAAAATAATAACAATAATAATAATATTTTTTAAACATTTGATTTTAAAACTTTGAATTCCAGATTATTTCCCTTCCTCCCTCGTCACCCACCCTTACTGGGAAGATAAGGAATTCAATATAAGTTGTACATTTTTAGTTATGCAAAACATTTGCAAAGTGGATATATTGTGAAAGACTGAACCTCCATCCTATCCTATCCCCGACTTGTTTTATTCTCTACTTTAACCGTGTCTCTTTTCAAAACTGTGGGCTTATAACTACCCTCCCCCACAAACTGCCCTCCCCTCCATCATTCCCCCTCTCATTTCCTTCCCCCCAACTCTCCTGTAGGGCAAGATACCCAATTTAGTGTTTATGTCATTCCCTCCCTAATCAAAATTCAATGAGAGTAAGGTTGACCCATTCTCTTTTGCCTTCCTGTTCTTCCCCTCCATTATCCCTTCCCTCTTCTACATGAGACAATTTACCCCATTCTGTCTCTCCCTATCTCCTCTCATTATATTCTTCTCTCACCTCTCAATTTCACCTTTTAAATATCATCCCTTTCTATTCAATTGATCCTGTGCCCTCTGTCTATGTATACCTGTAAACATATATACACACACTCACGTATGTATTCATATGCACACACACACACACACACACACGCATACATTTATATCCCCTTCAACTATCCTCACACTGAGAAAAAGTTTCATAAGTTATGATGATTGTTTTTCCATGTAGGCATGTAAATAGCTCAACTTTGATATGTTCCTTATGATTTCTTTTCCCTGTTTACCTTCTCATGCTTTTCTTGCCTTTTGTATTTGAATGTCAAATTTTCTATTCAACTCTGGTTTTTTCATCAAGAATGCTTGAAAGTCCTCTATTTCATTGAATGATGATATTTTCCCCTGAAATATTATACTCAATTGTGCTGGGTAGGTGATTCTTAGCTTTAATCCTAGCTCCTTTGATCTCCGGAATACCATATTCCATGCCCTTCAATCCCTTAATGTAGAAGCTGCTAGATCCTGGGTTATCCTGATTGTGTTTCCACAATATTTGAATTGTTTCTTCTTGGCTGCTTGTAATATTTTCTCTTTGATCTGGGAACTCTGGAGCCTGGCTATAATATTCCTAGTTTTCTTTTTGAGATATTTTTCAAGAGGTGATTGGTGAATTCTTTCAATTTCTGCTTTGCCCTCTGGTTCTAAAATATCCGGGCAATTTTCCTCAAAAATTTCTTAAAGGATGATTTCTTGGCTCTTTTTTTGATCATGGCTTTCAGGTAGTCCAATAATTTTTAAATGATCTCTCCTGGATCTATTTTCCAGGTCAGTGGTTTTTCTGATGAGATACTTCACATTGACTCCTATTTTTTTTCATTTTTTGGATCTGTTTAATAGTATCTTGATTTCTCATAGAATCATTAGCTTCCATTTGCTCCAATCTAATTCTGAAGGAATTATTCTCTTAAGTGAGCTTTTGAATTTCTTTTTCAATCTGGCAAATTTGACTTTTTAAGGCATTCTTCTCCTCATTGGCTTTCTGGGCCTCTTTTGCCATTTGAGTTAATTTGTTTCTTAGGTGTTATTTTCCTCAATCAAGTTGTTGATTCTCTTTTCATAATCTTGTTGCATCATTCTCATTTGTCTTCCCAATCTTTCCTCCACTTCTCCTACTTGATTTTCAAAATCCTTCTTGAGCTCCTCCATGGTCTTTAACCAATTTGTATTTTCCTTGGAAGCTTTTGGTTCAGCAGTTTTGCCTGTGTTGTCTTCTTCTGGTTCTATGCTTTGATTCTTTTTGTCCCCAAAAAAGAAATCTAAAGTTGGATTGTTGTGCTTGCTTTACTTCCTTTGCTTGCTCATGTTTCCACTCAATTATTTGACTTTTGAGCTCTTTGCCAGAGTAAAACTGTTTCCAGAGGGGATAGCTCTGTCCCAAATTGCTAGGGTTTTCACAGCTGCTGGAGCTATTAGGAGGGCACCATCTCTGTAGCCCCCACAACCTCTGGCTCGCTGGTCACACACCTCAGGACCACCACCCAAGACTACAATGCAGATCCAGGCAGGTGAAAGCAAGAGCAATTACCTTCTGAAGGGTCACTTACTGCTAAGATCTGCAGGCCAGAAGCTCGAAAGCAGCCACATGGAGGTGGTAGCAGGGCTGCTGCACCTCCTCCACTTCTAGCTCCATGGGATGGGGAAAGACACCCTCTTCTCTTTTCCCCCAGTTCCAGCAGAGTTCTACACTGACCTCTCACTTTTTCTTTGGCATTTACAGGTTAATAATTCTGGAAACTGCCACTGCTGCTGGTGATTCACTCTCCCAAAGCCCGCTGCAGCCTCTGGTTGGGGCTGCCCTAGGGATAAAACCACGGGCTCACACCGGGCTGGGCTTAGCTCCCAGCTCTGTGATGCACCCTTCCTGTCCACTTGCCAGGCTGCCTTCACTGGGAAATTTCTTTCTGTCTGTCACTTTGTAGGTTCTGTAGCTATAAAATTTGTTTAGAGTCATATTTTATAGGTATTTGATGTGGTTATGGGGGGAGCTCATGGACTTTTCCTGTTCCTATGTTGCCATCTTGGCTCCACCCTGAACCTGTTCCTTTTCAAAAGTGTTTGCTTCTGACTCCCCATTGCCCCAGTGTGCCCTCCCTTCTATCTTCCCACCTCTTATCCCCTTTCCCTCACTTTCCTTTAGGGTAAGATACTCAGTTGAGTGTGCATGTTGTTCTCTCTTCAAGCCAAATCCAATGAGAGTAAAGTTACCTCATTCTCTTTCACCTTCCTGCTCTTCCCCTCCAGTGTAATAGCTTTCTCTTGCCTCTTTTACATAGTATAATTTACCCTATTCAGTCTCTCCCTTTCTCCTCCCAAAATATTCCCCTCTCATCTCTTTATTTTGTTTTGTAGATATCATACCTTCATATTCAACTTACTCTGTGCCCTCTGTATATGTATACATGTACACATATATACACACATACATATATATACACACATACACCCACCTATACATACTTGTATATATACATACACATATATGTATACATATGTATTCCCTTCAACTATCTTCATACTGAGAAAAGTCTCATGAGTTACAAATACCATCTTTCCATGTAGGAATGTAAATAGTACAACTTAAATAAGTTCCTTATGATTTCTCTTTCCTGTTTACCTTTTCATCCTTCTCTTACTTGAAAGTCAAATTTTCTGTTTAGCTTTGGTCTTTTCATCAAGAATGTTTGAAAGTCCTCTATTTAATTCAATGTTCATATTTTTCCCTGAAGTATTATACTCAGTTTTTCTGTGTAAGTGATTCTTGGTTTTAATTTTAGCTCCTTTGACCTCTGGGATATCATATTCCAAGCCCCTTGATCCCTTAATATAGAAGCTGCTAGATCTTCTCTTATCCTAATTGTGTTTCCACAGTACTCAAATTATTTCTTCCTGAATGCTTGTAATATTTTCTTCTTGACCTGGGAACTCTGAAATTTGACTGTAATATTCCTAGGAGTTTTGTTTCTTGGGTTTTTTTCAAGAGGTGATTTTTCAAGAGTAGTCAATTTTTACAGGTATTTCAGATAATTGGGGATAAGCTCAAATAAGTTCCTGCTTTTACTCTATCATCTTGCTAAGATCTTTTTTAATTCCTCTGATCTCTGACAGAAATTGGCAAATCTAATGTTCTTTTCTTAATTCTCATCTTTCTCAGTATCACTGCAAAATCTAATACTTAGAGATTCTTAGACTCCTTGTCCTTTCTGGGTTTTTCTGACACTATTCTTGATTCTCTTCCCATCTGATCATTCCTTATTTTGTTGCATGTTCATCCATCTCTTGCTTAACTGAGTGTAGGTATACCTCAAGTATCTGTCCTGGACTTTCTTCCATTTTCTTTAGATGACTTCTCTTACTGATATCCTCAATTCCCTTGGTTCCAATTATCACCTTTACATTAATAATTCTATAAATACATGCATGTATATATGTACACATACACATATGTGTTTTCAATCCTAATCCTTTTTAAGATTCAGTCTTGCATCACTAACTGCCTACTGGGCATTCCAAACTGGAAGTCCCATAGACCTATCTAACTCAACACATCAAAGTTGGAACTTTCTCTCTCCTCCTAAAGCCACCCCTCTTCAAAAATTACCTATTACTATTAAATTCACCACCATCCTCCCAATCACTCAAGCTCATAACCTCAGCAGCAGCATCAAGTCCTCTCTTACACTCACTCTCTATATCCAATCTGTTATCAAGTTTTATGATTTCTATAGTTATAACACCCCTTATATATACTCTTTTATTTCCCTTCACAATGTCACTATTCTATTTCAGTTCTTCCTCACATTTTAGGTCTTAATGGATTATTGTAGTAATAACTTTTCAGCTGATTTCCCTGCCTCAAGCTTCTTCCCACTTCAATCCATTCTTCATGGAACAGCCACATTAATTTTCCTAAAATGTAAATCTGACTGTGTTATCTTCCCTCCATCCTTTCCCTCTGCCCCACACACACTCATATTCCAATGGTTCCTTTTTACTCCTAGAACAAACACCTCCATTAGTCATTTAAATGACTTTAATTTAAGCTTTAAGTGACTTATATCCTGTCTTCTCTTTTTTAAAATTTATTAATTAATTTATTTATAATTTATTATAAATTTATAAATTTATTTATTTATCAACATTCACTTCCATAAATTTTACATTTTCTCCCCCTCCATCCAGTTCCCTCCCCAAAACAGCATGCAATCTGATATGAACTCTACACATATATTGCTATTAAACACATTTTCACATTAGTCATATAGCAAAGAAGAATTATAATGAATGGGAGAAACCAAGAGAAAGAAAAAACAAACAAAAAAAAGCAAACAGTCTGCTTTACTCTGCATACCAACTCCATAGTTCTTTCTCTGGTTGTGGATGGCATTTTCAATCATGAGTCCTTTGGAATTGTTTTAGGTCCCTGCATTGCTGAGAAGGACTAAATCTATCAAAATCAGTCATCACACATGGTGGCTGTTACTATGTACAATGTTTTCCTGGTTCTGCTCACTTCACTCAGCATCAGTTCATATCAGTCTTTCCAGGTTTTTCTGAAGTCCACCTATTCATCATTTCTTATAGCACAGTAGTATTTCATTACATTCATATACCACAACTTGTTCAGCCATTCCCCATTTGAGGGGCATCCTCAAAATTTCCAATTCTTGGCCACCACAGAAAGAGTTGCTATAAATATTTTTGTACATGTGGGTCCCTTTCCCATTTTTAGCATCTCTTTGGGATACAGCCCTAAAAGCAGTACTTTTCACTCTTTTTATACATTATTATACTTTGCAAAACTAGTCTAATAAAACTAACCTACTGCTTTTTCCTCACATATGATCATCTCTTATCTCTGTGCATTGGCTGTCCCTGATCCTTGGAAGGCTCTCCCTTCTCATCTCCACCTCCACCTCCACCCCTGACTTAACTCAATGCCATCTTTAGTAGGAGGCCTATCTCACCTCCTCCAGATGCTGTTCCTCACCTATCGTCCAAGGTTAAATTATATCTACTCTGTATATACTCTATATGTTTCTAGCCATATAGACTTTGTCTCTCCCATTAGAATTTGAGACCTCTGAGAGCAAGGACTATTTTTGCTTTTTGTTTGTGTGTCCTGTATTTAGCATAATACCTGGCATATAGTAAATAATAAATGTTTGATTATTGATGGATATTATAAACAATTGTTTAACATTTAAGGTAATTTTAAATATAAAAGAGAGGGGTAAATTGTCTTAAGCAGAGAAATTTTCTATTATCTTTTATAACTGAGGGGTAGAAAGAACATGACTATATCTATAAAACCCTGACCCTCTCAGGTCAGAAAAAGGGTTAAGATATTTCATATCAATCAGTTTGTTATTCAGCTTTTTTCACATCATTGTCATGGTTAAGGATGTCATTGTCATGGTTAATGATGCCGTTAACCATGATGCTCTAGCATGCTGCTAAGTTTCTTGATGTTCTTGCCAAGGCTACTTATTTTCTCTCTTTAATTACGAGTTCTTATTTGAGAGTAAAACTTACCTCTTAATTTCCCTAGAATTAATTTCTTCATCTTTCATGACTACTTAAATCCATGACAGGAATGTAATGTTCATTGTTTCTGAATCCCCCTGTGTTCAAATGGTACCTAGCTAGCTTTTACAAATGATTTTGCATGGACTGTTTCTGCAAGCAACTAACATCTGCAAGCAACTAACATCCCACTGTTTTTCTTTTTGTCAGTCATATCTATTGATCATGTAGTCTTCAGTCTCAAGTAATGTTATTTTAATGACTAGAATACAGCTGCTTGGTACATAAGTGAAAAAGAAACATTTTTCTGATTAGGCTGCAATGTTAGACTATCTCAGAACCTAAGTATACTTTGCTGGGTATTCATGAAAAAAAGCAAAAGAAATTGTAAATCTTAAAAGGCAGTAATTTATCTTCTTGTCCAATCAAATACTATGTTGCTCTCCTCTTTTTCAGTCTTTCAGAACCTTTGGGAAAGGAGGGATGGAATAAACTGCTGCCACTGGGGCCCCTTACTTCTATTGCCTTCTCCTTCCTCCCCTCCCTTATGATGGTCCTGGAATTCATCTACTGATGACTAGATGGTGGGAAGAGCTATCATCAAGTCCACTTTCTCTTATCCCTCACCTAACATTCTTGACTACTCAAAGGGCTTGTTGAGATGAGAGTAACAACTCCATTCCTTCTGATGAGAGGAGAGACAAGCAGGCTATAGGCTCTTTATCCTTGCACTCCTTCCTGATGCCTTCTAGGCCTCATCACCTACCCAGATTCTGTTCCCTAAAAGCAATAGTCTCTTCATCTACCCCTTGTCATCTTAACTACCTACATATACTAAGAAATTCTAAGCCTTGCTATCCAGTCTACTTGTGTACTTTGGGACTCCAAAGTCTTTCCATTTTAATCAAGTTTGTTTTATGTGTTAGATAAACTGGAATATTAGATCCTTATGAGCAGTGATAGTCTCAATTTTTCTATTTGTATTTCAACTGATTAGCACAGAGTGAACATTTAATAAATAATTTTTCATTCACTTATTCATTCACTTAATTTCTGAGCCTAGTTAATTTCCAGATCATCTCCCAGATTGTTTTACTTTAAACATTACAATTTCTTGGAATATGATGTGCAATCCAGAGAACCTTATAAGTAAACACATACATACACACACACACACACACACAAATGTAACTTTCTACACAAGATGAGTTTACCAGTTCTATTAGTACAATCACAAGCTTCAACTTACTGACTGTAATTGTCATGGGGCATTTCTCACCTCACTCTTTTGTTGTTAATGAAAGAGCACCTGATTGAAAATCAGAAAACCTTGGCTTCATCACTTACTACTTGTATAACATTAACTAGTCATTTCAACTGCTTAAGTGTTAGTTTACTTATTTATAGGTTAGGGATAACAAAATTTGTACTACCTACTGTATGAGGTTATTGTAAGGAAAGTGATATGCTAACAATGAAGTACTATAGAAACATGAGCTCTCATCAATTATAAGGTTAAATAATTTTCCTCTATTATATGCTAGTATGTCTTAATATTCTTTCTAAAATTACCAGTTTCTTCCCTATAGCCTAAGTCCATTTTTCCAGGAGTAAATCTGCAGTGTTTACACACAATAAGTCTGTTTACCTCTCATGAAGCAAAATGTTATAATGTATAAAAGGCTTTTAAAAGTCTAGAAAAGATCATCTAATTCAGTGAGGAAACACCTTTAGGCAATAGAGAATGAGAACTACCTTTCTTTAAAAAAAAATAAACAAACTAACCCTTCATAAAAGAGTTAAAAATTATATTCTACTTCTGTTTCCATGTGTAGCAGCAAGCACCCCAGCATGCTGAGGATGGCTGCTTGCACAGCTTCTTTGATCTGCTTTACTAAAGGAAAGCAACAAAAATCAGTACCCTGAACTTCAGAAAATACAAATAGACAGAAAAACACAGACAGAGAAAATAATACAGTTAAAGAGACCAATAGACAGGGCTTCTAGCTGTCAGACCATTACATACATACATAGGTAGTAACCAGAGAGAGAAGCACCAACATCTGGATTTTCAAAGCTGGTGGACTCAATGGCTACCCAAAGTCTCGTTTGGCCAAATCGTAAAAGCCTTCCCATAAGTGATTCCCAAAGCAAAACCTCATCTCAGAACATATATACAAAGTAACAAAAAGTGTGAGCCTTCCTAAAAAACAAGCCTCCCCCAATCAGGCTAGTCCTGTTGGGTACCACCTCAGGTCCATTAAGGGGCAGGGAAGATCTTCAAATTAACTTACCATTACACCATGAAAGAAGTTTTATTTTTTTTCTTTTTGGAGGGGGAGAGGTGGGGAAGTTGGGATTAAATGATTTGCCCAAGGTCCTACGGCTAGTAAGTGTTAAGTGTCTGAGACCCGATTTGAACTCAGGTCCTCCTGACTCCAGGGTCAGTGCTCTATTTGCTGCAAGACTTAGCCATCCCCATGGAAGAAACTTTAGGGGAAAAAAGAAGAACTTTAGCAAATAAGAAGTATATTGTGTCATGATTTATATGGGTTTGAAATAGTGAAGAAGTCCTGAGACTGAATTTGGAACAGAGAAATTTTTTAAATATTGGAGAAATGCATGAACATTTGAAAAAGCCCAAACCCTAGGTATATATAGTTGTCCAGATTCTTCTTCCAGTTTTGGTGAGACAAGATTGAAGGAGGAAATGGATTAAAGATATTATAAAATTAAGGAAAATTAAGGAAGTCAATGATTTGTGAAGATTAGGAAGAAAAATGAGAAGACAGTGAAACAACACAGAGAAGCAGGGAAAAGGTGAATAAAATAATCAGAAGGCAAAGCAAACTGATGGAGCGGCTTGGCAAGAAGGGCGAATGAAGCAAATAAAAAGAGGCTGGTGCGAGTTAGAAAGGGAGCAGGCAAGATGGCAGACGTGTTATTGAGATGAAGAAAAGGGAGTTGAGATGAGTTGTCAAGGGATTTCAAAGTTTTAGTCTGACGTTTAAAGCGAATGGTGAGCACTTTCAAGTCATTTTCTTTAACTAAAAACCTCAACCTGTATGGGGCGTACATTATGTTGTCACTTTCGCAGGGTTTTTATTTATGTTTCTGCCACAAGTGAGTGACTGACATCCATGTGCGCATTGTAAGTTTGTCTCCTTTTTGAAATGGGACGTGAAGGGACTTGAGTCACCCCTCTCCACACTCCAAGTTGAAATATTCCAAGAAGAAACAAAAGCAAGACTTGTGGGGAAAACAGGGTGAGGGAAGGGCAAGAATCTGAAATAAAAGAGAAGACTGATGTTTGTCAGGATGTTTGTTGCAGAGAGAGAAAAGGTCATAAAGAGGAGAAAGGCAAGAAAAAGAGTATTAGGGCCATAAAAATCAGTTTCAAGTATTTTATGGAAGATGAGGCAACTGTATACTCTGAAAGAAAAGCAGCTATTTATCCTGCAAGGAATGACAGAACAGAGCCACAGAAGTTATCAGGTCATACAGGAAGTATCAAAAGAAAATGAAGACATGAGTAATAGTTGATTCCCTGCTCAGAGGTACTGAGATAGCTATTTTCTTGACCCAATTACAATAAAAAAGACTATTGTCTTCCCAGAGTTGGATTCTTGACTTATAGAGAACCTCCTGGAACTTATTGAATCAAATAGCTATTCTGCAACTTTTAGTGATTCACACGAGTACAAATGATTCTCCTCCACTGCGGCTATCACCTAGTTGCCTCTCCTTTGAGACTCACTCCATCTGTCTGTATATCGCTCTCTAGATCAGACTTCAGTGCCTCACTTGGAATATTTCTCTTCACCACAAACACTGCCCTTATCCTTCATAATTTCAGTATCCATTTATTCTAACAGCCTTCCCGTTCATGGACCTCCATCTCTACTCTGGCATGGCTACACACAGAGGTGGTTCCATTTTAGACTTTAGAAGGATCCTAAAAACTATTACCAAAGATTAAAACTATTTAGGCAAGAAACTAAAGACAAGAGAGACAGAAGTTGCATTGTGCTCACTTTTACTATCAAGATATAGACAGGTACAGTCTCACACCTATAAGATTGGCCAATATCACAAAACAGGAAAATAGCAAAAGTTGGAGAAGATATGGAAAAATTGAAACATTAATGCATTGTTGGTGGAGTTGTGTGATGATCCAATCATTCTGGAGAGCTAAATAGAACTATGCCCAAAGGTCTATACAACTGTGTATACCCTTTGACCCAGCAATATCACTACTAGGTCTGTATTCCAAAGAGATAATAAAAAAGGAAAAAGACCTACATGTGCAAAAATATTTATAACAGCTCTTTTTGCGGTGGCAAAGTATTAGAAATTGAGGGGATGACTATCAGTTGTGGAATGACTGAACGAGTTATGGTATATGAATGTAATGGAATATTATTGTGCTATAAGAAAGGATGATTAAACAGATTTTCTGGAGGAGAAGACTTACATGAACTGTTGCTGAGTAAAGTAAGCAGAACCAGGAAAACCTTGTACACAGTAACAGCAACACTGTGAGATGATCAACTATGACAGACTTAGCTGTTCTCAGCACTACAATAATCCAAGCCAATTTCAAAAGACTTATGCTGGAAAATGCTATGCATGTCCAGAGAAAGAACTGTGGAATCTGAATGAAAATTGAAGCATATTATTTTCACTTTGATTTTGCTTTATTAACTTTTTTCATTTCTTATGATTTTTCCCTTTTGTCTTGATGCTTTTTTTCACAACATTGCTAATGTGGAAATATGCTTAATATGATTGTACATGTATAACCTACATTGAACTTCTTGCTGTCTTGGGGAGAGAGGGAGAAAAATTTGGAACGCAAAATCTTATAAAAGTGAATGTTGAAAACTATCTTTACGTAAAACACTATTA
>CM053590.1:198695565-198738332 GCA_028646515.1 Pseudochirops corinnae | reverse complement strand
GGAGGGAAGAAAAAAAGGGGGAAAATCTACATGATAACTTTGTTGTATATTTGGGGGGAATAGAAAGTTGTTCATGGTAAATTTGCAGTTTCAAGTGCAATACTCTTTTTTAAGGAAATGCTTGTTTTGTTCTGTGAACTGAGGTTTTTTTTTAATTTAAATTTTAAATAAGAGGTGGTAGAATGATGGAATGTGGAATTCACAGTTCTCCTGGACAGTGGGATTGCATGTGAACATGATATTCCATGGGCCCATGATTCAATGGATTGCAAGTAAATATTATATTCTATGAGAGAGAACTGAGAATAATAACTTTGTGACAGATGAAAGAACTATGGCTCGACAGATAAAGATTACTTATATCTGAGAAAGTTTAGCATAAACTTGGAGTTCATAAGGAAGTTGTTGGTTTAAAGAAGAAAGCGGATAATATATCTCTGCTATGACCAGTTTTAGCAGCTCTCACCTATAATGGTTTGGAATAATAGCAAAACATGAAATTATGTAAATCTCTCAACATGAGAGATCTAAAATAGAACCCAGCCCTATATCACGGGTTAAAAATGCCCTGAACTTTGTGTTAGATGACCTGTGTTTCTCAGTGTTGCACTTAGACAGGGGATACTATCTTATTCTTATTACCAATTTTAACACATAACCAAAGGAATCTGAGAAGCTTCTGACACTTTTCAAATGCTGATGGAAAATGTAAGTAGAGATATGAATTCCCTAGAAGTATTTGGGATACTTTGCTGACCTCGTTATCTTAAGAAGACCTGGGAATAACAAGACAAGCAATTGATGAAAGTATTCAGTCAGCGCGAGGAACCTGGTCTGAAGTTATCAAATGAATAAATACTTGTTTTGGAGAGATTGGTCAACTTTGTGGGTCACACAGTATCACAGGAAGGCACGGCATACACAGAGAAGGTAATTGGTATGAGTGATAGCCTGTGCAAAGGCAAATGGTTTAAACACACACAAAGGTGAAAAGTAGAACATTTTAAAAATCTTCTTGTCTATACACAAATGTTTTAGACTCTGGGCTAACTTTTTTGTGCTATTTCTCTTTGTTTCCTTACCTTCCAGTGCTATATAAAGTGGGGGGGGAGGAGGTAGCCAGGAAGGAAGAATAATCAATATTCTGTGCCATAAAAATATCATTAGGTATAACTAGAAAAAGTTGTGGACCAGTTCCTCAGTGAGAGAAAGGAATATCAGATTGACAGCCAGAGCGATTCACTTCATTTTCTATGAAGTATTATAAGACACAGAGGATTTCCTTCTGGGCACTGAGTAGATTGCTCAAGGAAGATCGATGGAAAGAAAAAGACATGGATAAGAATTTAACAAGGTGAGGCATGGAGGCGGTGCCGTCTATGCTTGTAAAAAGAGGAAATACCTACTCTGATGAATTCACATGTCCTTTGTAATACGTCCACTTTATTTTATTATTAATTTATATTCTAGAGCACACTGTCATGCCATGACCTAGAATTCAGTGCCTAAGACTGAAATCATCATCTTGCCCTTAAAACAGCTCTTCTTCCCACCTTCCTTATGGATGGTGCCCTTATTTCCCCAAGAAACCAGGGTCAACCTGCTGTTCTTTTCTTCCGAAACACATATTCAATCATGTCTTTGATAAATTTTCCTCCCAAATAATAGATCCATCCCCTTCTCTATATTTCCATAATCATTACCTCACTTCAAATTCTTGATTTTTTTTACACAAACTATTGTTTTAAAGAGACCCCTGTTGTCAGTTCCTTACCTCTCAAGTTTATCATTGCTGACAGATGAATCAATCATATATACATCCCTCGACCAACGCCTCCACCCAGATCTGAGAAGAAAGGTTTTCTTGGGGGCCCAATTCTTTGAAAGATCCCACTCATCACAGGCAAAAAATTATTAAGACAAAAATGAAAAATGCTAAATAAAACAATGTAATTAAATGTTACATTATTTGTATGAAATGAGAAGGTCTAAATATACCTAAAGTAAGCCAAAAAAAAAAATGCCCTGGATTCAATAGGATAGGCATAGATTCTGGTGGGCCCAGATCTCCATATAACAGTCCCAGGAAATATTCTGCCTTTTCCCAGCATATTCCACTTGCCTTATATTTTTATCAAAATACTTAAGTATTTGTAGATTTATCACTCTGTTGAATTTCATGAGTCACTTGATAATACAAAGTATACCACTGACTGAATAGATAGTCATGGACAATAAATTTTATAATAACAGAAATGTACACTAACATGAGCAAAAATTAGGTGTGGGTAAGAACTTTAGGCATCATTAACAAAATATTACTTTATAAGAGTGTAACAAACCCAGGCAAGGGGGTGGTTTGTCACAAATCCCACTGAGATTTATAGGTCTGTGCAGTTGGGAAAGAGAGAAAACTGAAGAGATATCAAAAATCAGTCCTCAGAAAAAACAATGAGAGAGTCTTGGAATGCTCAAAGAGAATTTGGAGAGTCAAGAAGGAAGATGTGGTGGTAGTTCCATACAGTAAAAGGACTGTGACAGCAGCCAAGGTTCAATATATCTGAACTTCCCTTTTCTAGACCACGACTTCAGGATGAACAAACTGGTAAGTGTATGAATGCATTTTTATCAAAAGAAGCAGGAGTTGTGCTGACAAAAATTAGCCAACAGGCCCTGTGCTGCCCTGGCCTCACCCCTACCTAATTATATTTTTATAATCACTATTAAATTTATTATTAGTAGATTTTCTAGATTTTATTCAATTTTTCAGAAACACCTATGGCTGAGGCTATCCTTACATTGTCTGATGCCCATGGTTTACAGGAGGACCTTCACTAGAACAAGGCTGGGAACTCAACCCGCAAGCCACTGCTAGAAATTTGAACCAAGATTCCAAGGGAAATGCTTTGTAATTACATTTCTGATGCTCTCTGACCAGTTAGTCACAGCTGAAACCATGTTTTGAGGGCAAAAATCCACTGATGAAAACAATTCCTTAAAGAGAACAATTGGCCAAATAGTACAAAAGGTAATTAAAGAAAACAAGACCTTAAAAGTTAGAATTGGGCAAATGGAAGCTAATGTCTCTATGAGACATCATGAATCAAACAAATTCAAAAGAACGGAAAAAGTGGAAGAAAATGTAAAATATCTCGTGAGAAAACCAACTGACCTAGAAAATAAATCCAGGAGAGACAATGTCAGAATCACTGAACTACCTGAAAATCACAATCCAAAGGAGGACCTGGACAGTATCTTTCAAGAAATTATCGAGAAAAATTGCCTGGATATACTGGAACTAGAGGGCAAAATAGGCATTGAAAGAAACCACCAATCACCTCAGGAAAGAGATCTCCAAATAAAAACCCCAAGGAACATTATATTCAAATTTCAGAACTATCAGGTCAAAGAAAAGTACTTCAAGTGGCCAGAAAGAAACAATTCCAATATCAGTGAGTCACAATCAGGATCACACAGGACTTGGAGGCTACAACATGAAAGGATTTGAGGTCATGGAATGTGACATTCTGGAGGGTAAAGTAGTTAGGACTAAAACCAAGAATCACTTACCCAACAAAATTTGGCATAATACATCAAGGGGGAAAAAAGATCATTCAATGAAATGGAAGGATTTCAAGCCTTCATAAAAAGAAGATCAAAAATTTGATCTCTGATATCAAGACCCAAGAGAAGCATAATAGGTAAGAAGGGAAAAGACGATATAAGTGATTCAATGGAGCTAAACTATTCAAATCCCTACATGAGAAAATGATGCTTGTAATTCTTAAAAATTGTATCAATAACAGTATAAATAGAAGGAATAAACATAGACAGAGGGTATAGGTATAAGGTATATTTGAGAGGATGACATACAATAATAAGAGATGAGAAAAAGGGGTAAAATGACTACAGAAGGAAGGGAGAGGTAGAATACAGAGGTGAGAAATACCTACTACTGTGAAGAGAAAGATGAGGGGAGGGATAATGAGCATTGTTTAAACCTTACTTTCATGAGTATCAGCTCAAAGTGGGAATAATATGCACAACCAGCTGAATATAGAAGTCTATCTTACATGACAGGGAAGTAGGAGGGGAAAAGATTAAATAAAAGTGGTAATGGTGGGGACTGACAGAAGAGAGAGCAGATCAGGGAAGGTGGTAGGCAAAAGAAAAACATTGGTGATGGAAGGGTGAAAGAAGAAGGAGGACAAACAGGAGGAAATAGGATGGAGGGCAATGCACACATAGTAATCATAATGGTGAATATGAATGAGATGAACTCTCCCATAGAACAGAAGCAGATAGCAAAGTAGATCAAAAGCCTGTATCCTAGAACATGTTGCTTGCAAGAAACACACTTGAAGCAGAGAAACACATACAAAATAAAGAAATACCTGAGAGGCTTGTATGAACTGATGCAAAGTGAAATGAGCAGAACCAGGAAAACACTGTACACAGCAACAGCAATATCAAGTGATCAGCTCTGAATGACTCAGCTCTTCTCAGCAACACAACAATCCAATATAAGTACAAAGGACTCAGGAAGGAAAATGCTATACATATTCACATAAAGAACTGGTGGACTCTGAATGTAAATTGAAGCATTTTTTTATACTTGCTTTATTCTTTCTTATATGTGCGTGTGTTTTTTTTTAATTTTTGATGTTTTTTCTTCCACAACTGTGATGAATATGGAAATATTTGGGATAGCATATATATAAACTATATCAGACTGTCTACCATTTTCAGAAGAGAGGAGGGGTGGGAAGGAGGGAGTTTGGAACTCAAAGTCTCATAAAAATAAATGCTAAAAATTTTCTTGATTTCTAATTGTGAGAAAAAATAAAATACTATTTAAAGCAAAACAGAAGAATTTGTGGTGCTTTCCATTTTGCCATCTGTTTAGAAATTGGTTTCTAACTAGGGTTCTTCATTGCATTATAGGTCATATGTCCTTGCAATAAGTACACATAGGGAGAAAGATAAATGTTATTGCAGGAACCATTCCTGGCAAAACTGGGTGCTCAGAGCAAAAAAAAAAAAAAAAAGATATCTTGATGATTCATGTTTTTATAGCTTCCCAAAAGAAGAGTGGGGGAAAAAAACCTGAGTCCAGACCAATGCCAACATGAGCCTAGCAACTTGGTGGGGGTTATGAGGTAAACTGGAACCAGTATGTGAATTTACACCTTCTGTATTTTTCCTTCCTATTGTCTCTCAGCCAAGGGTTGGAAAGGAAAGTAATCCTGCCACAGACAGAGGAAAGTCCATTGACTAGAGAGAAAGCCATGCCTCAAGGGAGGAGCTAGGAAAGGAGTAATACACCCACCATGAGATTTGGGGCTATAAAGAGCACACGCACACACACACACACTCACACACACACTCCAACCTAGTAATTACAAGACACTTGAAGAATTACAGAACAATATGCAGGAAATAAAAATCACAAGAATAAAAATTAATTTCACAAGAATTTACATTATACCTATTTGTGTCTAACGGTAGGCATCACTAGGGTGGGGTTTGGGTGGGGGGAGAAGGGGAAAAAAAAGAAACTTAAAACATAATTTTATTGTATATTTGAAAGAAATAGCAAATTGTGCATAGTAGATTTGCAGTTTCATGTTCAATCATCTTTTTTATTGTACTATGTTATGGAAATGTTTGTTTTATTTCATATATTAAAAATAAAATTTCAAAAAGTCTATTTACAAAAGTCAATCCAAGTCTTATTCAAATGCAAATTTCCTGAGGTCTGCTTCTACTTGGCTCTATTCTTGGTCTTTTCTTGATTCATCTCTTGTTTCTTCTTGAAAGACAACTCTATCTATACTTTCTATTTCTCTTATTTCTTATCCTCCTTTCTAAAAAGAATAAGACTTCTCAAAAGATGAAAATTGGTGCCACTTAGTATTCAACTTGCACAAATGTTTCAAAAAGAGTAATTGGCATTTCTAATGGAACTTTGGATTTCCCATTTATACCTGTCTTCCTCCTCCATGAAAGAAAAAAAAACAAAACAGAGAATCACATCATTGTAAAGGGCCCAAGAATACATCTAGCTCTAACATACACTTGAATACAAACATTCTTTAAAATGACTGCTCATCTATCTTCCAATGATGACTTAATCATTAGTCAGTCAATTAACTATCATTTATTAAGTTCCTACTAGGTACTGAGCACTGTGTTAAGTGCTGGCATTTATGAAGAAAGGCAAAAAAACATTCTTGGCGCTCAAGGAACTCAGAGTCTCAAGAAAGAGACAACATGCAAACAACTTTGTACAGAAAAGATTTAGATAAGATAAAGTGGAAGTAATCTAAGAGGGAAGGTATTAAGATTAAAGAGGACTGCAAAAGATCCCTTGCAGAATGTGGGACTCTAGCTGAAACTTGAGGGAAGCCCAGAAGCTAGGAAGCAGAGAGGAAGAGAGAGCATTCCAGGCATGGGAGACAACCAGTGAAAACACTCCCAGTTGGGAGATGGAGTATCCTCTTCAAAAAACAAGGAGGCCAGTGCCACCAGACTGCAGGAAATGTAGAGGAGAATAAGATATAAGACTAAACAGGGGTCAAGTTATAAAAGGCAGTTAGGTGATGTGGTAGATAGAGTACTGGGCATGGAGTCAGGAAGACCTCAGTTCAAACCCATCCTCATACACTCACTGGCTGTGCGACCCTGAGAAATCCGCTTAACCTCTGTTTGTCTTGGTTTCCTCATCTGTAAAATGGGGATAATCATAGCACTTACTTTGCAGGGTTTTCCAAAGGTCAAATGAGATGATATTTGTAAAGTACTTAGCATAGTGATTTGCACGTAGTAGGTGCTAAACGAGTGTTAGCTGTTATTGTTTTCATTATCAAGTCAAAAAGAAGATTTTGAGGAGACACTAGAGTTGATTTAATGAGGGTGGGAGGATAAGACATGTTCAAACCTGTACTTTAAGATCAACTGCACAGCTGAATGGAGGGTGTGCTAGAAGACACTTGAGAAATGGAAACCAATCAGCAAGTCACAGCAATAGTCTACGCAAGCATGACATGATGAGGACCTGCATTAAGAAAGTTAGAGTGCCAGAGGGGAGGAGAGATGCATCCAAAAGATAATACAAAGGTAGAATTAACAGAACTTGACAACTGGATATGGGAGATGATAGAGAGGGAGAAATAGAAGGTGACACCTAAATTTTGAACCTGGTGATCTAAGAATATAGTGATACCCTAGACAGTAATAGGGGAGTTAGGATGAAGGGAGAGTTTGGGGGAAAGGTGATGAGTGCAGTTTTGGACATGTTAAGTTTATGATATCTATGAGACACCCAATTCTACATCAAATCATTGCTGTGCTCATTTTAGGTTATTCCCCCATAGCCCTTAAATGTAACTCATTGGGCCTTTGTAATATTGAACCAGCAGACCTTCATTTCAGAAAAATCACTTTAGCAACTGATTGGAGGGTGATTGCAATGGGGAAAGGCTTGAGAAAGGCAGACCCACCATTAGGCATAAGGTGATGAAAACCTGTTCTAGGATGGTGTCAGTGTCAGAGGAGAGAAGGGTGTTACTGGGGAGATGTTGCAAATTGACAGGCCTTGGCAACGGAATGTATATGGGCCAGTGGGAGACAGCGAGGAATAAAAGAAGACTCCTAGGTTGGGAGCCTAAGGAACTGAGAGGACAATGTTTTCACTACAATAATAGGAAAGGTAGAGGGACGGAGAGTTTAGGGGAAAGATAATGTATTGGGGTTTGGACATGTGAGTGTAAAAGATCTACTGGCTATTTAGGTCAAGATGCCTGAAAGTCAGCGGGAGATGGGAGATTGGAGGTCCACAGAGAGTTTGGGTCCACACAGGTAAATCTGAGAGTTATCGACATACAGGCGGTAATTAAATTCATGAGAGCTCATCAGATCATCAAGTGAAGGAAGATAATGGAAGAAGAAAATATTGGAGTTCGTCTCAATCATAGGTGTTGTCTATATTCTCTAAGAAGGGCACAATTGGTCAAAACCATCTCCACAGAGAGGAGCTTTTCAGATGCTGCCAGACAATTCTTCTCTATTCTCTGTGTTTCATTGCCTGTCTCTCAAGATGTAGCGGGAAGAAGAAAAAATCAGTTATCATACAAACTGACAAGACTGTTCTGAATTGTTGTGCATTTCAAGTTGATTTTATATACTTTCTGATTGGGGAAGGACCCCTGAGATTCTCTTTGTAAATTGCCTCCTTCAGGTTCCAGTTCACCTGGCTTTTCATTTGTTCCCCCCAGAGAGGAGATTGCCTACACCAAGCAAGTTTGCTTCTCTCAGGGTCTTCTGTGACTAGCATGTGAATAAGCCCCAGGCTTTCAGTCTGTTTTAACTAGCACTTTCCAGAGAGGTGAGCATTCCCTTGAGGTCAGCTCTCCAAAGATCCTCTCTCTACCGCTTTACTTAGCAGAATTACACGACGTGCTCAGTTGCTGTAGAGTAAGAGGTCTTTGGGAGGCCTCCCTGGATTTTCATCAGCGCAGCCGATATTAACACTTTTGAGTGAAACTGACAAGTGCTAGTTTTCAGCCAACTGTACATGGGTCTCTGAGGGAGACTGTGGACTTGCTGATTTCCTTTATTAGAATAGGCAGAGAAGGGATACATATGTCCCTCCTACATGTCATTGTTGAACCCTATATACACTAGCCTTTTTCTCCTATTCTTAAGAAAATAGTGTTTTTTTTATTTGTTCCAATGACAATAAAAACTAGATTTGCTATCTGACCTCAAAAAAGAGCCTCTGCTTCTGAATCTCCAAGTGATGATGATATCTGCCATATATCTATTTCATGGGACTTCCATGAAGATTAATGACAAAGAGAAATTTCCATTAAAACAAAAAGTCTTTGTGTCCATTTTTTAAGAAATCACTAATGTTTCTTCTCTTCTGCAAATAAAGGATAGCTGGGAGAAGTAGAGGAGAGGAGAGAACAGTAATTGAATTTGATATTTCCTATACCATGACTTCTGTCTGCACATTATTTAATTTTTAAAAAAATCTAATACATGCAATGCACTGTTTTTGACACTAGTGGTGATAATATGAAAATGAATAAAATATGGTCTCTGCTCTTAGGGAGCTCGTAATGTTTTAGGATAGAATACATAAACAAATAATTATAGTATAAAACAAAAGATGCTAAGAACATCCAAAAGGTTATGCAAGTTTCAAAAAGGGAAAATTTCCTTTTAAGGGACTATCCTCTCCCCCATCTTACACAATTTCAAATTTAAAATAATAAATATAAATATTTTTGTTTTGCATCTCGTATTTTGAATTTTTAAGAAGAAGACAAAGGAGAAGGAAAGCTGAAGGAAATATTTAAATACAGATACAGAAACATATATTTTGTAATGAAATTCAAATCCATTAAGCAGCTATTGTGTGTAAGTCTGTGTGTTCTAGCTGATGGGAACATAAAAAAAAATATAAAGCAGATTGTACTCACATACTCAAAAGAAGTTAACAATCTATTGTCTACAAAATGTTAGGAAACTGTCTTCGCTGCCCTTGTGGGTATGTGTGTGTTGGGTGGAAGAAGGAAGGAAGAGGGAGAGGAAGGTAGGAAAGAAGGCAGGAAGGCAAGAAAGCAGGAAGGAGGGAAGGAGGGAAGAAAAGTGTAATGCTAATGGAATATGAAGATCTTCCCTGTCCATTAACAGGCCTATGTGACCACATGTCCTCTTTTCCTTTGGAACAGAAGTTGTGCTCCCAGGTCTAAAGGTGCACAGGTATTTTAATCACAGATGTCTTGCTGCTTTCTCAGTTGTGATACATCCTGAGTCACACAGAGCCCACTGCAGGAAGAACTTGCCTAAGGAGGAGCTTGCTTGTAAGAAGGTATTCACAACTTTTGGTACTAAGCTAATTAGACACTGAGTCAGGAGGGCTGTGGTGCCTTCTGGCTCTGAGCCTGTTAATTGAAAACTATATATACTGGGAGGTTGGTATTTTACTTTAGGGTTTTGCTTATGAGAAGGAGCTTTTGATTCTCTGGATGTGACTCTGAGTAGCCATTTGTTAAGAGCCCCTCAGCTACTCAGAGATTTGTGCTCTCTCACTCTGGTGGTATATGTAGGTGGTTATGTTACTTTGTTCAGATAGTAGAAGCCCTACCTGTTGAATCTCTGTACTAATTTCTCTACTTGTATTTTCTACGTATCTGTAATTAAAGTAAGATTTTTTTACCCCCTTTAAAAGTTGTCTTTCCATTAGCAAAGCAGATCAAAGAACCTGTGCTAGAAGGTCATCCTGGGTGTGCTAGGGTGCTTGCTAATACAGAAGGAAGAAAGGAGGGTGGAAAGGAAGGAAGGAAGAAAGGAAGGAAGGAAGGAAGGAAGAAAGGAAGGAAGGATGGGAGGAAGGGAGGAAGGGAGGAAGGAAGGAAGGAAGGAAGGAAGGAAGGAAGGAAGGAAGGAAGAAAGGCTACCCAGGGTCTCATCTGGCCAAATCACAAAGAGACGTTCTTCCCATGAGTGAACCCCAAAATAAAATACTAACTTCCCAGTTTATATAGTTTTCAAACAATAGGTTCAGAGCCAGAAGGCATCACAACCTATGTGACTCAGCACAACTGTGAATTACCAGTGTTCAAAGGAGATTGATCCTTCAGATGTTTACAACTTAGAATGAGTCTGGGAAACTGAACTCCAGGAAGAAAAATAACAGAAATCCCACCTTGCTTGTGCTTACAATTTTCCAGGATTAAATTATCTACTTCCCATTTAAATTTAAATCCTTTCTTGAAAGGTACTTTATTATAATTTTTGTTTTGTTGTGGTCAGCAAATAATGTTGCATATCTCTGCTTTTCTACATTTGCTTTGAGGATTTAATATCCCAGCTAACACAAGGTCAATTTTTATAAGTACACAATGCTCAGCTGAAAAACAAGTAAATCCTTTTCAATTGACCGTCAGTAAAAGCAAGAAATGATCTCTTATATCTAACTTTTCTAAACTTCTACGTAGGTTCTTCATTTCTTTATTTTGTGTCTTTTTGTTAAATTAATCTGGTTTTGAAAGGGGTACATGGAAGTTACCATGTGTTATAATTTTACTCTCTATTTCTCCCTATAATTTCATTAATTTTGCTTTTAAGTACTTATACACTGTGCTCTGTGTTACATAGCATTGATATTTCATTGTCTATGGCTAATTTAAGCATAAAATAATTTTTGTTTACCTCTTTTAAATGACAAGTTTTCCTCCTGAGAGATCATGAGTACTATCTTGTTTGTTTGGATTTTTTGCCTTCATCTAAAAAATAATATATTTTGCTCCAACACCTCATTTTAATTCTGTGTAAATCTTTGTGTTTTAAATGTTTCTGTTAAATAATACTGATATTCTCTTCTGTTTTGTGAGTCTTAATTTGTGATTACAACATCTACTTGTTCCTTTCCTTTCTCATATTCCCAGTTTGTCATTTCATCCTTCACTTCCTTCCTTACAAAGGGAATAAGTGTGATATATACTAAAAATCAGTCATTGAAGAGATCTACTTTACTTCCTCTTTTCCTCTTCCCCTTGCACAAAAGTTCTCGCACTTTCTTTCTTTCCTTTTAACACTCCCTTTATGATCCACTCTCTGAAGTTAAAGTTTATTTTGTTTGTCACTATTTTCTTCATGAGTCTACCCTCCTTTCTCTTTATCAAACCCTGGCTGAGTTTAATAGATTAGTACTCAAAACCCTTCATATGTGTATGTGAGTGTGGGCTGATATAATTCTCCAGGTCCAATTAAATGGAGAATGAGGTTCATCTCTCCTTGACTCTTCTTCCATTTTTATACAACCTTAATTATGAGAAATAATAAGACTTCCCCCATTCCTCATTTCTTTTCTTGTGTATTCCACTTTCCTTCCCACTTTCTCCTCTCAATTTCAAATACCTCTGTAGTTTTTACATAATCCCCTATGTGATCCCTGAAGGTATTAGGATTGGGAAGGGTTATTTGTTTCTTCTTTCTATGTCTGAATGCACGCATTTCATCATCATTCAGCCCAGTCCAGTTTCTCAGATATATGTGATCTTGGCCCTGACATTTCTGGGAATTTTTATTTTGGGGTTTCTTTTGTAAGATGACCACTGTGTGCTTTCTATTTTCATTTTTAACTCTGACTTTAATAAATGTGGGTACTTTGCAATTATGATTTCCTGAAATTTGATATCAAGCCTTCATTATTCTTTTTTGTTCTTCTTTACAGGGAATCTAATGATTCATAAAGTCTCCTCTCTTGACTTGCTTTTCAAATGATATATTTTTGATAGTAGATAACTTAGTTTTTCTTCTTTTTTCAGTCTTTTGAATTTGTTCTAAATATTTCATTATCTCATGTAGTCATAGAGTTCTGTTTAGTTTATTCTGACTTTCAAGGATCTGTTACTTGGGTTAAAGCTAGAACTTTCTGGTCTAAGCAGTTTATTCTCCATCTAATTATTTCTTCTGTAGCTGCTGTTTTACTTATAGTTACAACTTTGTCTCATTTCCTTTCTTTAAAGTATTTTTATACTTCTTTTAATCGTCATTTGTTTTTTTTAACTGAAGTTTTGCTTCTACTCATTGTGAAGTTTCTCTTTTCTGCATTTTCCTCCTGTATGTCTTCTTAATCTATAATATTTATTCATAGTTTTTAGCATTTTCTTCTGTTTATTCATATCTCCCTCCTCTGTTCCTGATTTAAGACTTTTTGCTGGAGCCTAGCTATGTTCCCATCCATACTCTTAGATAAGGTGGTCAGACCCTATCTTGTTCAGACACCAATGTTCTCAGTTGTCAATAGCTTCCACTTCCCTTGATATAGATTATCAGAGCACTGGCAATCTTCAGCATGTCTGGTCTTCTAGATCAGAACATCGGATGTTCTTCTATGGCTACCCAGGGAGCTTCACCAATGATGAGACCAAGGAGGATTATCTTCTCTTAGCCCAGTCTTTACTTGATCAAAGTGCTGTTTACTTGGGCTTGTGATGGATTCCCTAGAAAGATGCACCCCCCCTTTCAAATTTTGACTATTTTGGGGGGTAGTCTAGAGCTGAATGCAAGAGCATATTAACATTCTCTTTGGATTTGAGGGTTCAATATGGTGATCTTTCTAGATCATCGCTGGAACAAATGTGGGAATATATGACTTTTCAGATGACAATCTCAACTGGAAGTCTTTGCTAACTTTCTCTTGGGTCCGTAGCCAGTTATCTTTTCTTCTCTTCTCTTAGTTTGTTCTCCTTGAAGCTATTTCTATTCTTTAGTGGTTGCTTCTCTATTATCTATCTGGAGTGGGTGTCTCTGCTTACTCAACTCTGCCTCAAACTCTCTAGAACTGACTCAGTACATCTCCTTCTGATGATATAGTTCTGCTACTAGATGGCCTGGCTAAATGGGAGCAGTGGGAGGAAGGGAGAGAAAATCCTCTCCTCCACACACCAAGAGGTAAAGAACTTAATTTTTATCTAATTCTTTGTCTTCTACTTTCTCTAAACCTAAAACTACTTGAACTACTGCCTGCCTTCAGGGCCAAGTTACTTAAAACTCACAGGAGATATGACTAATTCTCAGTCCAATCAATTTGCCCTTTCTGATTAAATCACAAAGAAGTTTCAGATTTCTTAAAGGGATTACCAGGTGGTAAAACTTTATTACCACCTCAACATCTCCATCATCTGTGACAACAACTCATGACTACATAGATAGATCTGGGGGAGTAGAGTATGGAGGGATTCAAATTACCTCTGCCCTATATATTACCTTTATTAAAAGGTCCCTGAATCAGCTGTAGGCTATAGAAGAATTAAATTGTTGAACAGAGGCTTTCTTTTTCATTCATTGTCCTTTTAGCTACTCTGAACATAATATGACATTTGTAAGTTATGTCTGTGTTCAGTTTAAATTATCATCTCTATGTGTGTCCAAAGCTTTTGAGCAATACCAGTGGGAGGTATTCATTTATGCATTTAAATATACATCAACAGCAGGTGCTAATGGTCCCTTCTACCAATGTATCATGAGATGACTACAAACTAAAAACAAGTCTTCTTTATCTCAGAGTCCGAAAGATAGTTCAGAAATTTACCAGAAGCAAAAATATTAATCTTCTCTTTCTTTATGAAGTGGTTAAAGTATGAAACATGGAGGAAATATTATAGTATTTCAATAATTATTTAGAAGACAGGAAAAAAAATTTATGAATCATGAAAAATTAGCCATGGTTAGTCATCAGTGGAACTGTTGATTATGCAATGAATTAGCCTCCTGCCTTTTCAAACTAGAATAATCAAAATAAAAACATCACAACCTGGAGTTCAAAAAGCATATGGTTAGATACAGAAAAACTAAGATAATTCACAATCATAAGCTTTTTATTCTTTTTTAAAGGTGTTTGTAATAGATAATAGCATACATACACACACACATATACACATGTATAAACTATATACATAGATAACACCTACTCTATGCCAAGCACTCTGCTAAGCACTGGAGATATAAAAGATGCAAAAGACAGTCCCTACCCTCAAAGAACTTACAGTCTAATGTGGGAGACAACATGAAAAAATATATACAAAGAAACCTAAATAGGGGAAAATGGAAGGCATGGGAATTAAGAGAGGGTTTTTTGGGGGGACTTACAGGAAGCCAGAGAGGTCAACAGTTAGAACAGATGAGGGAATGTTCCAAGCATGAGGGGGACAAAGAAAGAAAATACCTAGAGATGGGGTTGAGAGCAATTTGTATTTGATCCTAAAGTCTATAGGAAGTCATTAATTTATTAAGTTTATTAATAATAATAAATTTATTATTTATTAATAATTTATTATTAAATAATAATTTATTTAAATTTATTTAAGTAAGTTTATTAAGTATAATTTATTTATTTATTAAATAGGAATTTATTAAGTAAGGAACTGATATGTTCAAACATGTGCTTTGCAAAATCTCTTTGGTGGCTAACTAAAGCATAGATTGGAGTGGGGAGAGACTTGAGGCAGGCAGAACTACCATCAGGCTATAGAATAGTCCAGGTGAGAGGTGATGAGGGTCTACATCAAAGTGGTGGCAGTGTCAGAATAGAGAAGGGGCTGTATTTGAGAGGTGTTGTATAGTGAGGAATCCAGAATAACTCCAAACTTCTAGCTTGTGAGACTGAGAAAGTGGGAGGATGGCATTGCCCTCGATTCTAACCTACTAATTTTCTGCTGTGTGTAATTTCATCACAGAAATATGCCCATGAAATTTTGGCAGTCCATAGCATTTATCTTTAATATCGACTGAAGAATGAAAGCAATCAAATTCTAAAGCCAATATTCATACAGCCTAATTATTTTCTACTCACACATGCAGGTTTAATTAATCAATTCCAATTTAGAATGACATTTTTTTCCATTCTGAGTACCAGTACTCTCTCCATCAATACTCCCTAAAAAAGCTAGTGGGAAATTCATATGCACATGAACAAATGAGTGCTCATTCAGATGCCCACCTGCTTCATCTCATGTTTTGCATAAATATTGGCCTCAAGTTTATACTTTGAAGGCTTAACTCATTGAGATTCTTAAATTTACCAAACTTAAGCCATATAGTTGAGACATCATTAAATTCAACTGTTTCCTAGTTCTTCTCTTAAGCTTAAATAACAAATGTTCATCCTTAGCCTTCAGAATTTTATTACCTATTTTAAAACACCAATGGCTTCCCTTCTGCAAGTTTTTGCAAGTTAGGCTATTCATAGCAAGGAAAAGTGGGCCAGGAATATACTGAATGGATCAGAGTCTGTACTGGATTTAAAATTTCAAATTATTCATTTGATATGCATTAGTATAGAAGACAATAATTAAGACTGACTTCAGCTTGAGCTACTATGGTACAATCCAAGGCAAAAAATGTAATATCAATTTCTTCTTTAAAAATTATGCAGAAGTAGGAGCTGCTGGCTTAAAAAAAAAAATGATGCAGATACCCATAAGATTCCACTCCTAGAAAGTAGGGAAAGGAATAGGAATTTATATATAGCACCTTATTATATGTCAGGCACTAAGTGCTTTACAAATATGAACTAATTTAGTTTTCACAACAACACTGCAGGGTAGATGAAGTTGTTATCCTCATTTTACAACTAAAGAAATAGAGGCAAACAAAGGTCAAGTGGATTTCCCAGGGTCACAGCTAGTAATTATCTGAGACTGGATTTAAACTCAGGTCTTCCTGACCCCTGGGCCTGAGCTCTATCCACTGTGCCATGTAGCTGTAAGGTACCTTAAGTCAGAGATTCTGAGAGGAGTCTGTAATGAAAACTTATGGCAACAACTAGAAATATCTAAAGAGTCAAACAGGAGTTTGACTTTGGAAACATGAGGCTCAAATAAAAGTCATCATCTTTAGTTTCATGTGGGTTGAAGAATGTGTTTCCATGCAAAAGAATATTAATTTTAAATTAATTAAGTGATGAAGAATGACAGTTCATCGAACAGTTCTTTTCTTTATGGAATATTTTTATTGAGTCAATATCATTGCTTGTATCCTTATTAAGGCATATATATCATTGAATGCCCACTGTATTGTCTTCCTCTGATATACATTAGACATAAGCTGTAACAGATCATGTGCAATATGGTTATTAAACAATGCAGTTGCTCAGAATCATTATAATTCAGAGGCATTGCTGAGGATACCTCTCAGATTTAATTGAATTACTAAAGTCTTGACCTTTTTATAATGTTGCCATATAGTCTTTTGTTCCACTAGACTAGTTTATTTATTACACTCTCTATGCATAGCTTCAAGCACACTGATTTTTAATTACCAGGCTTTAGAATTGCCAAATCAACTTTGTCAAATGACTGTTTTCACCTAAGAATTTTAAAATTATAGAGATCAACAAAAGTTATGGAAACGTTCATTAAAAGCTGCAGGATGGAAAGACCATGGGAAAGTAAACGAACTACTTTTAAAAAATTTTTATAAACATTTGTAAGAAATTTCTGTTCCTCTGGGTAACAGACAAATCGCTGAAAGTAAGCTATTAATCTATGCAAGATCAATTAACCCAGAATAAAGTTGCTACTGAGTAAGCTAACTTTTCTGTTAATATGGCAATGTGAAAGTTCACAGAGGAGCCCAGCTTTCCCAGTTTTTTATCCCCAGTAACGATATCTAAAAGGGCACCAGCTAGAAGTGGTGGCATCAACTATCAAAGATACCAATGAGAAACAGTAGTCCAAGACAGCACAACCATCCTGCCAGAATCTGCTTGAAGGCCCTTGCAGGGGAGTTATGTCAGAGGAAAGAGAAGCTAGCCTTTGACCTCCAAGAATAGATCATGAAGGAGGAAACTGAAAAGAAAAGAAGCAAGTGTAAAAAGTGGTGATTCAGCTGGGTGAAAAAGGAGGGGACAGAGGAATGAGAGTTGAAGCAAATTCTAGATTACTTGGGTTGATGACATTTCTTCTCTTTCACTACCCTCTCCTTATTAGGAAAACAATTTCTTGAAAAATTTAAGATCTCTGATAAATGCCATAATAGCACAATAGATGTAACAACAACCAATCATGACTCTAGAAGCCTGCTGGACTCCGGATCCACCTTATCTTGTCTAGGGCCAGACCTGTCTGGATGCTTATCAGTGACTAGATTGTAAATTCCTTGAGGGCAGGGGCTGTCATTGGCCACTTCCCGTATTTCCAGAATTTAGCCCTGGGCCTGGTACATAACAGGCCCTTCCTTAGCAAAAGTCTATTGATTGATTGATCTCTAATTCAAACTACTCACACCTACCACCCATCTCCTACTCTGTCCTAAACCCACTTTCCAAACCTAGCTTGCAAATAGAAATCAGATTAACACTACCGTATCTGGAAAGGATGTCAATTGCCCCACTGTTTCCTCTGACTTTTCTGTCCAAAACATTCTACAACAGGCACTACTCCCCCGATACTGTTTTCTTCTATTAGAATGTAAGTTCTTTGAGGGCAAGTACTCTTTTGTTGACTTCTACTTGTATTTTCAGTGCTTTGCTTAGTGCTTGGCACATGATAAACATTTGCTACACGCTTGTTTCATTCATTCATCATGAATCTTGCTGTCCACTTCTTGGCAGAGAAGTATTCATCTTTGAATGCATAATGAGGACAACGAGTAACTTTGTTTTTTCTGTACTTGTCTGTTATGAGAGAATGTTTTTATTTTTGTGAGAGAGTTAAAGTAGGAAGTAGAGAAGGAAAGTGACAGTTATGTTAAAAAAAAGGAGTTCAATGAAACAAAACATTGAAAAATACACAGAATAGAGCAGAGGGAAATTAAGGGGACATGGACAAGTAAGGCACTGTTGGGCTTACCATGTTAAACTCGATATTTCTTTTTAAAGAAGTCTTCATGTAATACAGGTCCATAGCTTCCTATTCAACTCCTTTTCCAGTTTCTAGAAGATTAAAGGAGATAGAAAACTTTGTGGTATTGGTCCTATCACAGGGACTTTCTAACGAGGATAGTCTTTTCCAAGGTATCACAGTTAGTATGTTTTGGAGACAAAATTTGAATCTATGTTTTTTGTGATTTCTGAGACTTGCCCTCTATCAACTATGTGATGCTGACTCAGTTTGTCCATCAATAGTGGACAGTGCGGTTTTGAGGGATACACTAATAGTGCTTTACAAAACAATGCACCTAAAGCATGCATTTGTCACTAAAAGGTATACTCCAAATCTATGTTTTGCTAAGTCTGGCCTGTGTTGCTTCAAATAAGATGGCAGAAATTAAAAAGACTATAAAGAACTAACTTTAAGATACCATTTCAGTTAGCTTCTGTGAAACTCATCTACTCTAAGAACTTTTGGAGCTAAAATTAACTGAAATCAGAGTAATCAGTGAGAATTGGGTAATTATATAACTATATTTATATATTCAACTTCTCTCACATTGTCCTAAGACTCAATAAATATAAACAGAATGAATTAAAGAATGGGTGACTGAATGAATAATTGAATTAACATGGATGAGACAGTGAATGAATATAGGTGAACAATTTCTGTTAAGACATTAGAGGCAGCGTAGTAGAACAGCTGAATAGAGGGCTGGACCTGGAGTCAGGAAGACCTGGCTTCATTCAAATTTGGCTTCAGATACTAAACCAGATGTATGACCCTGGACATGTCACATAACCCCTGTCTGCTTCAGTTTCCTCACCTGTAAAATGGGGATTATAACAGAACTTTCCTGTCAGTACTTCCCTCTGTGATTTGTAAAGCACTTCATCATGTTTGTTGGAGATACACAGTATTTGCAAGGTATAAGTACTAGATGCCCTATAATATAGACAGAATAAAACTAGAGGGGGAGAAATAGGGAGTCATCAAGAGGAGAAAAATTGCATGCCATTAATTTCTAATAGCATTTTCCAAAGCCTTTGCCTAGACACTTATCATAGTCTGCATTGTATTTAATGGGTTGTCTTTGATCTCTTTGGGCAATAGGGCTACTGGGTACATTGGTTGCTAAATCAAAGTATGATCATTTTAGGAGTTCTTGAGAAAAGTTCCAAACTGCTTTCCAGAATGTCTAGGCCAATTCACAGCTCTATAAATAGTGCATTAATATGCCTGTCTTCCCACAGCCCCTACAACAATTGTAATTTTCCTTTTTTGTCATCTTTGCCAATCTGCTAGGTGTGAAATGAAACTTCAGAATTGCATTTCTCTTATTATTAGAGACTTGAACCATTTTTTTTCATGTAACTGTCGATAGCATGGATTTTCTTCCCCTTTGAGAACTGACTATTCACAACCTTTGACAATTTTTCTCTTAGAAAATGGTTGCCATTCCTATAAGTTTGAATTCAATTGTTATATATCTTGAATATCAGACCTTTTTCAAAGTAATTTGTTGCAAAGATTTTTTTCCCAGTAATGTGCTTCCCTTCTCATCATTTTAGCCATATTTATCTTTTTGTATATAACCTTTTCAATTTTATATAACCAAAATTATCAAATTATCCTTCAACAATGAGAATATCTTATTAATCATTTGATGTGCATATATATCATTAAGCTTTATGAATTCACCAAAAATACATAAAAAATCAGTTCTTTATTCTTGTGGAATCTTTCTCCAGTGATATCAAAATATTATTTAAATTCAATAACTGCACATTTTTAATGTATAACCAATCATAAGTCTCTGACAATGAAGTGATCCTACTACTGTCCAAGGTGTCCCCTCTCTACATGTGCCTTTGATTTCAATCTCTCTCTGTTCCTTCAGCAGACCGCCTCCTCAGTTATCCCCTCTCTTTAAACCTCAACCTCTTCCTACTTGTTCCTTCCTTACTGCCTCCAAACATGTCCAAGTCCCCCCATTCTTAAAAAACTTTCACTAAGTCCTTCCATCCCCTCAAGTTATTATCCAACATCTCTCCTCCTTCTATCAGCCAAATTACTAAAAACAAGCCAAAAAAAGGTATCTATATTCATTTAATCTAAATAATAGCTAGAAGCACAGAATCAGGTGAATAAAATTATACACCAAAAGTTCACTATGTTTTATAAAACAACAGATGACTTATCTCCATTCTATGAATATAGCCTTCAAACTATCCTTGAAAATTAAACAAATAAACTATTGGAACTGGAGTATTATCACAGATGAATCTATTATTCACTATCTTCTGAAGATAACATTTTTGGTCTCTAAGCACAAAGGACAACAACCACTAATCACAGACAAACCCATCATTTGCTGTCTCCTGAATACAACAGTAGTTCATTAAAATTTTTAATATTTAATATTCATCTCCAAATTATGTAGACTAAAACCCTTTCAGTTTAGAAACCTTTCAGTAAAGTGATTTAACAAAAAAAATGTGGGAACAGGATGAGGTACATATCATCCTCATCTTTCTGTCTGCTACTAAAGTTATTCCAAATATTTTTTCAATAAGCTTGTAAAAGATGAGCTTATATCCCAATATTTTATTCAATAACAAAAAGCACTTATTTTATCTGTTTATACAGTGGCTCACAAAATATTTTATTTAATAGAATAATAATAAAATAGGAATTTGTTCCAGGATTGTTTCAGGATTGAATTCCCATTTAAAAGATGAAAATGAGACAATAATAATAGATAATACTCATATTGTACTTCATATTTTTTAAAAAATGCTTTATATACATTATTTTATCTGATATCACTTAATCCATAAAGAAAACATGCTTTTTAACAAGACTTTTCAAAAGGAATATATTTCATATTCAAACATGTTCCAAATATTGGTCGGACAATCTGATCACTGTATACATAACTTCTCCCTTTCCCTTTTTTTTTCTCTTTTTAAAACCCCTTAACATCCATATCCCTCTTCAATGACGTTTACCTTATTTTGGGTACTGGTCTGAATAAAGAAAGAAATGCAGACTGACTAAGAGATGTTAATGTGTCAAGTGAGTATTTGAATCCCTCAGGAAAAGCTTATTGACACCAAAGAATTTCCATTTGGTGGAATATATAGGTATGATATTTATAAACACGGTGCCAACTGTCCTCAGCTGTGGAAACACAGCTAATTCCCATGTGAGAAACACTTATGACACTTTCAAATTTTCCACAGCTGAATCACCTTCAGAGACTAAGGATTATATACACCTGGCTTTAAAAAGAAACAAGTTTTGTGTTAGCTTTTTTTTTTTAAACTGAGTGATTGTGGGACCCCTCTTTCATAGAACAAGCTAGGGCTTGACCTCACACTATTTCCCACTTTCTCTTTGGAGCTCATGGGTACCATTTTTCTGGACCCCTATTGTATCTCCTTTAGGCCCTCATTTGCTTTTTATTTCATCATTCCTATTTCAGCAATTGATCCTCCTACATCGTAAGACCTACTTTTTACTTCTGATCTCTTTCCACCTTGGAGATCTCGCTCCACCAGAGACACTCGAAGTAGATGTCAGCCAAAGGGCACAACCCCACAGCAACTGTACCCCTAAAGACAGAATACCACACCTGCCACCTTTGGAGGCAGTAAGGAAGGAACAAGTAGGAAGAGGTTGAGGTTTAAAGAGAGGGGATAACTGAGGAGGCGGTCTGCTGAAGGAACAGACCTAGGGAGATATCCTACCTCATTCTCCTTCACTCCACAGCCAGTCTCTGATCATTCTTCATAGGATACTATTAGTTACCTCTACGACACAAGCTGCTCCTGTTCTGGACTCACACTGAACAGATTCAGTCCTGGGGTAAGGGGGGTCTCCCTAAGAAAAGGTGGTGGAATCTTAATAAAGCTGCTCCTAGCCCCAATATTCTAACTTCCTTCTGGGCCTCACTAAACCACAGGCATGTCCTGATTTAATCACACAATGTAACTTTAACCACATCACAGCCCCTGGGCTTGATCACAGGCCTCACTGAACAGCAGGCCCTCCACTCAATGTCCTAACTTTCTCATATGTGCTGCACTGCCTTACTAGAACAGCAGGTGTGTCCATGTGATGGGGTCCCAGCCACTGCCTCTAACTAGCTGCTGCCCCCAGACACATTCCTCATATTTCCCACAGAAACAGCAGGTGTATCCATGGACTCAACCACAACCACATCCATCTAATCTCCATCAGGACCACAACAGTTATCCAATCAGAAAGCAGCAGCACCGGGATGCCCAAGCAGGATGTGGACCCCAAAACAAAAGAAGGGATTTTCCCTAAGTAGGTACCTGAGCACTAAGAGCAAAAGCTGTCCTTCTGCTGAACTGATGATGTAGAAAGACAAATTACAATATCATTATCATATATACATCCCTCCAATGGGTTTTTCTGTAGTCATTGTGGATTATCACATGCTCAGTGCCACTGAGGCTGGGACCCCTCCCCTTCTACCTACTCCCTTGACAAACCCCTCCTGCCTTTTTTATATTCATAATGTCTATTGTGTAATCAGCATCATTACACTATAAAATTGACTGTCTTGTCTTACTGAAGGTGCTCGTTCCTCTTAAAACTCAGCCCACTGAAGAGTGTTACTCTCAATAAGTGTCTTTGAAGATGGTCTGAATCTGAATTCTTTCAAGATGACCCCCATAACACAAGATGAAAACACAACAAAGGGATTTGATTTTTCATGTAGTCTCTCTACCTTGATATGCCCCACTCCAGAGCTTGGGGAAAATCTCTATGTTAAAGTTTAAATATGGTTCGTATCTATGTATATTCTCCCTAAAAGGGATTAACAGAGTGTTCTAAAGAAAAGACACTTGTATAAAACAGACATTTCATATTCACCTTGGATTTGTATTGTTCAGGTAACTCACAAGAACTCAATCTCCCATCCAGTCAAGATATGTTTTCATTGTTTTTCTCTCCTTTCATCTACAAAAACTCCCTTGTGATTGTGCTCTCCATCTTTCATGAAATGGTATAGTTATAAGAAAAACCTCCCTGAAGGCAACCAACACAGTAATTCCTAACTTCTCAAACTCACAAGGCTAAAGTTAGGACTACAAACATTCATATTTTTTTTTTCAGAATGTGTGTGTGTGTGTGTGTATGTGTGTGTATTTTTAATCTAGACTCAGAAATAGAAACACAACTTGAAGTTCAGTCCCAGGTTCACCCCAGCAAGAAAGTGCCTCTTGTTTCTATGCCCTCGAGCTGAGGGAAAGAGAAGCAAAAGTCCCTCCTTCCTTTCCCTAAAATCTAAGAGAGAGCTGGCAGTGTGTCTTCCTAAGAGAAAAATGAAATCTATTTATAGGTCTTCCAGTTTCACCAAATGTGAAAGTCACTCCACAAGTCTGTCCCCCTTGATATTCAGTGGTCAGTCTCCTTTGAAACAACCATGAAGCACAGACAAATATGGGCACCAATCAGAAATGTTTCTGTCATTTCCACAAAGTCCTTCCATAAGAGGATAATGTATATGTCCATCCCCATGGAGACAGAGGTCATGTTCCACAGGATCAGCCCTATTACACTAAGATCCAGGATTTAAAGTGGAAAAGGTGCTTGGAGATCAATTAGTCTAACCCAGTCATTTTATATATGAGCAACCAAAGCCTATAGAAAGGAAGTAACTCTTGACCTTAAAGTCTGGTTAAAAGAGACAAACAGGCTAGGTGGTATACAAATTCATTTCGTTTATTCCCTCAAAGCTAGCAGTCACATATTTGCACATAGCCAAAATGTAAGTTCTGACTGTCTGATAAGAGAATGACCAGCTTTAAATGTTTTAGAACAATTCCAACTCAGCATATCTGTGTCACTCAAATTTATGATCCCCATATATGTGTAACCATAGTATGAGAAAATGAATTTTTTTAATTGAATAGGTTGTAAATACAAAAAGATAAGAGAGTTGACAAAGTGCCAATTGAAATTACAACCCAGGATATCTGTGTTTTCCTTACCATTAACATGGTATGACATAGAATATGTTCATAAAATAGTAAAATAAGAAAAAGTTCCATTATTGAAAGTAGCATCTGATTAAGGCACCCTGTCTTTGGTGCCTTGTACTCTGGTCAGCTCCCTCTGGCTTTGTTGACACAAGAGGAATTCTCTGAGTTTACTCAGATCTGTCAGGAAGAGGTACTTCTTCAGGTTGATGACTTCAGGCTCTGGCCTTCATTAGATTCAAATGATCTGAAATGATTAATAGCCTAATGACAAAGGAGTAAAGTTTTCCTTTAAACTTGAGTCTTCTGACTTCATGTTCTTTTCACTACACAAAACAAACATTGCTTCGTGGCACACCATTCTTCCCTTCTTCCTCATCCGGCTTTGCAAAACCCTCCACAGGAAAAACAAAGATTTGAGGGGATGAACACAGACTATCAGGTTATTATTTAGACTCAATGTCATATTGTGGACAGAGTACTTGACTTGTTGTTGGGAAATATCTATCACTGACCCATGCCTCAGTCACTTGCTAGCTCTGAGACCTTGAGCAAGTCACTTACTCTCTCTGAACCTGAGTTTCCTCAAAGGGGGAGAATACAAATATTTAACCTATAGAGGTATTATGAGGCCCGGATGCTATGATGTAGGTAAAGTACTTTGTAGACTTTCAGGAGTGATATAAAGAATACCTACTACATACATTGTCTATTGAAAACTCCAAAGAGAGAATGTTTGCTCCATAGAAGCTCCAAAATTTCAGGGTTAAATTTAATAAATAATAAATGAATTATAAAACAGTAATAAATAACAAATTAATAAGTAATTCTAAAATTTAGTATAACTATTCAGAACTTATTTGTAGAGTTCCATAAGACTTACAAACACCTTTCTTTGCAATCTTGTGACATATGTACCTCAATTATTATCATCTTTTTGCACATAAGGGAATTGAAGCTCTCAGATTTTTCTACTTGTCCTTGGAGGAGTCAAAGCAAAGTATGGAAGGAAAAGTGCTGGATTTGGCATCAAAGGATCTCAGATCAAATCACTGACTCTACCCCTTAGCATTTCTGTAACCCTGTACGCATCACTTGATCTCTCTAAGGATCAATTTCCCACCTTCAAAAATACAATAGTGTTTTATTATATGTCCTTTAAGGCCCCTTCTAGCTCTAAATCTATGATTCTGTGATCCTTGGTCATATAGCTAGTCACTGTCTGGTAAATTTGCAGCCCAGATATGAGCCACCAAGTTCTGCACTGTTCCTTCCAACACAGACAGTAAGACTCTTACATACTTATACCATGTGCCAGATGGCTGCAAATATAAAGAAGTTTATTTTTTAAGGCTTGATGATGAATGCTTTTATAGAGGACATACTAGTTTATCATCTGTCCTATTTTTGAAGTGAAATAAGTGTGAGTAATATATTTTTTCTTTAATTGTATTTCAATGACCTTCAGAGATTGGCAATATGGGACTGAAAAGAAATGAGAGATGTGTCTTTGAATAGTATTTGTCTTCAAATTATGATTTCACTTCCAAAACTTTGCCAGTACATTAAGATAGGGAAGGTTATAATGTACAATTAATAAGATATCATCAAATCTTCAAATATGTCAAAGTGGAAAAGTGTGCAGAAAATTCCAAATAAAATGAAATGTCAACACTAGCCTATCTGTCATATTGCTCACATCTCAAAATAGAAATGTAGGCTTCCCTGAGGCAATGCTGTTATCTGAGGATGTTCTATTAGGAAAATTCAAGTCTGACCTTTAGAAATGTGGACCTATGTAATGTCTAGGCATTCGATTCATTCAAATGATAATAGAGAAAAGAAAGGGAAAGAGAGCTGTTTATTTCTACTTTCTTATCCTCCTTTCCCCCCAAATATTGTAATAGAAATGGGAGTAAAACAGCAAATAGTATGAGTTTGTGGCTGATCTGGACAGGTCAAGTGGTAGCAGCTACCTGGGATAAACACAGTGGTGAGAATAGGAGATGCATTTTTTTTCCTGTAAGTTTATACTCGCTGCCCTTGTAAGATATGCATGTCCATATGGGTTGTCCAAATACAGCTCATGAGATGCACTGATACAACAGATTCTAAAGAGTCTATTTCTCATTATGGTAAGCTTATACCCATAAGCTTAATTCCTTCCCACCTAATGTTAGTTACACAAAAAAATTATAAATAATTAATTGCACTTAAATTCATTTATTCAAGGAAGCTGCAAGATAGAAGGAAAATTAAAACAGAAACATTAAAATAAAACAAGTTCTCTTTCCTCTCTCTTTTGCTCTCCCTCTCCCTTTCTCACTCCTCCTCCCCCCTCTTTCCTGCCCTCTTCCACCTAGGGGCCTGAAGAACACAGAACTCAGAACCCAAAAGCATTTTTCCAACGCCAGTAGAAATGGCCACTGCTTACACAGAGGATATATAGTAGACTAGGAATCTCCAACTTAGCTTCTTTTTCTGTTGTTCAGTATCTTTCCACAAGCACAGGAGGACAGAGTCAGCCCTAGCAGTACCCACAGTGCTTCTGTTGAACCCAAAAAGGCAATGGCATTGTGGGTTCCCTGGAAAAACTTCTGATAGGGTCAGAGAATCAGGACTGCCATGGTTGACAGGGGCAGCAAAAGAGTGCTCAGATCTATGATAAAATTCTATACCACCATGAGGAAGAAGAGCTCAAGCCCTAAATAGTATTAGTTATTTTGCCCTGGTTCTTAAGGGTAGCAGATAGCACCAGCAAAGTATGGACAATATATCAGCTCCCATCAGCAGTGGCTACCCAGTGGCAGGAGAGCAAGTACTGCCATGTACAGTGGCAAAAGGTATGGTTGAACCCGCTTGACCTAGACCTGTATCACCTGACTTCTACACTGATCTCTCCCTCCAGAGCCTAGATCTTTGAGGTATAAAGTGCTGAATCTTTAGGGTTTTCTATGTACTGAGGATCTGAGAGCCCCTGAGCCTGGTATGCCTCAGTCTAGACTAGTCGCTGCTGCTCCCACTTAGTCTAAAGGTTCATGGCTACCCTCTTACTGCCTCATGGTAGTGCTTTTCAAGAGGAATTCATTATGTTCCATTACTGGAACTAAAGAAATATGACTGTTCATTGCATTTATTAAGTTTGGCAGACTTTCAGTGCTCTGTTGCAATAATATTCTTATATTCATATAACAGAACTTGATCAGTAATTCTCCAATTGATAAGCACTCATTTTATTTCCACTTTTTTTTTTAATAAGACAAAGAGCACTACAATGAATATGTTCGTTCCTATGGGATTTTTCTCTCTGGTTTTAAGCTCTTGGGGACCATATAGTTAGTAGTGGGCTCACTAAACAGACAGGTATAAGTGACTTTAGTTTAGTGACTTTCCTCGTTTTCCATGGAACTGCATGAATCCACAGCTCCACCAATAGTATATTTTTGTGCTTATTATCTCTGGCTTAATATTTCTGTCTTTTATAGTCTTTGCTAATTTTCTGGGTAATTTCTGGGCAAATCTCAAAGTTATTTTACTTTCCACACATCTTATTAGTTATTTGGATAATTATTTCATGTGATTAATGATAATTTGCATTTTTTTTCTTCTGAAAACTATTTGGTCATTTTCTCAAATCACTTACATATTGAAGAATATCTTCTATATCACATCTTCCCAGGACCCTGTCCAGCCTCCTACAACTTCATCCCCCATACCAGTGAATATGACTCCACCCTGAGGCCAAACATCTATAGATGATGATAACCTACCTGAACACATTCCTCAATGATTAAAAAACTCCCACTCTGGTATATCCTGTTCATCCCAGGGCTTCTAAACTCCCAAATGTCATTGTTCAAAACCCATTTTCCATTCCCCGACCTAGAGTTAGGAAAATCTGAGTTCAAATCCAGCCTCAGACACTTACCAGCTGTGTGACTCTAGGCAAGTCTCTATTTGCTTCAGTTTCCTCATTTACAAAATGAGCTGGAGAAGGAGATAGCAGACCACTTCAATATCTTTGCCAAGAAAACCTTAAATGGGGTCACAAATTGTTGGCCAAGACCAAAACAACTGAGCAACTAGCCAATCTAGCAACTGTCCCCCAAGAGTTCCTAGAAGCTAAATGTCACAGTAGATGAATGCCTGCCCTGGAGTCAAGAAGTCATCTTCCTGAGTTTAAATTGGGCCTCAGCCACTCACTAGCTGAGTGACCCTGGGAAAGTCACTTAACCCTGTTTGCCTCAGCTCCTCATCTTTTATTTTATTGATTGATTGATTGACTGATATATGGAGAAGAGAAGGCAGGGCAACTGGGGTCAAGTGACTTGCCCAAGGTCACAGAGCTAGTAAATGTAAAGTGTCTGAGTGTCAGATTTGAACTCAGGTCCTCCTGACTCCAGGGCTGGTGCTCTATTCACTGTGACACCTAGCCACCCAGCTCTTCATCTTTTAAAATGAGCTAGAGAAGGAAATGGCAAACCACTCCAGTTTCTTTTGCCAAATGGGGTCACAAAGAGTCAGACATGAGTGAAGCAACTGAATAACAACAACAAAAAGCCCCTTCCCTCAACATCACTTCTAATGCTGCCCAACTCATCTACTGTGCTCTCTGAAATGCCTGTTCCATAGGCAACAACTTTGCCTTCATCTTGAAGCATTTTTTCTGCTCACTACTTCCATCTTTTAGTACTCACTGAAACCTGGCTCCATCCTGATGATACAATCTCTACCTGTCCTTTCAACCATTAGCTGTAATGAGTTTCACTCATACCCCCCAAACTCTCTGGTCATGGTGGGTTCAGTTAGAATATTCCTTGCTCCTCGTCAAGGCTTTGCTACTATCTCCGTCACCTAGTAACCTCTTCTCTTTTAAAATTCTCTCAGTCTATATTTATTGCCCAATCAAGATCCTGGTAACTATTATCTATCAACCTCCAGAACATTCTCCTTTATTCAATGAACTCACATTTTCTCTCCTTCCCAACTCCTGCCCTTATACTAGAAGACTTCGTTGATAAACACCCTAACCTCCCAATTCCTCAACTTACTCATTTCCCATGACCTACTCCTCCACTTCACCTTAGTTACACATGGAGATATTCATACCCTAAATGTTGTCATCACCCACAAGCATTCTACTTTCATGTTCATGAATTCTGAAATTACCTTACCTGATTCTAAAATTATGGTTTCACTTCTCCTTTTGTCTTCATTTTTAGTTTTACTGAAGTGTTTCTTAGCATTAAAATATTTGCAGATTAACCCCACTTTGTGAGGTCTCTTGTAACAAAGTAAAACTATTACAGTGACCTCATCTGAAAATGTATACACCTGTATTTTTTATTAATTAATAGAAATTATTTTCACTCCCTCCTATACTCAATCAAGTAGGAAAAAATAAAAACCAATTTCTTTCAACAAATATGCCTCAGCAAGCAAAACAAATTTCCTCAATAGCTATATAAAGAATAGATGTTTTTGTTCTGAATTTTAATTCTGTCACCTCTCTATCATTAGAAGCATGTTTCATCAACATCAGTCTTCTGGAATCATGAATGGTCATTGAATTGATCATAGTTCTAACTTTTCAAAGTTGTTTGTTTTTCTAGACTTGTTGTTATTGAATAAATTGTGGTCTTGGCTCTGCTCATTTCATTCTTCATCAGTGTATAAAAGTCCTCAAAATTGTTCATTTTAATAAAATTGATATTATAACAATTTCTTCATCTGGTTCTGCTTATTTAATTCTATATCAATTCATAACAATTTTCTATATATTTTTGAAATTATTTCCTCATTTTTATAGCACAATATTACCACAAATTAATTCAAATTTTTTTTGGCTGAATTGTTTATTCACTTCAATTCTTTAAGGAATGAGAAACAATATTCTCTTAGTTTCCAGCTCTTTGCCTCCAGAAAAAGAGCTGCTATAAATATTTTTGTACATAAAAGACCTTTTCCCCTTTTATCAGTCTCTTTTATACATAGGCCTAGCAGTGATTAGCTGACTCAAAAGGCACAAACACTCGCACACACATGCACACACACAAACACACACACACATACACTCACACACTCACACTACTTAGTAACTTTTTGGTATAAAATTCCAAATTACTTTCCAGAAAATTTGTGCTTATTTGTAGGACCACCAAGTGCATCAATGTGCCTGTTTTTCCACAGCCTCTCCAAATTTTATCATTTTCCATTTTTGTCAACCTTATCACTTTGAAGGGTGTGAGGTAGAATCTCAAAAATGCTTTATCTTGCATTTCCCTAATTAGTAGAGACTTTGAGCATTTTTCTCATATGTCTATATATAGCCTGTGTTTCTCTCCTTGAGAACTCCTTAACCTTAGGTTTAAATTTAAATTAAAAATTTCAGCATAGATTTAAATAGGGAATGACTCTTGCTTATAAATCTGAATCAGTCTTGGAAATGAGACTTTCATCAGAGAGACTTGCTGCAAAGATTTTCCTGGATACTTTTTTCCCCTTTTAATCTTGGCTTTATTACATTTTATTTGCAAGAAAAATTTTAAATTTATGTAATCAAAGTTATCTACTTTGTCTTTTGTGATCCTCTGTGTTCCTTATTTGGTCATGTCTTTTCTTCTGTCTGTAGATCTGATAGGTAATTTTTCCTAGGTTTTTCAAAATTTTTTATGATGTGATCTTTTACATCTAGGGCATGCCGCTATTTGAGTTTCTCTTTGTATAAAGTGTGAGATATTGGTCTAAATCTAATTTCTTTCATACTTCTATCAATTTTTCCCTGCAGTAAAATAGTGAGTTCTTGAATTACTAACTGGGATCTTTGAGTTGTTTTTTTTTTTTTCCTTTTAAATACCAGGCTGCTAGATACATTTGCTTCATTATGCTTTGGATCTAATCTATTCCACTGATAAATCTCTCTATCTGGTATTAAATCAGTACCAAATTCTTTTAAGAAGTACTGCATTGTAGTATCTTTTGAGATCTTGTATTGCTAGGCAACTTCTTTTGATTATTTCTCTTGAGATTCTTGGCCACTTTTTACCCTCCATATGAATTTTATTTTTTTCTACTTCTACAAATAAATCTTCTGGTACTTTGATTGGTATGACATTAAATAAGTAAAATAACTCACATAATGTCATTAATTTATTTATTTATTTAGCTTACCCTACCATTAGCAATTAATATTTTTTCTAATTACTTAGGTCTTTATTTCTACAAATCATTTTTGTAGTATATTTATAAGTCTTCTTTCTTAGAAAATAGACTCCCAAGTATGTTATATATTACTATTTTACTACTTTTAAATGAAATTTCTCTATTTGTTCCTGCTAGGTTTTAGAAATTTTAGTAATTTTTATGGATTGATATTGTATGCTACAAGTTCGCTGAAATTGTTGTTTCAATTAACTTTCGTTGCTTCTTTAGGGTTTTTAAATATACTATCATATCATCTGCAAAAGTAATAATTTTGTTTCTTCTTTATTTGTAGTTATTACCTTAATTTCATTTTCTTGTCTTCTGCTATGGGCAATATTTCTGATGCTATATCCAGTAGAAGTGTTAACAGTGGTCATCCTTGCTTCATACCTGAATTCACAGAAAATGATTCAGAATTAAACCTTATTTATATTACAAATAATAGTAGCTCTTGGTTTCATATATTTATTTATTTACCAGTTTAGGAAAAGTCCATTTATTTCTGTTTTCTAGAGTTTCAACATAAATAGTAGTTACATTTTTTCAAAAGTTTTTTCTATATCTATTGACATAATTGAGTGATTTTTCTTTATTTTTCTTATTAATATGGTTAATTAAGTTTATATTTTCCTGGCATCAAACCAACCCAGTATTCCTAGTCCAACTATAGTGTATAATCTTTGTGATATGTGGCTTTGATCTCTTTGCTAATAATTTATTAAAAATTGTTGTTTCTAATTGTTCTTTGGAAATATTGGTCTGTAGGTGAGGGGGTGCCATTTTGACTCTCCCTGATTTATGTATAAAGATTATTATCTGTATTATAGAAGAAATTTGATAAGACTACTTCACTTGCTATTTTTGAAAAAAATTTGTATAATATTCAAATTAATTATTCTTTGAAAGACTGAAAAAAATTCACTTGTTATTCCATCTGATCCTAGAGTTTTGTTCTCTTCTCCCCATACTTCCTTCATAATTTGTTCAATTTCTTCCTCTTAACTGGGGTTTCATAGATTCTCTATTTCTTGCTCTGTTCATTTAAGTATTTGACATTTTTATGAATATTTATTTATCCTTTAAATGACTGGAGTATTTTTGCTATGTTGTTGGGCCAAATGGTTTCCAATATCTTTTGTTTCTTCTTCATTTGTTTTGAATTCTCCTTTTGAATTTTCAATACTGATAATTTGGTTTTCTTCTATTTAATCAAATTAACTAATGATTTATCTATTTTTCCAATAAAATTCATGTTTTCTTTATTAATTCAATGGCCATTTTTTCTTTTTTTTAATTTTCAAGATTTCTCTTTTGATGTTTATTTTCTAATTCTAATTTTATATTTAATTATAATTTTCAATTTTGTTTTTTAGTTGAACATTTCAGACTGGATGTCCAGTAGATACATTAAACTCAATATATTCAAAACAAAACTTACTATCTTTCTCCTTAAACCATTACCACCCCCTTCAACCTTGCTACTCCAAAGAGCAGCACCTTCCTAACATCCCTAAGATTCACCATCTGCAAGTCATCCTGGACTCTTTAACATCTCTCATCTCTCCATATCCAAGTTTTTGCCAAATTCTGTTAATTTTGCCTTTGCAACATTTCTTGAATATGTTACCATGTCCTTTCTGACTCTGCCACCATTCGAGTGCAGGACTTCATCCCCTCACTCTTGGATTATTACAGCAGCTTACTGGGGATCTGCCTGCCTGAATTCTTTTCCCACTCTAATCTATCCTCTATTCAGTCACTGAAGTGATTTCCTAAAGCAGAGATCCAATCATTGTTCATCCCCACTTAATAAAATCTAGTGAATTTCTGTTGTTTACAGGATCAAAATGCAAAATGTTCTATTTCACATTCAAAGCCCTTCTAGCCCCTTGCTACCTTTCCAGTCCTTTTACATCCTACTCCCCAACATATACTCTTCCATCCAGTGGTGCTGGCCTACAAGCTCTTAAACAAGTCACATCATTTCTTAGCTCTGGGCATGCTTTCTGGCTATCCTGAATGCCTAGAACATTCTCCTTCTGCTCTAACTACTAACCTCTCTGGTTTCCTATAAGTTCCAACTAAAATATCACCTTCTATAGGAAATTTTCCTGAATCTCTCTTAATTACAGTGCCTTCACCCTGTCAATTATTTCATATCCATCATGTAGATAGTTTGTTCACATATATTTGTCTGTGCACTATCTCTCCCATTAGATTCTAAGCTCTTTGAGGGCAGGGACTGTCTTTTGCCTCTTTTTGTATCCTCAGCACTTAGCACAGGGCCTGGCACATAGTATACACTTGAAAAATGCTTATTGATTACTTGATTAAATTCCCAGTTACTTTCTCTATTTTATTAATGAAAGTTTTTAAAGATACATTGTCCCCTAAGGATTGCTGTATTTTTAAGATTCTGCAATGCTGTCTCATTGTTATCATTAGCTCAAGTGATATTTTCTGTCATTTCTATGATTTATAAGCTATTTAGCCTCCACTTGATCTTTCACACCTTTAATAGCTACTTATTAATGTAATTTTATTGAATTGTGTTCTATAAAGAACAGGTATAATATTTTCTAAGACATTATACATTTTTGTATAGATATAGCTAAGAAATAAATATATTCCTTTCTATTTCTATTCTATAATTGTAGAGGTATATAGTAACTAATTTTCCAAATTCTATTTAGGTCTTTAACTTCTTTCATTTTTATTTGTGGTAACATTTATCCAAGACTGATATGAGTAAATTGAGATACCCTGTTTTTATAGTTGTACTGTCTGTTTCTTTTTGCAACTCATTCAGTTTTCCTTCGAGTATTTAGAAGTTATGCTCTTGGATGCATATGTTAAGTAATGAAATTGATTCATTGTCTATGTCACTTTTTAGAAAAGTATAATTTCTCTCCTTTCTTTTAAGGAAGTTTGATGTCTTGCCTGAAATCATAGTTGGTACTGCAATATTTTATGTTCAGCTGAAGCATAGTAGATTTTGCTCCATTCCCTTATTTTGACTGTGTGAGTCTTTATGTTGAACGTGTGTATTTTAAAAAAACAACATATTGTTAGATTTTGCTTTCCAATCCACTCTGCTAACCATTTTCCTTTTGTCTTGAGACATGAAGCTCTGTTCTTCACCTTGTTATACCCTCATGTACCTCTGCCCTACATTCAAGCATCTCTTGAATCTCTTGTCCCTTTAACTTTCCCTGTCAAGTTTTAGCTTAGATTATCCCCAGTATTCTCTGCCTTCATTTATACTCATGTGCTGCTAAAAAAGAAGCTGGAGAAAATCAAGAAACTATATTGACTAGGTTCACTACAAATTTGTATTATATAACCTTAACTGAGTCATAAGTGTAACAAGACAATGCTTTTACACCTCACTAATCAACCCACTATCCCACTTTGTATCACTTCTCAATGTCCCATGGCTTTTTCTTCTCAACCTCTCTGCTGAGAACCTTGCCAAATATTTCACTGAAAAAAATGAGATCTTTCCCAAGAATCCCTTTTATGCCCTCTGTCTCGACTCAACCACCCAAATGCCTTCCACCTACTATATTTTCCTTCACTCTTTTCTCACACAATGAGGTAGCACATATCCTTACCAAAGCAAACCCCTCTAAATAATCCTATTGCATTCTATCTCCACCAGCAAATTGTCCCCTTTATTATTCCCACTCTCTCACTAATCTTCACTCCTTCCGTCTACTGGTTGCTTCTTTACTGCCTGAAGTCATATCAGTGTCTTCTCCATCCTCAAAAAAAATTCTCACTTTATTTGTCCATTCTTGTTAGCTCTTATCCTCTATCTCTCCTCCATTTTGTGGCTTTACTCTTTGAGAAAGTTATCTACCAGTGGTTCTTCAACTCCTTTCTTCTCATTATCCTCTAAAGTTTCTACACAATGGTTTCTTACATTGTCATTCAGCTAAAACTTCTTTGCAAAAATACCAATGATTTCTTAATCTCCAAATCTAATAACCTTTTCAGACTCACCAACCTTCCTGAGTTCTCCATGGCCTTCAACACTGTTCATCATGAACCCTTCCTTAATATTCTCTTCTTTCTAGATTTTTATGACACTATTTTCTCCTAGTTCTCCTAACTGTCAGACTGCTCCTCCTCAATCTTCTTTTAAAGAGTTAATTGTCTCTGTTGTCTATTTGTAATGGGAAGCACACATAAAGTTTTATGAACTATAGTTTTACAAAGGCAATGCATGAGGTACTTCCCTGAAGTCCAAAAACAATCATTCCTCTGGGAGTGTGTGCTGTGGGAGATTTCCCATTGATGTTGTATGATTGTGACCCTTGAAATACCACAGTCTCCAGAATCAAAGATCAGTGGAAAGTTGCATGATGAATGGAAGAAGGCTTTAGCATATTCTCAAAAATTACCTATATGCAAAAACTATCATGAAATAAATCAATTACAATATTGATGATCAGAAAAGAGAGTGGGCCAGTCATGTTACAAAAGCAAGGGCTACTAGATGGACAACCAAATGCTACACTGGTACCATGAAGAAAAAAAAAGTTAAAAGCCTCGAAGGCAGGAGAATATAGACACAAATGACATGGAGTAAGAAAACATCATATGGGTTGAGAACTGCACCAATGAAGGATATAACCATAATAATGATCCAACAGGTATTCAAATATATGTACACATTTTGAATACCATAAAATTGCACCTTCTTTATTTTATCATTATTTATTTTGTGCTAAGTCAATAAGTGGTAGAGCTGGGACCAGAACACTAGTTTTCTGAATTAGTACAATGTTCTTTCTACTAATTGTGATTCATATCTGGAGCCCAGGCAAGGAATTTTTATACCCTAAGTTTGTCAGTCACAGAGCAGTTCAGAGGCAAAGTAGATAGAATGGCAGGCCTAGAGTTGGGTAGATCTGAGTTAAAATTCTGTCTCAGATATTTACTAGCTGTGTGATCCTGGGCAAGTCATTTAACCCTGTTTGTCTCAGTTGCTACATCTGAAAATGAGCTGGAAAAGGAAATGGCAAATCACTCCAGTATCTTTGCAAAGAAAACCCCAAATGGAATCATAGAGTCAAATAGGACTGAAACCAATGAACAACAAAAGTCAGTCACATGAGGTACAGTGACTATTAAAAGTCTATGGTGGACAATAAAGCCATTAAAACATCTAACTTAGGGTGTAAAAATTCCTTGCTTAGGCTCCAGATGTGAATCACAATTAGTGGAAACAAACATTGCACTAATTCAGAAAACCCAGAGTTCTAGTCCCAGCTCTACTATTTACTAGCTGCATAATAATGGACAAATTGCTTAACCTTCATTAGCTACATGTTCCTTATCTATAAAATGGGGATAATAATACCTGTTATGCCTCCCTGACATCCCATGCCTGTCATTAGATAATGTATACATAAAATATTACATAAACGTAAGTACTATCAAAATGTTCCTGGGAGTCTTTAGCAACCTTATTATATGATCCTTAAGCTGATATATGACATCAATGTTACTAAACAGCTAGCGTTACTCAGTGCATTATAAAAATCTACGTTTTTAATCTTTGTCAATAGTGTGAACAATGGTGTTTTTATGTTCTAAATACAGAGACTCTATTTTGTGAAGTCAAGTTTCTTTTCATTTTCAAGTTCTTTATACAGTGTTGCTATGTTACCAACTGTTCCTGAGCTGGAACAGTAACCACTTTTCATGCCTCCAGCCTGAATGACATTTACTACAAGACCAGATCAATGTTGTCACGTAATTACGGTGACATTTAATTCCAACAAAATGGAGGTCAAAAAATAATGGCATCTTCAACTTTATGGTAATAGTTCAATAATATGAATGCGTGATTTCATTCTGTTTATTAAATAAGGATGGAGTGACAGGCTTAATTCTGATGAGTTCATAGATTAAAAACAAAATTAAATTTTAATGAAAACCCCAGGAGTTCCACATTTAAAAAGTCACAATGTGAAATGAATCAGATTGATTAATTTGAAAGACTTCCTATCAAAGATTTCAAAAGACAATACAATTAAATTATCCCTATGGTCAAGTACTTGGTGACTTTATCTTTCCTACACAGAAATTGCTTACAGTCACACCAGAAATCTACAGATATGAAGATTTTGAAATGAAAATACTCCATCACCTTTGTTGTAGTATTCCTCTATTCATTAATTGATAAACATTACATCTAATCCACAAAAGCTTTTGGTTTTTTGTTTTCTTTTGTATGATGATTATAATAAGAATTAGCTGTATTTCTTTATACAGTAGACAAACACTGGATTCATAGAGCAGACAGATAAACAAACCTACCAAAATTAGTCAGATTCTAGTTTTTCCCAATATTATAAAGTAGTCCTCAAAGCATCTTTATTCTCTTCAGACTTTAAGCTCTATGAGAGCAGGGACTATGTCATCTAAAATTTTTGTTTATTCCAGCATATAAATGGTATGTAGAGACACATATCAGAAAGTAAATATCTGTTGCTTCAATAGGATTTGTTTTTGTAAGGAAAAATAGTCCTGAAGAGAAAGTAAGACCTGTACAAATAATAGTATCTGATCTGACTCCGCATCCTATCTTTAGTAACCTAGGTCAAGAAGACATCTATAGTTTATGAAGAAATCATATTTTCCAAAAAATCTATGTAATAAGGACATGATGTAAACTACTAAATTTAGTTTAAATTTAGTTCAAACTCAAATATTGACAGTGGCACTGATTACACACAGCCTTTGTTAGCTATATTTAGTCTTAGTGACTTTTTATTCTTAGAAATTTTCCTGATATCAATAATTAAGATCAAGATAAAATAATTAATCCATCCCCAAGATACTTAAGTCACTAAATGTTCATCACATAACATTTGCATTTAAAAAGCATGTGAACCAATAATTTGGGCATACTCTGAAATGTAGATGCATTACATATCATGTTAGCAGTGCGAGTGAATAATTTTATCAAAGGTAGTTAGGATGGAATGAATCTTTGTAATGGTAATGGAATTGAAAGATCCCTTTGTATTGGCTTGGTTTTGGAGTTAAGTGTTGAAACCCAGAGCTTGCGAATCCCACTTGTGGGATGGACTTGTTGAATTGAAGAGAGAGGGCTGAACTGGGAGGAGCTTGTGTGGTGGATTTAGATACAGGCCCAAGCAGAAGAGGCCAGAAGAATTTGGGGGGAGCAGTATCATGGAGGCAGAGAGAGAAGAGAATTGCCGGGGGCCAGAGTTGCTAAGAGAGAGTGCTGAGGGGCCAGTTGGAGCTGCCCTTTTGAGAGCTGCCACCCAGAGCTGCCGAGAACTGAGGAGGCATGACTGTGGTGCTGATATTTTTTTGTCTGTTTTGATGTTGTTTTTGCCAGATTGGTCAGCTGGTGAAGGACAGTGCTGTTGTTGCAGAGGTTGTAGAGCCTTGCTGTTGGTTCAGAAGCCCTAAAGAAGGATTTTCTTGTATTTTTACAGCAATCCTGGAAGAGGGTCTTGCTGATGTTTTCAGGGGTTCTCAGACTGTTCTGCGGGCAGAGAGTGAATTGATGAGGACACTGGCAATGTATATTGTGGCTTTGTTAAGCTTTGTCTCCCCTGGATAGAGATTGCTGAGAACTTGCCTCCCATCAAGATGAAGAAAAGACCTCTCTTTGGGTATTAAATGCTGTGATGATATCTTAACTTTGTTGGAGCTTAGGGGTAGATGGTCTTTGTGCTCTCCACTGCCCCTTTTGGGAAGGTACTTGGCTGTTAACTGATGATAATTGTAATTCGGTTGTGATCCAGGGGTAGGAAACTTTTGACTTTTTTGTGCTCTGTGATGACCAAATGAATGTACTTTGTTTATGATTGGAAACTAATCTCCATTTGAGAAGAGAGACTTTGTGACTGACTAAATGAATGTACTAGCCAGGGGTGGGGCACTTTGGCTCTATACTTTGTGATTAAATTGAGATACTTTGTGATTGAATTGAGAACTTCCTAAATGACTGAGTTACACTTTATTTTGATTTTCTCGGTTCTGTGAATGTTTTGTCTTAACTTGTCACTGAATAAATGGAGAGCTACTATGCTGGTATTCTGAACCTTGGAAGTTGCCTTTGCTTGGCACTACAATCTTTCATTCTTGTAGCCTTTACCTGTTGTTGGTTGTTGTTGTTTTATAACACATAACTTACTGGAAAGATTTCAGGAAGGCTAATCCATAAATGACTTTTCCTCTTTTTGAGAAACGTGTAAATTAGTCTTGATAATACAGATGAAGACAATGAAAAATACTTTTAGGTCTGGTGGTTCAGCAGGTCATAGGGAAGATCACAGATTGATGTGGATGAAAAAAATAATTTGTGAAAAAGCCTATAACAGTAGTTATAAAAGTATTTAAAGGATTCTCCAGATGTCTGGGTCATGTGACTACAAGATAGAAGGCTAGACTTTTTCTCCAATTAACAAACCCTCTCAAACCTCTAAGAAAAAAAAATATGTATAGGAGATAAAGCAATTGCAGTTTTTTCCACAGGTTAAAACATTGAGAACAGTAGCAAAGAAACAATGTAATGAATTAACAACACAGAAGGCTAATTCTTTATCCTAATACACTTCCTAGGTACACCCTCTCCCACCAGCCCCTATTTTCATCAAGGCTGAATAGCTGGATCCATGAGTTTATATTCTGACCATGTCGTACCTAACCCCAAGTCACCCTCCATCTTGTCCCAGTCCCCACCATTTTGTGCTCCCTTCTTCATGGAAGTGAAGTCCCATCACAGAGAACCACCCACGCAAATTTCTGGGAAACTGCCCAAGGTAGAGTCACCCACCTTGTTCTGGGAAATTGAAACTCCATGTAAGGCCCTAAACTGAGTTTTAACCCATTGCATTCCTCTGCTTCTATAAGTTCCTGCTTTTGTATAGATCAGACCGTTACTTTGTGGTTTTTGCCTTTAAGTACTCTGGCTCTGCCCCTGCTCTGGGCTGCTTGATTTGATTCTTCACTCCAAACAGTTGCACACTTCAATAAACCCACATTAAATTTATAACTGGATATCACCTCGCATTTTTCTACACAACATTTCTGGAGGCCCCAGTGAGATGTGGGAGTGTCCCTTGGCACTCCCCAAGACCCAGACCAGGAAGGGCCTCCTCCTCAGGTGGCAGGCATCTGCTCATCCTGACTTCCAGGGGAGCCTTCCTTTTAAGGCCCCAGACTCAAGACAAGAAGAACTAACCACCCCCAATGCCAACATGCCCTTATTTGGACACTTGTGGATCAAAAAAAGCTCTGGATGTAAGTGAGGTTTCTGATTTTGATTCTGGTGGGAATTCTCTTCTGGTTTTGGTGGGGAACAGGGAAAGAAATGGCTGAGTATTCGGTGGGAACACACCAATTCCCCAGTGACCCTGAGACATTGGATCTCCACCCTTTCTTGTTTTCAGTTCCAGGTTTTGATTCTGGTCATACGTCCCCTTGTCCAGGTGCTTTGAGCACTCTGTATCTGTTTAATTTATGTCCACCCATCTGTTTGTATCTGTCTGCTCTGTGTCTGTGTAAAAATCCTGGAGTCTGCCACCTTGTAAGATTCAAAATGCAGCCAGTCAGAAAAGAAACACTATACCTGGGCTAGAAAGATTCATAGTCCCTTAAAGAAAAGTTGTTGGCAGAAAAACAAAAATCTCTCTTTCTACCTCCTTGGACTCTGGCCAAGTTTTGGGAGGCAGAAAGAAAGACAAAAAAGGGAAAGGAGGAAACTTCTCCCCTAAGATTTATCTAAGAGAAAAGGGGTCACTTCACTGATCAAAGAGAAGCAGGTTTCGAAGCTGAAATAGGACTAGCACTTAACCTTTTCCTGGGTCACAGAAAAAGAACTGTGCAGTATCATTGGGAATATAGATCCAGGTAATTAAATTCATTCTGGTTACCATTTGGAACTAAGATAAATTGAGAAAATGCATAGATTTAAAAAAAAAAAAAGGACACTTCAGAGAAGAAACTTTGAGCTATGGAGAGGAGGGGGCTAGGATCTTTTCCAGGGTCCCACTCACCTTGACTGGAACGTCCAAAGCTCTCACTTGCAGAGAAGTTTTTAAAGAAGTGAACACCTGAGTGAAGTTTACTTGAGCAAAAGGTCAAAAAACACCCACACGGAAATATGTCCACTAGAATTCTCCTCCCTGTAGTCCAACCTCTGATGAGGCTAGGGCTATAGAGCCTTTTCACTGTGGCCCAGCTCTGACCAGACCAGGACCACAGTGAAAAGTTACAACTGCTAAGATTCTCTTCCTTGTGGTCCTGGCTCTTCCTAGACTAGGGCCACGGTGCCTTCTCCCTGTCACCCTGACTTTGACTAAGCAAAGGATTTAGTAAAAGGTTAAAACCATTCAAATCATTTTTCCTGTCATCCTGGCTCTGACAGAGCTAGGGCTGCAGTGAAAATTTAGAATAATAGTAGAGAATTTGAGTTAACCTCCCCCACCTGGTGAAAGGAATAGAGGGGGAGGCACAGCAGCTACACTGGGGCCCCACCAGCAACAGCCCAAGGTCCCTGGACACCCTGAAGCCCACTCCTCTAGGTAAGCAGAGTCCTTGCTCCCACACCACCAGAACCTCAAGTTTCTGTTCCAAGTTCCCTGAATGCATCCACTGGAGTCAACAACCTCCTGGCACTCCTCAGTTTGTAGTCCCTCCCACACAAAGTTACCCCCACAACCAAGCTCTGAAACTGTGGGGAGATAAGAAAAGGAGAGGACAAAATGAGGTCAGAAGTCAACAAGCCTCTGCACTTGGTAAGACCAATAATTTTTATATGTGATTTAGAAATGTAATTAATGTGATCTTATTGTTGTGTTATTGTTATATTTCTACACCGCAGTGTATCTGCTATTTAGAATACCAGGTATTTACACCTTTACTGTAGTTAAAAAGGAGGATACAGAAATTTTAATCTGGATTGTGTTGCGTGTGAATTGGATTTTTATGTTGTAAAATCTGATAATTAAAAGCTGTTATACTTGGGTTATAAACAGGTAGTAACTTTTTGGATATTCTAGAAATAAACGGTGATTTAAAGTTATAGTTTCCACATTATTAATGATGAAATGAATGATTCTCTGTGCAAAGTGAATTGGAAATAAATTTTATAGAATTCTTATTG
>CM053590.1:198653349-198685655 GCA_028646515.1 Pseudochirops corinnae | reverse complement strand
CCCCTGAACTAGGTAAATGATACGTGTTTGATTGATTAAAGTAAGATTGTTAACCCATTTTGAGTTGCTTTCCTTCAGAAAAGCAGATCTAAGAACCTGTGCTAGTAGCTGCCCTAGGTATGCTAGGGTGCTTGCTGATACAGTAAGCCTCTTCAAGTGGAGCTTATGAGCTATGGTTTTGTGAAAATGCAGACTCAGAACATGAAACTTTGGGTAGTTTTTCCAGGGGCCTAATAGGCAAGAAAAACATGCTCTAGGCTTTCTAAACAGGCTACTAAAGTAAAAATCTTGTTCTTGTTCCTCGACTGCATACTCCCTGATTTTGATTAATTAAATGAATTTAATTAAGGCTTCTGAGGGAAAGAAGACAAAGAGTTCTTCAAAGGGAAGAGAAAGGGGGTGAGATAATATTGTTTCTAGAGGCTATCAGATAGGGAGGGGACTTTAAAGGAGAAGACATCTGTAGATACAATAAGCCAGAGAATAAGATATTTTGAAAGTCCCTCGTCTGCAGATGCTGCTCAAGGCTGCTTTAAGCTATTCAAGGATGGTCTGGCTTCTGCAGCGGTCTCCAAGTTCACTTAGAGTTCGCTCACAAAGGATCTCTGGTATGTCAAGGTGCTCTTAGCCTCAGAAATCCTCCAAATTGTCTGGTTCTTGTGTAACCCCATTGTCCTGCTCCTCTTTGAAGAAGGGAAGTTAGAGCTCATGTTCATACTTCATACTAAGAAGCTTCAGCATATGTACTGATATTCCCTCAATCACCCTAAATTCCAAATTCCTCAATCAACTCAATTCCCATGATTCACTCTTACATGCCATATAAACTATATACAGAGATGATCGTACCTTTGATCATCCACAAATATTCCATTTCCAAGTCCATTAACCCTGAAATTCCTTTATCTAGTCAAAACTTCCTATCATTCCAAATTTATTCTCTGTTTTATAACCATCAATCATATTTTTCATCTTCACCAAGACCACTAATCCCTCTACCACCACCCCTAGTCCTTTAACACTCCATCATTTCTGTTTTAGCTTCATTGTTATTCTTTCCCTATCTCAGTCCCTTGGTGTAACATTTCAACTCTTCTCTCCTCTACAATTGATTCCCCTGCTCCCTTGTCCTAGAACTGTTTATTGCCTTGATGTAATAGCAAGCAAAGTGGTACTTTGCTTCTTGTTTCAGCTATTAAAGTGCCTTTGAGCCTTTACCTTTGATTGTATCAAAAGTCTTCGTTGAAAACAGTATACATTGTGCTGCCCTTAATAAGGTTAAGGGAGTTTGGAGACATTCTCTGCCCTTAATAGACCTAATGTCATCACGTGGATCCCAGTAGTGGAAGGAGCTTGTTGAAAGGATGGAACAGGAAGTAGCAAAGCAGAGAAAAGCTGGGACCAAGTAGAACTGAGAGGGAGAATGTTTGTGATGTCAGCACTCTGTAACATTCTGTTGTTCTGTCAGACAAAAGCACCCTTTCTGCTATTCTTAGACAGAAGTCCTGAAAGAGGGCTTTACTACTCTTACAGAAGCCCTGAAAGAGGACTTCACTACTATTACAGAACTCCTGGGATTTTATTGTTGATTTGTGTTTGATTTCTTAGACAGAAGCTTTGTCTGTTGATTCCTGTTACTTTGTCAGACGGAAAGTGAATTGAGATGATAATGCTGGCAGTGTGTAAATATTGTTGTAGCTCTGTTAGGCTTTGTCTTTCTAGAAACAGAAACTCTGAAGAGACTGGAATGGAGTAGTCCCTGTAAGCTCAGGTATGAAACAGGAGCAGAGGGCTTCCTATGTGTGAGTCTAGGCAAGAGTCACGTGAATCCAGGCAAGGGCTGGGAGTGGTCAGCCAATGGAAGAGGTGCTGTGGGGTTTGGAAGTCAGCCTAGAGTTAAGATGATAGAAGACTTTACTTGGACACTGTATTGACTAAGGAGATTATAACTTATTGAATGATACATTTTGTTTAAAACTGTGTGACCACCTTAGTAATAAGTTGTTATGTTGTTGTGAATATTGTGCTTTAGTTTCTTGAATGTTATGCTTTAGTTTATTGCTGAATAAATAGAGTTCACTATACTATGGGATTAGATCCTTAAAGCAATTCACAGCAGCAGTCCTCAGGAGAGCTGCTTGTGATTGGCTATATACTTGACAAACATCAACCTAGGATTTCTTCCACCATTTTACTTTGCCTTTACTCCTGTTTGAATGTTGACTGGAACTAGAGAAATGTCATGAAACTGTGAAGACTAGGTTCACTAAAAATTAATGTTACATAATCTTAACTGAGAACTCATTTTGCAAAGGTAATTCTTTTGTACCACAGTAATCAATTCATTATCCCACTCACCAGAGCCCATTTTCCAAACCTTTTCATTCCTCCTCAAGCTTCCCATGGTTCTCTCTCTTGCTATCCTTTCAGTTGAAGAACTTAACCCATATTTCACTGGGAAAACTAATCATTCACCAAATTTCCTTCTTTCTTCCTCATCTCACATCACTCACATGTGCTATCTCACCATTTCCTTCTCTATCCTTGCCTCTGAGAAGGATCTGGCCATTCTCCTTTCCAAAGCAAACATCTACAAATATGCCCATCATTTCCTCCTTTCCTGTCTTTGCTAGAACATTATCCCTTCAATTATTCATATTCTTACCCTGATCTTTAATATATTCTTATCCATAATCTGTTTCCCATCTGCCTACAAACATGTACCCCATCCTTAAAAACTCCCACTTGATTCTACTCTCCCTACTAGCTATCCTGTGTCTCTCCTCCCATTCTACACTAAACTTCCTGAGAAAGCCATTCACAATGGTTACTTCCACCTCTTCTCTTCTCACTTCATTCTAAACCCTCCATTTTCTAGCTTAATATATTCTCATTTGATGAAAATGCTCTCTCTAAAGTCACCAAAGAGGCTTTCTTCGATCCTCATTCTTCTTAACCTTTGCATCCTTTGACACTGTTTACCATTCTCTTCTTCTGCATACTCTCTTCTTTCTAAGTTTTTATGACTTTGCTCTCTCCAGATTTTTCTTCCATGTATCTTCAACCAGGTTATGCCCACTAACTGTGGGTGTCCTCCAAAACTATATACTGAGTCCTCTTTTCTTATCTCTCCATATTAGCTCATTTGGTGATCTCATCAGTTCCCATGCATTCAATAGTCATCTCTATGCAAGTGATTCCCAGAGCTATATATTCATGTTCTCCTTAGATTCAAAAAGTGCCTTTTGGACTTCTCAGACTATAAGTCCCATGGGTATCTTAAATACAACATGTTCAAAGCAAAGCTGGTTATTTTCCCTCTGAATCCCTCCTCTCTTCTGGATTTCCTTTTTTTTTTTTTTAATTCAGCGCCACCATTCTACCATCAGTCTTATTATCATCTTTGATTCCTCTCCAAAACTTACTCAACATATCAAATCTGTTGCCAACTCTTGCCCTTTCTACCCCTTCACAACATCTCTTATGTAAGTCCTCTTCCCATTCAGCCACCATCCTGTTTTAGGCAAAAATAATGCAGTGTGTAGGGGAAGGGAGCAGCTCAGATTAAAAACAGCAGGGCTACAAAGGGGATGGCAGTTAATCAAATTTTATTGCTACCTACAAAGGTAAGAGAACAGATGCCAACAGGAATCAGTCTTGGTGTGTGGTCTCTATTGACTTTAGTTCAAGAGCAGAACACACCCTGGGGCCTAGGGTGTCCTGATTAGTGAGTACTTCAAATAACACTCATTAAATAGTGAACCATAGCCATACTTTATATTCCATTGCACCATGCTATATTTTCTTGCCATATGCACTGCCATCTTTCTCCCTACATCTCCCTTATGATTTTCAACTATAGAACTGTGAAGGGAATTATGATTTTCATGTTAATTGATATATGTGTAATGAATGTATTAATAATTTAGATTTTTTCAGAATTGCCTCTTTTAGCTTGTGAGACAGACTTACAGTGAAGGTGAAAAGATCAACCAAAACCTTGACAGGGCTCTCACAATCACTTCATTCTTGAGCCTGTATACCTTAAGTGAAGCAAATCGAAGATTATAAAACTTGTTTCTATCACATAGTTCAGGTCCTGCACACCATAAGTAATGACCCCCAAAGACCTAAACAATATTGCTCCCCTCATTTTGTCTTTAATGAATTCCCATTCAACATCTGAACCTTTCTCTGAAAGTCTCCATCTTCTTGGATTCAAAGAAACCTCTATTTCTCTAGATGAGAATCCATTCCTGATCGCTCTCTTTAGCAGGTGAAGCTCCTTTTCTCATGTTCCCCACATCAAGCCATATACCTTGCCCCCTCTGTTTCATTTCCAGGATCCTGCTACCATCACCCATCAAATCCTCCTTTTCTTGAGGTTCACTTCAGTCATCTATATCACTTGTCTAGATATGTTTTTACTCTTCGCTACCTGACCCTATTTCACTTTTCCTCCTTTCTCAAGGAATTCAGTATCTCTGACTACCTCTCCCATCCCAAGTCCTATTCATATACTTTGAAATGTCAGTATTTATTTAGTTGACCCTTCATACACATTCATCAATCTCAGCTCCCATATCTTTACTCTACCTCAGTCATCAACAAAAGTGGTCACATCTTCCCCCTTATTATCACACAAAACTTAGTTCCACCTTCACGATTTTGAACTCTGAAATTCTCTTTAATTAGAATCTCTTATTTTTCCTTCTCTCCTCATGTCTCACTGAACCTGTTCTCTGTTCCAGCTACGACCTCCTGTGCTTATACTCCTCGTAATTATCATCATCATTATTACTACCTTCTCTGACTTCATTTTCTCTGTGACATCGTTAAGTCTGTAGTTAACAAGTTCAACCATACCCTGAAATTCTTTGCCATCCCTCATTACGTCTTCAGGTTTGGCCAATAATCAGCCACATGCTATTTTTGCTTTTAGGAGCTCGCTTTTTAGCTAACTTTGGCAATTTCATAATTAGCAGCCAGCACTGTTACCTTCTAGTTATTTGGAATGGGGATGAGGAAATGATGATCCACTCCTCTTTAACTGATCTCTAGCAAAAAGAAAAAAAAAATAGGCATTGGCTAAGTCAAAATATGTCTCAGTTAAGTGGAAACAGGTCTTAATTGGGTTCTAACATGACATGACTTTCTCTCTCTGTGTCTCTGTCTCTCTGTCTCTGTCTCTCTCTATCTCTCTGTCTCTGTCTCTATCTCTATCTCTGTCTCTCTCTGTCTGTCTCTCTCCCTCTCTCTCTCTCTCTCTCTGTCTCTCTGTCTCTCTGTCTCTCTCTCTCTCTCTCCTGTCCATGGTTTTCTTGGCAAGGACACAGGAATAGTTTGCCATTTCTTCCTCTAGTGGATTAAGGCAAACAAAAGTTAAATGAATTGCCCAGGGTCACACAGTTAGTAAATTAATCTGAGGTCACATTTGAATTCAGGTCTTCTTGACTCCAGGCCCAGTATCCACTGAGCCACTTAATTGCTTCATAGGCAAACAAGGGTTTAGTGACTTGCCCAAGGTCAGACAGCTAGTAAGTCTCTGAAGTGAGATTTGAATTCGGGTCTCCCTGACTCCAGTCCCACAATTTTATCCACTAAGCCATCTAGCTGCCAATGGAAGGTTAGCAAAGGCTACCTTCTGAATTCCTATTACTTCTGTTACCATGGCTAAAGAACCCCAAACTACACAAGGCACATGAGTTGGGAAGAAAGAAAAAAAAGTTCGTATTTTGAATTCTTTAAGGACTGGTTTCCAAGAAAATCACTGAACCAGAATTCCTTGGAATTCCTGGCACACGGTGATTGCTTCCTAGGAATTATAGCCACAAAATAATTCTACTGACAAACTTTGTGATCTCTGAGAATCTCACTGGTTCTCTCCCCTTAAGAAGTATTTTATCCACAATTTACTCAAATAAATCCATATTTTGAAAGGAAAATCTAGTATTACTGTGAATAAAAGCAATCACAGCAGTGAGAAACTTCAATATTTGAAACAATTCAAATTTAATAAACATTTCAACTATTCTGTGGGGGTCTAAAGTGAAATCTATAGTTGTCTAGACATGACTTCCACTCACTCTAAGCTTGCTTGTTTTTTTTTTTTTAACGTATTGTTCCAACTGTAGCAAAACAATAATTAACAACACTTTTCCATACTTATATGATTAGGGATCTTGTGATTTTTTACTAAAATTCTATCATTAATTTTTAAATCACTTAAATAAGAAAATGTAGCAGGTTAACCAGCTGCTGATTTACTTCCTCCTGTGGATTCTTATGATGTTCTTAAACCACAACATACAGAATATTAACAAAGCTAACACTCTGTTCATCTCAAAAAAGACATGTCTGCAGTAACACAGATCATTTAAGGTTATTTCTGGGAAACTATATTTTCTTGTAAAATTTGACCTTTCATTCCACTATAGAAAGAAAATTCATGAAATATCTACCACCACACTTTGGCAAATAAAATAATCCATTTTCATATTTAATTAAATATTCACCTGTGATCTGAGACCAGACATGGAAGGAATGTCTCCCCTGTGGGGCACATCACAACCACAATATGCTTTCTCATCCTGCGTGATTCTTATATGTGTCTTTCTAGATATTTCCCATAAAGAATTTTTTTATTATCTAGTAAAGCATTATACCTGTAAAGCACCCAGTTCATCTATTGCCTCCTAATCTCACTATATATGATGCTTATACCTCCTTTTAAATTCATGTTCTTGATAATTTCTCTCACAATTCTTCTCTAATATTTAAACCATTTCTAATAATGTTAAATCTACTTGGATCTACTGTGAATCCTTCCATTCTTCTTTTTAGTTAGCAGACTTTTACATTAATCTGTATATATTTTTGTTAGTTTACAAATAGTAGGCACTTAGTAAATGCTTATTCCCTTCCTTTCTCCCTTCTTTTCTTCTTCCTTCCTCCCTTGGTAAGGCAAATTTTCTATCCTTTTTGTTTTGGCAGAGTTCTATCAAATTCTCTGAATGACTTTGGATTTCCCTAAAGAGGCCTTGTAGCATTTTAAGACTTTATATACAATGCATATTAATTAGTGCAATGTTTCAGGAAATCACTGAAGATTGAAACCCATTTATCCACTCTGATTCTGCTCATTTCTTGTCCATGATTTTGTGCAAATCCTTCATTCATTATTTCTTCCAACATATTTAAGGCCTGTTTCTCATTATGTTAATTTTTATACATGCCTATGGACACAGTACCAATGCACATGGATCAATCCCAGTAGGTGGACTATGATGACAAGGCCTTGGTCACATTTAGCCTCATACCACAAAAATGTATAGTGAGGGCCACCTTCCAAACCTACCCCATAAAGCTCATAAATAAATGACATAATGTTGTCACAAATAAATGACAGCCCTGAGTTGTCATTCCTGGCTCTCAAGGACAATGTTGAAGCCTTTGGAGACCTGCTTCCAGAAATTTGTGACTTATTGTGGAGAGATTTGAACCATGAAATGACCCTTTCTTACCTTAAAGTCAGAAGATCTGATAACTTAGTGAATTTATGAAAGAAAACAACCCATTCCCTCAGCTTTCTTTCTTTCCCCCTACAAATCATCTCGTGACTATCTCCAGCTGCTTAATAGAAGAAAAAGAGAAACTGGACCTATTCCCCCCATATGCATGTCAGGACCTAACAGCTAAAGCATGTGTCCTACATAGACAAGCCTGAGCCTGAGTTTGGGCTACATTTTTGTGGTTGTTTTTCCCTGATATTTGGTAAATGAGCTCCTAACCTGAGATGATTCACTCCAGTATAGAGGTAACCCTGTGATTTTGAGAGAATGTAGATTCAGGGACAGAAGGAACACTTGAGAACCTTCTAGTGTAAGCCCATCATTTTATGGATGAGGAGTCTGAGGTACAGACACATTACATGAAAAGCTGAGGATTGTACAATTAGCAAGTGTCTGAGGTGAGATCTTAAACTCATATCTTCCTGAGTCCATGACCCTCTTCAGTAAATCATGTTGCCTCTTATGTCCAAGAAGGAAAGCAACAGTAGTAGCAATGGTAGGGATGATCTGATGGCAGGAGAAAAACCTATATTGGTGAAAAACAACAAACGAGAATAAACTAAAACCTAGTCATTTTGGGTAGCTAGGGGGTACAGTGGATAGAGCACTGAGCTTGCAATCATGGAAGATTCATCTTCCTGATTCAAATCTGGCCTCAGATACTTATTAGCTGTATGACCCTGGGCAAGTCACTTAACCCTGTTTGCCTTAGTTCCTCATCTTTAAAATGAGCTGGAAAAAGACATGGCAAACCACTTCAGTATTTTTGCCAAGAAAACCCCAAATGGGGTCACAAAGAGTCAGACACAAATAAAGTAGGGCTGAATTTTGGATAGTACCAAAATTATAATTTCTAATTAGTAATTCCATAAACCACTTTATATACTGATAGAGTCAGAATTGCACCCTCCCAATAGATTGTTAACAGAAACAATAAACTATTGGATCAAGTTTTAAGTCTCTTTCTCAAAAACATTCTCATGAGTATTCTGTTTTAGCGTTGTTTTGTTTTTCAATTTTATTTATTTTATTCTGAACTTAAGAAATAAAACAAGTATTTCCATAACAGAATAGAGTTTCGGAAAAGAAAGGTAATTGCATGAAATTGCAAATCTATTGTGAACAACTTGCTTTTCCCCTTAAATGTATAATAAAGTTATAATGTAACTTTATTTTCTTCCTTTTTTTCTCCCTCCCCCCATTTAGTGTTCTCTTTGTGTGTCACAATAATTTACTTATGCTGTATATTATTCCTTTGGAACATTGAATCCCCTTTTTCAGTTGATTTTCTCAGTTTTAAGAAGGTCTGAATATATGGCACAGATAAAATCATTTCCAGGGTAATGGGGCAAAGTAGAGACTGGGAGAAAAAGGAGCTCCTTCTCTTTAGAGGCAGAGTCCTTTAGGATTGAAATTGATCAAACCACTTGCCTGGTTATTGAACATAAAATGGGCTCAGTAACCTCAATCTTGTGATGACTCTGAAGCAGTTCCTCAAGTTGAGATATTAATTATCATCTTTGATCTTCCAGGGCATCTCCATAAGGAATAAACTAGACATGTTAAAAATTAAATTTATGATCTTCCCCAAAAAAAATCTTATCCTTTCCAACTGACCTTATCCTTCTGGGCTCAATGCATCATAGTCATGATTGACTCTTTCCTCTACTTCAACCTCACATTAAATCAGTTTCCATATCCATCATGTTCCATTTGCAGTACTTCTCATACCTCTCTTCTTCTCTCTACTCCTGTAGCCACCACCATAGTTGAGGCCCTACTATGCCATGCAAGAGTAGCTTTCCAGAAGAATGCTGCTGTGAATAGCTTTTAAGATTGTGATTACACAGTATAGTGAACACTCTATTTATTCCATAACAAATCATACCAAAACAATCACAGATAATCAAAATACAGCATTCACAACAACTTATCACAGAAAATGGCCACATAATTTCCACTACAGTGGTCACAGAGTTTTGAACAAAGAACAATCATTTAGTAATTCTAGCACTGGCAAAATCCTTAATTCAATCACAAAGTACAATAGTCAAAATTTTCCACTCATGGAGCATACTAGGTTACAAATCAATTATGTATTCAGTCATCAATAACTAAGTACTATCATTTAGTCAATCAATCATCCACCATTATTCACTATTCAATCATCAGAAAACACACACACCCTCCACCCCTAGGTCACTAGTAAATTATAATCTTCTTAATCAGTACACAGTATCCAAGTAAAGTCTTCTTTCTGCTTAACTGGGGGTGGTTTCTTCGATTCCCTGGATCCCCTTCCATGATCCCAGATCCTACCTGGATTCACCAAACTGTCATTTGGATTAGACAGCTCCTACATCCTTGTCTACTTCTCTAGGCAGTTCCTGTTCCATATTGAAGTTCACAGTGTCCAGTCCATCTCAAATCCCTCATAGTCTCCACTCCTAGGAAGTCAAGGCCCAACAAAGACACAAACAGACAATGTCTCAGCATTACAGTCATGCTTCCTCAGTCCCTTGGTAGTTTTGGCTGGTCCTCTGATTCAGAAGAAGTCTCAGCTGTCTCAAAGAAACAAAATCACTCCATTCAGATATTCAAAATCAAAACCATTCTCTTTGGGGAGGAAGGGGAAGGAGCTTTCCTCTTCAGCCTCCTCAGCTCCTCTTCAGCCTCCAAAGAGCCTGCTCCAAGAAGAAGATCTCCCTCAGTTTTCAATTTTCTCCAGCAGCTGCTCTGCTTCCAGATGCTGGTCCCAAGAAATTCTGACTGTCCCTCTCTGGGGCTTTTCCTTATATACACACAGCATAGGTGCTTCCTGTTTCAGCCAACCTCTTCCTGTTACATCAGGAACAGGAGACAGGAGTTCATATCTTCTTTTTCCCCAACAGAGGCTTGATGAATTACTAAGTGCTAAGTACCTGCTACCTTTGCCAATACAAAGGGATCTTCAAATTCAAATTATATTAACATTATAGGCCCTCATCAAATATTACCTAAACCATATTAATAGTCAACTTGTTTCTAGTCTCCACTTTTCTCCAATCCATTCTTCACATAGCTACAACAATTATTTTAATGTACTTATAGGGCCATATTATTCTGAAGCTTCAAAATCTTTAGTAGTTCCCTATTATCTAAAGAATAATATTTCATATACTTGGCCTATTACTTCAAGTTTTCTACAACTGTTATGGAAATCTGAAGATCTTTCCTGACCCTAGGCCCTTTGCTTAAGTGGCTTAAGTGACTCTGAGAACCTTCCCTGATTTGAAAGTATACTCTGCCCCCTAATAGGCTGAATGTGGTCACATGGAACCTGTGGTGGGAGGCTTGTTCTTCAGGAATGCCCAAGCCTTATTACTTTGTGATTGGGCAGTGGGTCAAGAGGACTGTGCCATTCTCTGATCCAGGAGAAGGCTATATATATCTTGACAGTGAGGTTTTGCTTTGGGGATCACTTTAAGAAGAGTTGTATGATTTGGCCAGATGAGACTCTGGGAAGCTGTTGAGCCCCGCAGCTTTGAAAAACCCAGATGTTGGTGCTTCCCTCTCTGGTAAATGAATAGGTATGGATGTAATGGTCAGATGACTGGAAGCCCATCTGATGATCTGTTTCTTTGTCTGCTTGTAACTTCGGTTTGTATTCTGTTTGCATTCTCTGAAGTTCAGGGTGCTGACTTTTTCCCCTGAACTAGGTAAAAGATATATATTCGATTGATTAAAGTAAGATTGTTAACCCATTTTGAGTTGCTTTTCTTTAGAAAAGCAGATCTAAGAACCTGTGCTAGCAGCCACCCTGGGTATGCTAGGATGCTTGCTGATACAACAACTTGGCTCTTACCTTTGTTTCTAGCCTCATTTTATGTAGACTACATTCCAGAGAAATTTAATTTGGTGTGTTATTTCTTATCTCTATATACTCATAAAAGATAGTCTTCTTACCAGGAATTCAAAATCTTTACCTATCATGATACTCTTCTTTCATGGCTCAGTTCAAGATTCTTCTCTTTCATGGTTCAATTGCCCTTTCAATGAAACTCTCCTTGATCTCACCAGATGGAAGTGTTCCTCTCCTAAATTGCCCTACATTACTTCATCTGGCTCTCTCCTTTCCTCCTCTCATCCCACTCTGTTTTGTATTATATTAAGAGTTCATGTCATTTCTCCATTAATAAGATGCTTAGCATAAAGGTTAGATCATTTATTTTTGTCATTCTCCCTCTCCCCCCCACCCACCCACCCAGCCTATTATAGTGCTTGGCTCATTGTAGGCTGTCAATAAATGTTTACAGAATTGAATCCAAATGTGAATCATGTATCTTCCTGCCTAATACTTTAGAAACGAGTTTAGGTTTCAATTATTACTGATTTTGACTGTATTTGTCTCTCCTTGGCAAGGAAAATCAGCATTTGCTGGCTGAGATGACTTCTAGACCTTTTGGTTATCTCATTATGATAAATTTTTTTGTTTTATTTCCATAAGGAATAAGAATAGTTGTAATAATTTTTGAAAGTCTTTTGGCCTTTTCTCATTTTATGGAGTCAACTACAAGTCAAGCCATAAAGCATTTATTAAGAACTTACTGTATGATAAGCATTGTGCTAAATGCTGAGGCTATAGAGGCCTCTTCACTCAATGAGTTTACATTCTAATGGGGGGAGATAATATTTAAACAACTGTGTACAAAGAAGATATAAATGCAAGTATATTGGAGCTTATCTCAGGGAATGCAGTAAGGGGAACTGAGATAGGTCTCATAAAGAAGGTGGGGTTTTAGTTGAGATCTGAAGGAAGCCCAGGAAGTAGAGACAAGGATGGAGAGCATGCTGGTCAGCCAATAAAAATGCCTGCAGTTGAGAACTGGAATGTCTTATGCAAGAAATAGCAAAGAGGTTAGTATCACTGTATCATAGAGTATATATGGAAGAGAGTAAAGTGTAAGATGACTGGAGTGGTAAGAAGGGGACAAGTTATGAAAAGCTCTTAAAGCCAAACAGAGAAATTTATATTTTATCTTGGAGGTAATAGTCACTTTAATTTATTGAATAGGGGTAGATATGGTCAAACTTGTGCCTTAGGAAGATCACTTTGATAAGTAAGTGGGGGATAGATAGAGTCCTGAGGCAGGAAAATCAGAAGCAAGTTGATAATGGCCTGAACCTTGGTGGTAGTGGTGTCAGTGGAAAGAAGGGAACATATGCAGGAGATATTTGAAAGGCAAAATCTACTGAATTTGGCAAAAGATTGGATATAGAAGGGAGAAAGAAAGTGAAGAGTTGAGGATAACAACAAGGTTGTGAATGAACATAGGTGACAAGGAAGATGGAAATGCCCTTGAGAGTAAAAAGAAAATTATAAAGAGAGATACTTCACTGAGATGATAACTGAATCCATGGGAGATGATGAGTTCACTAAGTGAAACACTGTAGAAGGAAGAGAAGAAAAGAAGTCCCAGGACAAAGCCTTGAGGGACACCAACAATAAGAAGGCATGACTTGGATCAAGTTTGAGCAAAAGAGTCAGGGAAGAAATGGTCAGATAGATGGTTTAAAAAGATTGGTTTGAAGCTGCTGTAATGATATATGTTGTCTATCCCTCACATTTATCCTTTATTCTACTTTAATATTAATTTTGCAAAGGTCTAACTGCAAAAAAGGGCAGCTAATTTTGAAATTAGACTGGTAACCAATTGTTTCCTGTCATTTTAACCTGTGAATTTCATTTTTTGTGATGTTTGATGCTTACTAAATCTAGAACCTTCTGACTCTTCTTGAAAAATAGTATGCCTGATAGAAAAGCCCAAGTCTTCTTACTGGTTCATAAGCTCTTGGCTGTCTCCTTCTCCCACCTTGACCTTCATATTAAAGACAAAAACTCTCGAGCTAAACGATTGACTTAATATGGAGGATGTTGTCAAGTTTTTTGTAAATTTATTTCTTTATCATCTCTTACAGATGTCACTACTTTTATATTGCTGTAATTATATTATTAATAATAAATAATTAACATTTATATAGCACCTACTATGTGCCAGGCATTGGGCTAAGTGCTTTATAAATATTATCTCATTTAATCTTCTCAACAATCCTGAGAATTAATTGCTATTATTATCTCCATTTTACAGATGAGCAAACTGAGGCAAATAGAAATTAAGTGACCTGTCCAGAGTCACATAACTAATAAATATCTAAGGCCAAATTTGAACTCAGGTCTTCCTAATTACTTTACCACCTAGCTACCCTAACTGAGAATGCACTATTTGTTTCTACTAATAATAAGCATTAGAAGGTAAAGACAACCAAGTATTATATTAAAAGATGCATCTTAACGTTATATAGATAATAAAGCCATTCTTCTAACTTCATTATTTGTCTTTCCAAAGAAACTCTCTCATCCTTTAACTTAACTACAATATCTTTTTTTTCTTGCGATTAAATAAAATTTTAATAAAAATCTTCTAAGTCTTCAGGAAGTTAAAGGCAACATAAATAGTCAATCACCACCAGAAGGGATCTGCAGTGGCTTTGGAAGGACTGGATGAAAGCCAAATTATTAAGGCAAACAATGAAATAAAATTCATAAAATATACTGAAATTAATTCTACTTTTCAAGATATGGAAAGCAAGCAAAAGTAATTTGGTGTCAGGAAGGTGACATTTATATCACTATTACATTTATTAATCTGTCTTGTGAAATCGCAGCAAAGAGATGAATGCTATTCAGCTACATAAAACTGTGAAGTGTTTTCATAATCTGTAAACTTAGTGCTGGTAGTGTCTTACTGAGTTGTGAATTCTTTTTTCATACAAAAAGGTATAAATATTCTCTTTCAGAAATCTGGTTCCCATGTCACCCAGAAGAAAGATTCTGAAGTATGGTGTGCTGTGAGATCACTGGTCTTCCAGAACAATTCTACTGGGTCATGTGATGTGAGTTTAGTGATGCACTGAGAAAGTGCCTGGTGATAGTCTCTGCAAAAAACTATGTCCCAAAGGACACTAAAGTTCTCTTACAGCAAGTCCATTTTGGGTCTGTAATATAGCAGTAGAGGTGCTTTCTTAAATCTCCATCTAGTAACGACTACAAACTTGAGTGTGTAGTCCTTGCCAAGAATTTCTTCATTGCATAATATATCCAGCTGTTCATCACTTCTGTGATAATCATTGTCCTTTTCTTGTTTTTCTTCTGATGTTTCTTTATTGGAACTGTCATCAGCTTTTGTTTCACCATTCCGATGTGAGTCTAAGTGCTGCTTTGCAGAGCAAGTCTCACCTTTGATGTCTCCTGGCACTTCCATGCCTCATTTGTGATAGAATTCCCTCTGTTTCCTCATTTCCACTTCTTGGAGGCCTGGTACCAATTCGTAAACAATATCTTTCATTGTCCTGTCACGACCAATGTATTACAGTGGATGACTGATGAATAACAATTCTACATGTAGGAGAAGTGTTATTTTCTTCCAAATACTTTACCAGGCAACTTGTACAGAAGGTATGCAAACACTCCGTTACAGTGGTAGCATCAATTAGGTATCCATTGCACAGGCGGCATGTGATACGGGCATTTATGTCCCAAAGCTTAATCTTTCTGGTCAACATCTTTGGTGTCTCTTCTAGATGTTTTCTTTGTCTTCAGTTTGTCTTCTCATTGGGTTTTTATGCCACTGGCTTTACTCTGTTATCCCGGGTGGTCTGTCTTAGTTCGTATTCTGGATCTTCACCCTTGCTCCTTTCCTCGGCCCCTTGTTTATTTTCCATTTTCTAGCAAACAAACAGAAATCTCATGCTACATTTTGGAAACGTTAAAAACTAATCTTCATTTTACTTGTAAAAATACTGATGACAATGTACCACTTCGCTCAGTCTTGTGATATCTTGTGCAGCTTCACAGAGTGTGAGTCACTGATCCGCACGGGGCCGCATGGGCACTACAATTTCTTTATGTCTTTTGATTTCACTTACGGATCAGAAAGTCAATACAGAATGTAAAGTAGTTCATCCAACAGAGTATTTGCCAATTGAGTTTTAATTGGATAAGGATTTACATCAGAATGCCTGCAAATAAACTAATGTCTATAGACAATCTAAAAATTGTGTGATCTTTTTTAGCTCCCTTTCCCTTCTATTCATCAATGCTGTCACTATCACTGCAGAAAATCAAAAGGGGCTATAACAAAACCAAGAGCCTTTCTTTATTTTTATTTCTTTCACAGGTCTTTGTGACCAAATTATTCATCTTCTGACGGTCAACTTCCTACACAAGAACTTAGCTAGGAAGTGTTGGGGTTTTTTTTAAACTTTGAGGCTTTTTTCTTTTTTTATGAACGTGAAAAAAATAAACAAAAGAGCATTTGAATGTGTAAAGAAGAGAAAATAGTTGTATATGAAATTGTTAAATTCTATTATGTAGCTTTGTTTTCAAAAAGTGAAAGTGCACTTAATTTTACACAACAGCAACAAAGCTGTACTGCTTACCTATGTCCCCTTCTTAATTTCCTTCTGTACTTTTAAATATTTTATTCACATTTTCTTTTTTGCCTCACAATCATTAACCATAAAGGTCTCCCCCCACAATTCCCTCCTCAAAGATAGAAGGATCTCTATTCCATTACCACTCTGCCAAGTGAAGGGAAATATACTTCAGTTTTGTAAGGTTATGCTTGGTCATTATATTGATAAGATTTCAGTCTTTCAAAGTTGTTTTCATTTTTGTTATCACAGTCATGGTATAAATTATTCTTTCAGTCCTTCTAGTTTAACTTTGTACCAGTGCATTCAAATCTTTCCAGATTTTTCTGAATCTGTCCCCTTGTTAGTCCCTTATAGTGAAATAAAATATTCCATTACATTTATATATCATCCATTTTGCTTCCAATGCTTTGCTCCAGCAAAAAGTTTTGTTATAAATTAAATGTGTGTGTGTGTGTGACGTGTGTGTGTATCCTTTTCTTCTGTCTTTGAACTCTCTGGCATGTATGGCTGCTAGAGGCTATCTTAGATCAAAGAGTGTACTCAAATGAAGGATTTTCATCCATATTGGTCCAAACTGCTTTCAGGAATGCTTGGAACAATTCATAGACCTCCCCAAAGTACCAGATACCCACAGTCTACGCCATCACCATTCCAGAACCACTATATCCTTTGTGTCACTGAATTCCTGAATTAGGACTTGGCATGCTCTATATAGAGATCGGAGGAAAGTAGCATGAGGGATTCCAATACACACATCATATCTTTACCAGAAGGCCCCAGTCTGTTCCATAAACTGTAACCACATTATGTCTCTTGATCCATAATCAAAGCCTATATGGCTTGAAAAAACCTGCTATGGATTGTTTTCCACTGACATGGCCTTGAAAAACTTGACATCACTATTGTGTTATTATGAGGTATGAGAGCAGGACTTGTACAGTGGATATTGAGGAGGGAGGGTATGTGTTTCAGCAACCCCAATAGCCAGAGTCCCTGAAAAGCAGTCTGGAAAGAATTTACAGGGTGGGAGGGGACTGCCTGGAGGTATGGTTTTAGGCTTGAAACATCACTAAGTCAGCTAGCAGTCAGGGCTGACTGGGAAAACTCAGGCGGTCCCCATCAATGTCCTGTTAGACAAGATAGATGTTCGGAATAGACTTATGTTCCAAGCTAACAAGGGATACAGCATGTGTATAATGAGATAGGGAGCATACATATGACTGAGTCTAGGATATATATGATAGACATGACCCCATACACAGCTGCTTCAGCCAGTACACATTGGGTCAAACTACTAAGTTCTATAGATGCAGCTGGCCACTGTATCAGGAAGAACAATATGTACTTTGTTAGGGCATGCTGCCCTTGAGCTAGGGAGAAATTGCCTGAGACAGTGTTTTGAGGCTAGGGAGAAATGTAACTTTGGATCTGGATATGATTTTATAAACTGGGGTTTAAGCACAGGCACCCAAGCACGCCATCAGATATCATTTGCAATCAGAATCCTTGTATTTGAACTCTCAACAGAGTATCCATGACACCTAGGAAATACCTTATATAAGTCAATGTTTTCATTTTTTAAAAAGAAGATTTTTAATTTCATTGATTTTGGGAAGTTCCAAAAAAGAAAACTACCTCTACCAATGTAATTTAGCACATACGTTGACACAGATAGTCTTTGAGAGTTGCCAAGATCACAAAGAGCTTTAATGCCTTGTCCAGGGTCGCACAACTCATACACAATAAGGAATGAAGTGTAACTCAGACTTTCCTGACCCTGAAGTTGGTGGTTCACTATTGTCATTCTGCTTCTATGTCTCTGATTGTGAACTTATTTAATGTGTGTTCAGCAGATCACTGAACAAAGTTACCTCCATAGTTAAATCTGTCATGAAATCTTCAATGATTTCATGTGTGAAAAACGCTCTGCTTGTGAAGCCTTAATGACTGCATTATGTTCTACCAAGTCAAATATTTGTTTAAAATCCATAAATAATAAGCATAATAGGACTTTATATTTGTCACCTTTCAGTCATTTGTTTGGCTAAGATGATGCAAACTATTATGAAATAGTTTCTGTAAAAGAAGTTCTTTGCTTATGTTTTCATCAAATGTATTTCATCTTCATGTATTCTAGGCCATTTTAATTTTTATAGATATGGCCATATGAGTCAGTATTTGTTAAAACTCCTTCAGCCACATTTAATTTTGGCAAATGCATCATCTGTGATCTTCATCACATTTTTAGAGTGAAAAATCTATTGAAGACAGAGAGAGAGACAGAGACACAGAGAGACAGAGACAGAGATAGGATAGAGACAGAGACAGAGACAATAGATACTGATATAGATATCTATACATGTGTGTAGATAGATATGTAGATATTTAAACACCAAATGCCTTTAAAATTAAATTATGTCCAACATCTTCTAAATTTTGTATGTATTTGCTTAGGAACCACCATTCTTTCCAATTTCATCTTTTTTCAGTGTCATGCATTTTCACATCAGATGATGAGGTGGTAGAATCCTAATGTGGTGGCTCCATTGCAATTCCTGAGAAGAGTAGCTATTGCTTTATCTTATAATAAAATGCTAGAAATAAAATAAAAATTTAAGCTCAAAAATAATACTTTTTTTACTCAAACCATTTTCCAGAATAGTTGTAAATCAGATGTAGCACAACTTGGCACTAGTAAACATTTTGGTACAATTTTATTGAGCACAATCTTATGAATAACTATCAATAATGTGTCACCTTTAACTCTTCATTGTTATTACCAAATTCAAGGCAGCTTAGTTGTTTGTGTGACAGGAAGGCAGCAATTATTTCCTGAAGCCTTGATGAGAATAACAGCCTCTATTGCATTTGGAGATTGTCTATGGAAAGCATATAAAAGTAGGAAAAATGTGGATCTTTTGGCTAGTGTTGAGGATATCTCACTAGCTCTCCATCACAGGACTGTGTGTGTGTGTGTTGAAAGGCTAAAGAACAAGAGAAACTCTTCATATTAAAGTCGAGTGGCTCCAGGGGTCTGATGTTCCTAACTCTTTGCCTATATTTCCTTGTGTTGTGAACTGCTTGGTATTTCATGTTCTCTTATTATATTTTCACGTATAAATCTCCTGTGTCAGGCTGGGCAGTGAATTGCCTGAGGTATTAGAAACAAAACCAAGAGATAGGCAATTATCATTACTTGACATGATCAATGACAGCCTTATCTCTGTCAAAATCTTCCAGCTTATCTCTTCTCTTTTAAAAATACTTGTGTGAGAGGTTTTGGAACACTGTCCATCAGAGTTGACAGGACCCTAACAACTGTGTGAAGGTGAACCTAGACTTTCAAAAGCCATATCATCTGGCTTGGTCCTCTGGTCCTACCAAGCTGGAAAGACTGAAAGAAGATGCTGAAGGTTGTGGAAATTATTTTCTGAAAACCAGCTTAGGCAGACTCAGAAGTTCACAGGAAGCTGTTCATCAGATGATTAAATTTAAGGAGTATGATAACTACTTAAAAAGATCATCTCTCTCTTCAAATTATGTTATGTGTACATGTCTACTGGTATATTTCATTGCCAAAGAAAACGTAAACCTCTTGAAGTCAGAAATTATTTCTTATTTTTAATCTTTGTATCTATGGTATATAGTACAGTGTTGGGTTGCTGGTAGCAGGCATTTAATTAGCATTTTCAAGTGAAGTGAACTGAATGGGAACTGAATTAAAATGACTGAAGTATGGAGAAGTTGTAATCTACATTGATGGAGTGAATGTCAACATCAATCAGATCAAGGAGTTTTGAATTATTGAAATAAATAATTAAAATATTGATGGATGTAAAATTTCATTCCTGAAAAGGGGATTATATCACAAAATATTTTTCCTCCAAGCTATTCAATACTTAATGTATTAGTCTTAAAATTTTGATAACTGACATATATCCTGGGGTGAAGGTATCACTCAAAGTTCTCATTTGATTAACAGGGCTAGTCAGTGGCACCCAAGGCAATTCATGTGAGACTTAAGCCATACCAAAAGCATGACTTTATTTTCTTTCCATTCTTTTCAAGCTCTCCATCTTTTCACTGCTTTCTCTCCTCTTGCCCTTTTCGACTTTCCCACTTTCACATTACTCTCCATTTTTTTTTCCTTCTCCCCTTCCTATAACTGCTACTCAGGAGCTCCATCTCACTGAAAAGCACATCTTAACCCTACTATTAAAATCCAAAAGCAACAAGATTGCTAAGTCCTTCTCTAGGTTGTTATCTTCACAAACAACTGTTATAAAGACAACTATCACCTGTAAAATGAAAGGGTTGAACTGGATGGCATCTGACATACCTTCCACATCTAGATCTTTGATCATATGGTATGCTCATCCCAAATTGCTATGTGAAATATCATTTTGCAATTACCATTCTTACTAAACAATAACTCACATTTAAATAGATCTCTGAATGAATACTTTCCTCACAACAATCCTGCAATGTGAGCAGTGCAAGTATTGTCACCTTCATGAATAATAAATAATTGATGCAAGGTTGTATGTAGGAATCTTGTATTAGTGGAGAAGGGCAGAAATATTTCTTGGTTACAGAAAATTTAAGTAACCATGCAGGAATGGAGGGAAAAGTGTGTCTTCTAGATGGGACCTAGGTATTCCCAATAAGAAAAACCAAACTAAATCAAACTTCATTGTGGTTATAACTTTGAATCAATGCCAAAATAACAAGTTACAAAGAGACTGTGTTACTAGGAATTCATACAAAAATCAACCCCCCTTTATTGTGGGACTGGAAATTTAATAAATATTGTCCTTCCAGAGTCAAAATGACTGACTTTATTCTTAACATTAATTCATAGAGCCTCCTAGAGAGTCACTCAAATCTGCCTACGTGCATCCAATATTATACACACACACACAAAGTTGTTTAACATCTGTCATATTAGCACTTTCAAATGGCTTAAAAGGCCAAACTGTGATTATCTAGCAAAATATTTCAGAATCAGAGTAGTTATTTTGGATGTTTTTTCCTAAAGAGTCAGAGTATTTAGGCTTTTTTATGCCATAAAATTTACCAGTTATGACATTTAGAGGACTCTGATAAAGATCTCTAGTTTTCAGGCATACACAGTCTCTTCCCAACACACACACACACACACACACACACACACACACACACACACACACACACACACACACACACACACGAGGAGTACACAAAGCTGTCATGTGATACCGCTGAGGCTTGGTGGCACAGCTGCATGCTATCCTGAGGTACTCCATCCATCATCATTCCAAGGTGCCTCACTCTCATGTCACAGCTGTTTAGATTTGTCTTCACTACCCTGTGCATTTCAGGGCTGCTATCCCTAATTCTTATCTAGCAGACACATATTTTAGTTTGGCAAAGAAAATCTAAATTTTGAGGAACATTCTGCTTAGATGTGTCATTACTCAGCCAGTATATTATCTGATAATCTTATCTCTACAAAGCAAGAAGGAAAGGAAAAAGCAAAATATCATTTCAAGGTGTTTCTCAGAGAATCTGTCTTTTGTTGAAGTAAAAGGATGTGTAACCGAAAGTTTAAAATACAAATCAATAAAAGATGGAGAGACACATGAAAAATTAAATTAAATTAAAAAATAAATAAATGAAATTTTAAAATTAAAAAAATAAAATCTGAAGGAAAGTTGTATGTTCATCTGTAACTGAAGAAAGAAATAACAAGAAGGGTCATGCTGGATTATGAACTGTCACTATCTACAACGGAGCATGTTCCATAGCCATATAATGTTGGAGAAAGAAACAATAAACAGTTTCAATTAGAATTTCTTTTGACATCTTATAACTTTTGTTTGTCACAATGATAAGGACACTGGTGATGATAAGATCTATTACAAAATTCTTGGCTCAGTGATTTGTCTTTTCAGGAGACCCCAGATTACACTTGCTTCAGGTAGCAATCACTCGACATATTCCACTTCATTGGTAATTTGGGTCGATGACTTCTCTCCTCAAAGTTCTAGGAGTAATAATCCTGAAGGGTCTGGGGTTTCTAAAGTTATTGCTCACAAGTGTTCCCCTCAACAGATAGCCCAGCTGATATCAATTAGTTTTTATGTAGGTTGTTGTTTAGTTGATTAAGCATGTCTAACTCTTTGAGAATCCATTTGGAATTTTCTTTAGTCTGATTTTTCTTCCTGCTGTTTGCTCACTTTCCCAACCAATTACTTGACTTTTTAGCTCTTTGTTACAGTAGGTCTTTGCTTCCAGTGTGGAGAGTATACTGTCTCAAGCTTCAGGGGTTTTGTGAAGCTGTTTTCCAAGGTATTTCTAGGGACCTGTAAACTTTCAGTTCTTCCAAGCTCGTATGATGAAAGGACAGGTATTTATCCTTTCCTGTCCTGTGCTCTGGTCTGTGAGTGAACACAAGCACTCTTTTCTGCCTTGGAACTGTGACAAGACTTCCCCCTCCACCACTACCACCACAACCTTCACCATGCCAGCACTCCTCCTCATCCCAGGACTGCCACACAGGACAACAAGCCTGAACCAAGCACAGGCAAAGCAAAAGAATACTGCCTCAGCACCCCTGAAGAGACCCCTGCAATTCACCTCTGATCAGCCACTGGATCCCTCCACTGTCTGTAGGCCAAGAGCTCCAGAAGAAGCCACCGTTGCTACCACCTCTGCTATGGGACTGGGGCTGGGCCAGACCTTGCTCATCTCTCAGCCAGGTGCAACAGACCTTTCCTACTGACCTTCTAAGTTGTCTTTGGCATTTGTGGGTTGAGAAGTTGGGAAACTGCCAGTGATTCAGTCCCCTGAGATCTGCTCCAGCCCTATCTGTGCCACCATGGCCCAGGTTGGTGCAAAAGACCTTTCCTGTCAACCTTTCAGGTTGTCTTGGGCTGGAAATTTGTTTCACTCTGCCATTTTCTGTGTTTTACTACTCTAGAAGTTGTTTAGAGTCATTTTTTGCAGGGATTTGGAGGGATTTGGAAAGTCCCTGCTTTTACTCCATGAGCTAGAGAAGGAAATGGCAAACCAACCAAGTATCTTCGCCAAGAAAACCAAAAATGGGATCACAGAGAGTCAGACATGACAGAAATAGCTGAACAACAGCAACAACCTTCTGCCTCCAGAGCTGGCATTCTATCCACTGAAAGGGTAGGTATCTATTAGCTTTTACTGAGAAGGTAAAGCAAGGGGAGATTACAAAGCCTCCTCCAAACACAGAAAACACCTCCTCATCCAATCACACTCAATCCCTGGAGAAAGTGGACTCAAACTTAGCATGAATGTAGTGAAGTACCCATTTAGGAAACACATGTAGTTAAAGGTTCCTCCTGACTCTGGAGTACCCCAAGAGAACTCTTCTCCTTTTAAGTACTTCCAACCAAATTTCCTTCTTGGTGTGATATTCTTAATGGACGTATTGTTGCCTTGCTCAGCTGGAGGAGCTCTTTGTCATATTCAGTGTCTCAGTTACTGAGTCATTCCACAATGAAGACACAGCAAAGGAAGAAGTTAAAAACTTCTTTCCCAAACACAGGGTACACTTTCCCTTCTACTCACATTTGGTGCCTGAGGATTGTGCACTCAAACTTAAGACACAAAGGTAGTAAGCCAGCGTATAAGATTATCAATCCATACTCAGTGCATGCATGTGTATATTTATACACATATGTATATATGTGTGTATATTAATATATACATACACGTGCATACATATATCTGTATGTGTGTGCGAGTGAAGGAAGTCACTTTGCTGCTGTGCTGGTTAATCATAGGACTTGCCTTCTATGGCTGCCAGAAAACTATGGTAGCAACACAAGTTTAGGGGCTTCTGATGGCCCTTCTGATCTTGTGAACCTCATGAGGTCACACCCTTGTCCATTCTATCTCTGGATACTCATTCATCTAAGATCAGGGAAGAATAAATACAAGGCACAAGAGAAATAGATGACACATAGTATGTAGGTGAGGAGGAGTTTTCTCACTGGACAGCTTAAAGAAATCCTTCTCAATGGGGCAGCTAGGTGGCGCAGGGAATACAGCACCAGCCCTGGAGTCAGGAGGACCTGAGTTCAAATTCAGCCTCAAACACTTAACATTTACTAGCCATGTGACCTTGGGCAAAACATTTACCCTAACTGCCCTGCCCTAGCCCCTCCAAAAAAATAAAAGGCAAAAAGAAAAGAAATTTTCCTCACTCAAAAAGTTACTATGGAAGAGATCACAAGACTATAGTCTTAAATCTTTGGAAGGCACTCTCAGTTCTGACTCCTTAGCCAGTTAAAAGACTCTTCATTCATGGACAGAAACTGAATCCCCAAAATTCCACATGTAATACTAGAAACAAGCAGGGAATTTTGTACATGTTCTATGTAACCCACCATAAAGGATATCTATGTACCCACTCTAAGGAATGGGCCCCCATTAGCCGGTCCTCTATTACACTCAAAATATATTTTTTAAAGAGTAACTTTTAGTCTTGGCAAGCAGGCTGTATAGCCCAAACACAGGAAAATTAATGAGACTTGCTCAGTTTACACTGAAATAGACCTAAAAAGAAGAAAAATACAAGTGCTTCATTCCTTTCTCCTCATGCTTTGAAGAAATATAATATGTGGACTAGAGAGATAGAGAAGAGATCATTTTTGGCTTCACTTAGGGACAAAAGCAAAAGAGACCAAGAAGTTATTAAAAATACATAACTATACAAGTTAATACAGACATGTGTCTTCCCAAGGAGTTCTGGCTTGAAATTATCTGGTCATTGCCAGAAGCTCAGACTTAAGTTAGAATTATGAAGGCTAACTAACATATTTTTCCTTTTATTCAGTCTCTTTTCTGGTTTTCCCAAGGCTGCCCTCTGAGTTAGAGAAATTTACCAAAACAATCCTTTTCTGAGACTAGAAATACATGAGATCTCTTTGCCAACTATTTCCTCTGCCCACATTTCTTCAGAAGCCAAGACACAAGTATGTACTTATAATCAATCTTAGTCTTGCAAATAAATAATGATGAGAATTAAACCTAAGGTATCATAGAGCCAGCAGAAAGGGTTAGGCTGTCAAGTCAAGTCAGTGGAAGAGTCATCGAGCCAACAAATAAGCCCAACTGGATCTGTGTTCATTCTGAACCTACTTTCTGAAGTCATGCAATTCCATTTTTCCATTCACAGTAGACAACATTTCCCAAATATTTCAGAACCAACCATTATCTATATTCAATTTGTTCTCTGGAAAGTCCCAGAAATTTCCATTGCCTAAATATTTGTGCATTTATGAATCAGGCTCCTATCTCTAAACCAAATGCCCTTCTTACAGAACTGCATTTCAGCACTCAAAATTCTAGTTGGCAGAGGATTTGGCATTTATTTCAAATCTCAGGAACTTTGCTTATAACTCCCACTGAGATTAACACTTAGTCTAGAATATCACTTAGAACTCACCAACTTTATCTTCTAGGAGGCCCACATGATCATAACTCAAAGGGTGAATTTCCTTGTATCACCACCTCTAGTTACTATTAATAATTTACATGTGAGCTGACATATAAATATTCCCAGTGACCATGTACAGATAAAAGACAGCAATTATACTATATTTTTTCAAATCATTCATATAGTGAAAACTAATTGGTAAAATGTATAACCAAGTTCTCCACCCAAGAATTTTATTCTGGCCCTGAAATGATACATTCTACTTTATAAATTATTTCAGCTAATCTCAACTACATTACAGTATCTATTATGTTCAAAACCACTTTCCTGTACTTGTGTATTTTCAATACTGGTCTGCTTTCCTGAGGCTCACATGTTTAGCATTGTTCCAGTCCTGGTTGTCTGAATTTGCACGAATATATATCTAGGGGTGAGTATACCCTATGTATCTTAAAACAATAGTATTTAAGGGTAAAACTAGAGAAAAGAAAACAAAAAAATGAAAAATGTCTGTCAATAATTCCGTATCAAATTTTTTCTCCATAAAAGAAAACAGAACTACAACATCTGGACTATAACACCATAATCCTGGATATTATAATCATGAGAATATGGAAATCTCTCTCTCTCTCTCTCTCTCTCTCTCACACTCTCTCTCTCTCTCACACACACACACACACACAGATTAAGATAGGAAGAGTAGATGGATTAGATGGGGATACAAAGAGAATATACCTACTAGAGGCAACTCACTTTTGAGAGCATCGAGAAATTCAGAGAGCTTAATAAAAGGAAGATAAATGACTGGAAAGAATGATCAGGCAGTATTACTAATAAAAAATAAAATGATGGAGCAAGAAAATAACTTCTAACCAATATGTATACTTTCTAGTCTCTGTTTAATTTTTTAGGAGTGGTCCAATGGAAAATACACTGACTCTGAGTGTCCTTGGGTTCAAATTCTGCCTCTGATGCTTTCTATTTATATAGTAACTCACATAACCTTCGTAGACTTCTGGTTTTTGTTTTGTTTATTTTTAGTCTGTTGAGTGAGGATAGTAGATTACATTACATCTCTGAGGTCCTTTTCTGCTGAATATCCTGTGACTAAAATTACATATATGTGATGTGTACATATGTGCATACACATGTATGCATGTATGAATGTGTATGGTCCTTGTTAAAAGCATGAGAAGGGAATTCAAATCAGTTCAATAAACATTTATTAAGTATGCCAGGCACTGCGCTAAGCACTGGAGATACAAATAGGGAAGACAGTCTTTGTCCTCAAGGAACTGATAGTCTAATGGAAGAAGAGAAAGACAACACACAAAAGGAAGCTGGAAAGGGGGGAGGAGATCATAAACTTTTGCAAACAACGTTCTACAGCAAAAAGACATCTTTATAATCACACAAGTGACAAAATTCCAATATGTGCTTATTGTTTATTGATTGTAACAAAGTATTTGACCTAGAAGAGCAAAATGCTCCCTTAAAGGTTTTCTCCCAAAAAGGTGTCTAACCTTATAACTAACCTTAAGGATCTGTTGCTGGGATTCAGGGGCTGGGAGTACTGCTCTCCTTCCTGTTCTGTTGCTCAGGTGTAAAGCTTGACCTCCCCAATCCTAAGAAGTACTAGAAGGCTAGGATCTTTATTTTCCCACTTTTTGGTTCATTCAACCTCCAATGTCCCAGGAACAAATTTAGTCATAGCTTGGATAATGACTCATGGTTAGGATTTCCCCAAAAAGAAAGTGTAAAAATATAACAAATGTAGATAGGATGTAATCCCTACTCCCACCTCCAAACAGGACATCTGCTATTCTGGACTCCTTTTTTTCCTGCATTGTCTTTCCTTCACTTCAAGGGAGGGGGTGATTCTGATCCATTCTTGACAACTATGGTAAATATTGTAGGCTTCTCTCAGGCTGGTGAAATCACTTGGTTCAGGTTAAGAGTTAGAAGGAAATAAAGTATTCAGAGTCTGACAGTTAATAAATAAATTTATTTTGCCATGGCATGGAAAGGATATTCAGCAAAGACACAGCATTGATTCAGTTAAGAATAAGTTCTCCCTTACTGCTCTCAAGAAATTTCTGCCTTGGAATTGTGCCATCCTAAGTGGTGACTGCCTCTCAGGAGCCTTGTGTAACAGCAAGCTCCCTAACATACCCTGGGTGGCTGCTAGCACATGTTCTTTGATCTGCTTTTCTAAAGGAAAGCAACTCAAAAGGGGTTAACAATCTTATTTTAATCATACATATGTATCATTTACTTAGTTCAGGGAAAAAGCACCCTGAACTTCAGAGAAACTACAAACAGAAATTACAAGCAGAAATAATAGCATAAAGTCCAACAGACAGGGCTTCTAACCATCTGACCAAATAATACATACATCACTGATCAATAGACAGATCCAACTATCTGACTGTTACATACCTACATAGTTACCAGAGAGAGAAGCAGCAACATCTTGGGTTTCAAAGCTCAAGGGGTTTGGTGGAAGGCAGGGAGGGCCTCTTAACAGCTACCCAGAGCCTCATTTGGCCACATCACTCAAACACTCTTCCCATGAGTAAGCCCCAAAGCAAAATGCTAACCTCAGAAAACTCCTAGGAATATTATAGCCAAATTCCAGAGTTCCCAGGTCAAGGAGAAAATATTGCAAGCAGTCAGGAAGAAACAATTTGAGTATTGTGGAAACACTAACAGAATAACACAAGATCTAGTAGCTTATACATTAAGGAATCAAAGGGCTTGGAATATGATATTCTGAATGTCAAAGGAGCTAGGATTAAAACCAAGAATCACCTACCCAGCAAAACTGAATATAATGCTTCAGGGGAAAATATGGTCATTCCATGAAATAGAGGACTTCCAATCATTCTTGATTAAAAAACCACAGCTGAACAGAAAATTTGACTTTCAAATACAAGAAGATCTTCAACACCCATTAACATTACACCATGCTTCCTTTAACTCTCTGTTCTCTGGCCATCTCCTTCTCTCCAATATCCCTCTCACTATGTGTTCATTGCCTTTCTTCTCTCTATTTCTGCCCCAATTCTGGAACCTGTGAACAACAATCGAATCAAGTCTACCTTTTGTTCCTGGGTGGAGTGTTGTCTGCTATGGCATTACTCAATCTCTCTGCTATGGCCTCACTATCTTTACTGGAGCAAAATGTCCGCGGTCCGTCATTGTGCTTTGTGTCTCTTGCTAAAATGGGGATTTCTTGGATTAAAATGTCAGTTGCAGGGACTATGTTTGCATTTGTACTTGTATCCCAAGCCCTTAGCTTAGTGTTTGGCACTTAGAAAATGCTTTCAAAATTCTTTTTTTCATTTCCTCATTTGGTTATTCAAAAACATATGTGAAGCCTGAGGACAGAGTTCCTGCATTCTTATGCAATGTTTATTTGTTTGTTTGTTTTTATTGTTTGCTTGGGTTTTTTTTATTTAACTTAGACCACCAGGAAGCTATGGCAATGGTATAAATCTTATTTCTATAAAGCCAAATAAGTCTTAAAGGATAGCTTCACTGTCTTTTTAGAAAATACTAACAGGGACCTTAGTATACATTATGGCTGTCACATAAGGACATGCACTACAGGATAAGCCACAGATATGAATGTGGCCTATTATTTATGATTTTATCCCTGTCACAATGTTTCTGACAAGTGATGCAGTGCAAATCACTCTAGCATGGAAATATTCACTCCTCAACCTTTGCTTTTTGAAAACCAGACTAATCCAGGATAAATACAGCTACTAGGAGTTAGGCAAAATAGACAACATAAACTCAGAGAGACCTAAGGAAGAACTGCTATTTCTCTTTAAAAGAAGAAAGCGTATCCTTCAAATCTATAAAACAGAGTAAAACTGCTCTTTAGGGGCAGTGTGTGAGCATCACAAATATACAGGAGGCAGTTACATAAGGATTCTTTGTTGGGGAGAGATTTCTGGGATAATGAGATACACAGAAATCCAGAAACCAGCCAAGAATAAGGCCAAGACCTAAAAAAGAAAATTCAAAGTTATTAACCACCCACATAACGTAAGAAAAACAATCTTGGTTCTTCTAAAGTGCTCGATACCTAGATTATTTTTTTCTTAATTCAAAAATTTGTGTATTTTTTATTTTTCAAAGAAACATGGCTCATAATAGTCTGTATAAGTTTGTGTGTTTTCTTTGCATCCAAAACTGTACCAGATAGAGATAGATAAAAGAGTGCCTGTGTGTGTATGTATTATGTATGTATTTTCAAAATTTTGATCTTGTATCTTCTGCAAGCAATATTTTCTAGTGGGATAACAGAGATCCATAATGTTATTCTTACTTTATTATGAGTGTACCACATAAAAATTCTGGAACTGTTCCTTCAATCCCTACTCACACTATCAGTCTGGTCCCCCAGAATATGGCTACATTTCCTTCTTAAGGTACTAGGGGTAACACTTAGGTCTTGAGCCTACATACACATGCTTTATACCATGATTATCAATTGATATCAATTGGTCATCACTTTTAGAGAGATGTATTTACTGAGTGGCTAGAGTAAGAAAATTTGGTACAAATCATCTCCCCCAAAGTCTCTGTCCCACAAGTATATACATTCCCATACACTCTCCCACAAGTACATAGAGTCCAAAGGAAAGTAGGCTTAAGCTTAAAGATCATGTGGCTGAGTGTATTGGTAATGGAATTTAGAGGTGCCCAAGAACCCATTGGAACTGCCCAGGACTTTTGAGAACTGCCACCCAGAACTGCCAAGGACTGAGGAGGCATGGCTGTGATGCCTGTATTTTGTCTGTTTTGATGTTGTTTTGCCAGATTCACCTGATGGTGAAGGACAGTGCTGCTGTTGTAGAGGTCCTGGAACCTGGCTGTTGGTTCAGAAGCCCTGAAGGATGATTTTCTTGTGGTACCTGCACAGAAATCCTGGAAGAGGGCCTTGCTGATGTTTTCAGGGGTTCTGGGACAGAGAGTGACTTGATGAGGACACTGGCTATGGCTTTGTTGAGCCTTGTCTCCCCAGGAACTGAGATTGCTGAGGGCTAGCCTCGAGTGAAGATGAAAGAAGGGCCTTTCCTTGGGTATTCAATGCTGAGCTTAACCTTGTAACTTAGGGGTGGATGGCCCTTTGTGCTCTCCTTCCCCTTTTTAAGATTCAGGGGTGGGAAGCCTTTGAGTGATTGACCAAATGAATGTACTTTGTTTATGGTTGGAGACTAATCTCCATTTGAGAAGAGACTTTTGACTGACTAAATGAATGTACTGTCTAGGGGTGGAGTTGGATTTGAATTGAGAACTTGCTAAAGGAACAAGTTACACTGTATTTTGCCTTTTTTTTCTGTTCTGTGAATGTTTGCTGAATAAATGGGGTTTACTCTGCTGGTAACCCGAACCTTGGAAGTTGCCTTTGCTGGGCATTACACTGAGTGACAAACAGCAGAAGGAATAATTCACAGCTCCTAGAACACACTTTGTTGGTGGCTTCAAATGCTCCCTTTAGGTATAGTCTATGTTTTTTTTGCTGGACTCTTTGTATAGCTTTGGATCCTTTCTCCCCATTTTGTCTGTTCTATTGTTGACTACTAAGGTATATATTGTCCTAAGTTGTTCTAGGCACTGATGGAAATAGAGGAAATCTAAAATCCTCCAAATCTCTGAAGGCCCTCCTTCAGATTGGGGAATGGGATGACTTTCCCACTGAATTGCCTTTGACTCTCTAATTCCAACTAGATCCCTTGAGTTGTTACCCAAGAGGGCCTGGTGAAGTCTTTCAGACAATCTGAACATGTTTCCTTTCTCACCTGGGGAGATACCAAGGCCAAGTTCAGACATAGTAAAGAATAGAAACGTTTGGGGCGGCTAAGTGGTACAGTGAATGGAGCACCAGTCCTGGAGTTGGGAGGACCCGAGTTCAAATGCAGACTGAGACACTTAACACTTACTAGTTGTGTGACCTTGTTACTTAACCCCAATTGCCCTGTCTTCCCCCCTCCAAAAAGACAAAAAGAAAAAAAAAGAATAGAAATGTTCACATCTGAAAATGTATCAGAACATGAGATTTTATCATTTATTTTAAATGAGATGTGGTGACTGTCTATGTTGACTTCTACCCTTACATGCAGCACATGAAATGTATTAATTGTATGTGATAATTCATAGAACCTATCATTTGGAAGGGACCTCAGGGGACATCTAGTACAACTTACACATCTGAATACTTGAATGAATGCCCGTTTTCCAAAAGACTTTGTCATCTAGACTTTGATTGAAGACCTCTAGTAAAGAAGAATTCATTGTTTCTGAAGTAGTTCATTACACTTTTGGATAAGTCCAATTGCTGGGTTTTGCTTTGTTTTGTTGTTGTTAGTTTAAATCAAAATGCAATATGACTCTTTACAACTCCTGTTCTCCCTTCCAGATCCAAGTAACACCAGGCAAATCCCTCTCCTACACAGCCTTTCAAATACTTGAAGACAATTATCCCCTGAACCCATTGATTCTCCAGTTGTCTTTTTTCCAGACTAAATCTCCTAAGTTTCTCACTTAACTTTAATATGGCAAATATTGAAGCCTTTAACTCTCCTGGCTGCATCCCTCTAGAATTCTTCAACATACTGAGTACCCTTGTAATCAGAGTCATAGGTTTTATTTTATTTTTTTTTAATTTCATTATAGTTTGCATCATTCATTTCCACAAGATTTTGAGTTACATATTTTTTCCCCCTCTTTCCGCCACCCACCGCCCCAAAACAGCCATCCCAGTGTGTCCCTCCTCCCCCAGTCTATTCTCT
>CM053590.1:198633971-198652849 GCA_028646515.1 Pseudochirops corinnae | reverse complement strand
AGCTTTGTTAATATGCTTATCTCTTAATTAAAATTAATGTTCAAGCAGCCATTATCACTTTTTTTTAGTTACAATACCTGTACAAAACTGTGTATTGTCCTCCGTAATCATCCATGTACATTTGTGCACAGTTATAGCTTTGGAAGAGAGAGGGCAAAAGAGAAGCAGAATATGAAAGGTAAGCTATTATTTTAAAGGTTCAGGTAAAAGAAAGGAATTATAAGAAAAAAGAGAAATAAAGTAGAACTATAAGAAGCAATTCTGATATTCAGGATAAACATACAAAAATATACATAGAAATGAACTGGTTTTTAAACTTATTTCTATTATTAAATTTAATTTTTATTTTATGGAATAAAGCAAGCATTTCCATAACACAGAACAATAAAAAAGATGATTACATAAGAATCTGCAAGTCCACTATAAACAACTTGCTATTCCTTTTAAATACACAACAAAATTATCTTGTAAATTTTTTTCTGTCTTTTTCTCTTTTCTTCTCTTCCCCACTCTATACAGAAACAAAGTCTTTTAAAGACCAAATTTTTTTTAAAAATACAAAATCAATTGGTGTGTGGAGACTCAGATCATAGGACACAAGGTTTCACGGACATAGAGTCTCTAGGTAGAAAATCTAGGCTACTGTGAACTATCTGCTAATGTTGGGACATGGAAGGACTCAACTGGGATACCACTACCAAGAGGAAGCAAGCATACTATCTGATATATTCTTATTTTTAGTCTTCTTCCTACTTGTTGGGATGCATTGCTTCTATGAGCTAAGTGACACAGTGGACAGAGTAGGGGGCCTAGAGTCAGAAAGACTCATCATTCTGAGTTCAAATCTGACCTCAGACACTTATTAGCTTTAAGTAGACTCTGGGCAGGTCACTTAATGCTGTTTGCATCAGCTCCTCACCTGTAAAATGAGCTGGAAAAGGAAACAGTAAACCACTCCAGTATGTTTGTCAAGAAAACCCCAAATGGGGTAACAAAGAGTTGGCCACAAATGAAAAATGACTGAGCAATAAACTGTTTCTACATGGTGACAAAATATACGCGATGCGATAGCCCCATCTAAGTTTCAGCACCCTAATACAAACTCCCATACACCCTGCCCTAAGTTCCAAAACATTGGCACACATATTAAAATTATCGATGTCCACCCAGCAAGACTTTGTCATGTGGAAAAGATATCTGTGCCTCTTACTCCTGCTTATTCCTCCATAGTGGTTCTTTATGCACCACTTTCTGCAGAGCAAAATGATAATTCTCCTCCCAAGTTCATCTGATATATTTACGATCACTTAATCCATATGTGTAATGGGAAACAGTTCAGTTTCTCTGACTGGAAGATTCTAGCTGGGGGTCTAGAAGAGCCTGGTCGTGTGTAATCCTGGAGGATCCAAGTTCAGCATCATAGGAAACACCATGGCAAGGAAAGCGACAATGTAGGAGCAAAATTAATTGTAAAAATTGATAGAAAAGTGAAGTGAAGTTTAGACTTCTAACAGCAGGGGGAAGCCCCAATAACAGCCCTAAAGAGCAGACTCACCAGCTTCTAAGCTTCCATAATCATGTTTTTCATATGGGCAAAAGTCTTACTGATCCAGATCAACCTCAGAGCAGTTCATTTGAAATAATAATAATAATAAATAATAAAAAATAAAGCTGAGAAGAGGTTTAATTCCTCATTAAACTTATGCTAAGGAATTTTTGATTGGCACTAGCAAAATGGTAAGACAAGCCAAATAAATTGGCTTAATTAAGGCATTCAAATCAACAGTTCTGAAGAAGCCTTAGGAGGAAATTTTGCCTAAATTCTTTGGGCTAAGGCTCATGTAAATGAACAAAAATGCCATGTTTCATTACTTATATATATTTTTATCATTTCTTCCATAATAAAACATCACTTAAACCACTGAATATCACAAAGAATTTTTTAAATTTGTATTTGGCCTGTATTTATTTGTCTTTTTTCAATTACACCATGTAGATGATTATGATCTGGTTCACAATATCAGTCGTTCAACCAGTCAACAAGCTTTAATTTAGTACTTCCTGGATACCAGGCCCTGTGTTAAGTTCTGGGAAAGCAAATATAAGGAAAAAAGAAAGACAGTAGCTGCTTTTAATGAACCTATAGTCTAATAAGGGAAGATAACAGATAAATGGGATTTGAAAAGGATACAAGAAAGAGAAGGTACTCAGCATGAGAGCATGATGGAGCTATCTTGGAATGCAGCCTGGTGAGAAATGAATAAAATGACATAAAAATTCCTGAACAGCATCTGCTTTCATCAAAGCAAGTGCCACAGAACCAAAGCTTTTCTTTTGACTCATTCTTACTAGTGTCCAAGAATTTTAAATATAATATATGTAAATAATTTGATTGATATATATTTTTACATTGGGTCATAGTTTGCCAACCCCTTGTTCTATAAAGAAAAGAATGCATTGTACTCCTTGAAGAAGGATGAATATAATCCATGGAGTTCTTGCTCAGCCTGCTACTTTAATCTCAAAGCCCCCAAGATTTTCAGCTGAGACAGAAGTTGAATGAAATGGGGAATTAAAACCAAGAAGTGTCCAGGAGCAACCAGTGGAATAGAATCCAAGAGAGTTCATGAAACCAAGGTCAGAAGGAAAGGTATAAGGGCATCAAAGGTCTGAGTTGCCCCTACACATGCCTTAGCTATATATGTTCCTTACTGTAATTGTAATGGAATGTAAAGTTCCCCTGTATTGGCTTGGTTTTTGGGTTGAGTGTTAAAACCCAGAGCTTGTGAATCCCACTTGTGGGATGGACTTGTTGACGTGAAGAGAGAGGGCTGAACTGGGAAAAGCCGTGATTTAGAGAGCAGCCCAAGCAGAGAGAAGGCCCAAGCAGAGGAGTCCAGAAGGACTTTTGGGAACTGCCACCCGGAGCTGCTGAGAACTGAGAAGACATGGCTGTGATGCTAATATTTTGTCTGTCTGTTTTGATGTTGTTTTGACAGATTCACCTGCTGGTGAAGGACAGTGCTCCTGTTGTAAAGGTCCTGGAACCTGGCTATTGGTTCAGAAGCCCTAAAGGAAGATTTTCTTGTTGTATATTTACAGAAATCCTGGAAGAGAGCCTTGCTGATGTTTTCAGGGGTTCTGAGACTCTTCTGCAGGCAAAGAGTGACTTGATGAGGACACTGGCAATGTATATTGTGGCTTTGTTAAGCTTTGTCTCCCCAGGAACAGGGATTGCTGAGTACCTGCCTCATGTCAAGATGAAGACAGGACCTCTCCTTCAGCATCGAATGCTATGATGATAGCTTAACCTTGTTGTAGCTTAAGGGTGGATGACCTTTTGTGCTCTCCTGCCCCTTTTGAGAAAGTGCACGGTGTTAATGGCTGGTATTGTAATTCAGCTGTGATCCAGGGGTGGGAAACCTTTGACTTTTTGTGCTCTGTGACTGACCAAATGAATGCACTTTCTTTATGATTGGAAACTAAAGAGAGAGTTTGACTGACTAAATGAATGTACTGCCCAGGAATGGGCTACTCTGACTGATGTACTGGCCAGGGGTGGGATGCTTGGACCTTGGTGCTTTGCAATTGAATTGAGAACTTACTTGCCAAAAGAATGGGTTACACTGTATTTTGACTTTCTCTGTCCTATGAATGCTTTGCCTTAATCTGTCACTGAATAAATGGAGTTTGCTATGCTGGTAATCCAGATCTTGGAAGTTGCCTGTGCTTCGCATTACACTTACCTTCATGATACCTGGAAGTGCCTCTTGCGGTTTTGTTCACATCATTACCAAGTCTTTGTAACCAGAATAAAAGGAAAAGAAGGTAACAGTAGATATTTATCTTAAGTACTACTATTTACTTAGATTAACAACCAGCTGTCCATTAGAACGGATGGTACATGCCAAAATTTCCATATCGTTTATTTATAAAATAGATTCTTCATTGAATCTTGTATTGCAGTTTAATAAGCAATTATTCAGTATCTACAAGGTGAAAACTACTGGGAGAACAAAGAAGAAAAATGGCATGATACCAATCCTCAAACTGACTATATTGTAAGAAGGTGCTGGGATGGAGGAATCACGGATAACCACAAATAAGTGTGGTAAAAGGTATGATATGGGAGAAGGCAAAGGAGAAGTCTAGGCAAATTTTAGGGAGGAGAGATCATAGACTTAGAGGATATTAGTACTAGCAGGTACTTAAAAAATCATGGCCTCTATCATAGAGTATAGAGGGTGCTAAACTCAAAGTCACAAAGATCTGGATTCAGATCTTGCCTCTGAATATTACTAGTCTTGTAACCATAACTTAGTCACTGAATCACTCTGAGCCTTAGCAGATTCACCTGCAAAGTGACCCACCTACCTACCGTGCCTATAATACCTACCTGACAAAACTGTTACGAGACTCAAATGAAGTGATAGGCACTATGTTAAACACTTCAAATATACCGATTATTCATGTCTGGTCCAGAGGTGGGGAACCTGAGGCCTCAAAGCCACATGTGGCCTCCTCAAGTGTGGCCCTTTGACTTGAATCCAAACTTCACAGAACAAAAGTCTCTGGTCCAATCCAACTGTCCAATATCTTTCCAAAAATAAATGCTTTATTGCTTTTTAACATTGCTGCCACATACCAATAACACGTCCTCTCCATGGAAATCTTACTTCTATCAAATATGTATAGTTAAGCAAAAGAAGCCAAAACATCAGTTTTACAGTATTTGACAACACTTTGGTCCCACCCCCCTGCTGAAAGGAGAGAAACACTCAGCATCAGTCTTCTGAAGGCATAATTGTTTACAATGTTAACTACTATTCTTCGGTATTTTTTTTTCTTTTTTTTGCTTTGTGTAAGGGAGGAAGTAGGGCAATTGGGATTAAGTGACTTGCCCAAGGTCACACAGCTAGTTTTTTGTGTTAAAAGTGTCTTGAGGCAGGATTTGAACTGATTTTTTTCGAACAGGTCCTCCTGACTCCAGGACCAGTGCTCTATTCACTGTGCCACCTAGCCACCCTAGTACTTCAATGTTGCTTTCCTTTACATTACTATATTCCTCACGTAAATCATTATTTTGGTTTTGCTTACTTAACTCTGCATCAGTTCATACTGTACACATTTTTTCCAAGTTTCTGTGAATGTTTTTTTTTGTTTGTTTCTTATTCTCTAATATCTTTTTAATAGCCATAATCAGATAAATTATAATTTCAACATATTTCCAGTTACTGCCTCCCAGGAAACCATAGAATATTAATGTGATAAATTTTCCTCAGTAATTTTGAACATGAAATTATAAAACTGACTATGTGTAAAACAGCATGTACCATAATTTGCATGGTCCCTTTTCAGAACAATGTTTAAATAGGCTCTGTAGAGTGTAATTATGTACTGAGCTGTACAAAAAAAGAAAAAGAAAAAAGTATCTCCCACAACAGTGAAAGGCAACAATAGTAGCTTAACTTCTTGCTCTACACTTTTATTTTATTTTAGAATGCTCTAAAAATAGTCTATCCAGGCAAGTTTGGAGCTAACATTCCCTGCAGATCGTTAATAAAGAAGATGGCTACATGCCAGGGTAGTTTCAGGAAAGTCCTGTGTAGTCTATAAGAATAGAGTTAGCATTCTCTGCAGGCCTGTTCTAGCCCTATCATTTTACAAATATGAAATGTAGCAACCTGCAAAACAGTCTTAGGGCTCTCGCTGAATTCTCATATTACCTCCTGACCACCAACTGTGATCTTGGACAAGTCATTTATTTATTTTTATTTTTTTGTCCCCACTAATTGTAGTAAATGCCTATCACTTTACAGAAAACCTAAAACCCATTGGTATGTGACTCTCTTCTTATTGGTAGAGAGGAAGGCCCTACCATGAATGAGGGGCAGGACAAAGCTGGTGAAAGACAGGACAACTCCAGCCTTGGTCAGTCCCTTTTGGAGACCCTTCAAGGAAGTCCCTTTTTGGAACTCTTTAAAGTCAGTTCCCTTTGGAGACTCATCAAGTGTTAAGCCTTGCAACTCTTCAAATGTCAAGTCACTTTGGATGCATCTGGTTTCCAGCTTCAAGAAGATGGAAGGGGCCAACCATACTTCATATTGCTGAAGGAAAAGACTCTGGGAAGATATGAGTGGTCTGGCAGTCTCCAGCATGTCTCTAGACCCATAGCTTGCAACACTAGAGACTTTTCTGAAGTTTTCCTTAGGGCAATATCTAACCAACCTCTCTGTCACTTATGACCTACCTGAGGGAAGAGAAATAACTGAGAATGTTAGGATACTATGGTCCATCAATTCATTGGTATGTGACTGCTTTCAGAGTCTGAGAGGTTAAAAGTGACAAAGTGGCAAATCAGAGAGAGAGCTAAAGACAAAAAGGACAAGAACTATCAGAAAATTAACTTTACATAGAGCAGATTGTTCATGAAGAGACCAAGGATATCAAGGGCTGCGGTCCAGAGCTGTGACTTGTCCCAAGTGCCTGGGTTTCTCTAGTTTTGTGTCTTCCTTCCTTCCTTCCTTCCTTCCTTCCTTCCTTCCTTCCTTCCTTCCTTGTTTGCATTATAGGGACAATGTGACTATTCTATAATTGCCTTACTCAGAGCAACTGTGAAGTTTAAACTATTCTTGATTTTATCTTGTTGTTAAGCAAATGTTTTATATTGAAGAGTTAATGGTGTCATCAGATTTGATTTTGTAAACAGGAGTCATGCATACCTGTCTAGGTTTGAGGAGTTACAATGGCAAGTAATAGGCGTGTATTTCCCCTTCAACAGGGTTATTCCTGTGACCTTGAGAGAATTTAAATCATTATCTTCCGACGGTGGTCCTTCTTTTGGAACCCCAGACCTGCCAGTGTGAGGGAGGTTGCCTGAGCCAGGCCACTCAGAGAAAGGGTGGGGAAATCCATGGAACACTGAGCGCTACACACTCCTTTTGTGTGAGTAGAATTATGGGGCTGAGTTGAGGAAAATGCTGACAACTTTCCATTGCTCCTGGTTAAATTGTCCCTACTAGTGCAGAAATGTAGGTACTTTGTAAGGGAAGTGTCCACATTTGTTCCTTCCCCCACTGCAATAATAAATGTTGCAAATAACAGGTATTTCTCTGCGTACCTTAGATAAGGAAATAGACAATCTAACATTGAAAGGAGAAATTTCGTATTATCAAAACACCTTTAGTTCATTTGTTGAAATCAAGTCATCATCAAGATATTTCACTTATATGCACACAAAAAAAAAAACCCTTCAAATCATTTTGTTGGATTGTTTTCTACCTTAATTTAAGTTCAGTAAACTACTTGTTCCCATATGGGGATTTTTATATGATAATTAAATCCCTAGAGAAAACTCATTATATAAGGTATTCTCTCATTTCATCATGAGAATAAAACAGCTCCACATGTAACCAACCAATAGGTGCGTGGGGCAGAGTTTGGTTGAGCACAGCTCAATAGAAAAAGGTTTGGCCTCTAAAGCCATACCTTCTACTCCCATGGGACAGCCCAGGCATAAGACCTTTCCTTTGATCACCCATTCTATCTAACCCAGTCCCCTTAGTGTGGGAAGCTGAAGATTTTTTCATAAAGTACCTACAGTCTGATCAAATGGCAAACAAAAAATAAATAAGTCACTCACCCCTTTTAGCCAAGGGTTGAAAAAAGAAAGTCTGAATAGCATAAATTCGGCCTTGGGGAAAGTTTGTCAAAGGTAATTAAAAGAAATTAGAATTAGAAATCATCACCATAAGATTCTTTCACACAAAAAAGCTCTGGAGCCCTAAGTCAGAATCAAATGCTGACTACTGCCTGGCTGAAATCCGATGCCTTTAGTTCTTAGCATCCCAGCTAGTAACAGGTGTCCTCTATTTCCCCTTTCCCAAAATAGAGTAAATAGAAGCATGCAATACAATGCTCTCATTACTGATCATGGATTTGAAATGAAAAGAATCAGGATAAAGAAATGGGAAGAGAAATTCTGGAAGTGTCTGGTAGCAAACAGCCACAGGGGAATGCAGTTGGAGACAATCCTTTCAGAATTTTCCTTTGACTGTCTTGTGCTCAGTAGATGAGTGGTTGAGAAGCTCCTGCTGTGGCAGAATTTCCCCTTACCTGCTCCAGACTCAAACCAGGTGATAGCCCAATTTCTTCCCAGGATAAGAAGGAACCACATCCCTGTAGGCTACAATTCCCAAGATTCTCAGCTAACACTTGACATCTGAATCAAGGCATAGAACCCCTGCGATGAGAAAAAGAAGTCAGTCAGTCCATGTGAGTGTCCAGTTAGACACAGAACCCCTGAAGCAAACTATCAAGCAATAAATACAGCCTACATTTATCCTGCTCAGAGAAGCAGACAAAGAACATCAGGATAAACAGAGAAGGAGCAACCTTTTTTAAAAAAATTAGTAGCATTAAAGTTTAAGGATTTTTATTTTCTATTTTTAGTTTTTCCTTCTTTCCTCATGGCCAGGAAATTTGAAATCAGCTATCCTTTGTCAAATATAAAGCTTTCGAACTTGATATTTCTCTTAAAGATAAATGAATGTATCTATGCAATAGATCATTATGCATGTTTATAGATAAAATATTCTGAGTTATGAACTTTGTTGTTTAGTTGTTTTTCAGTCATGTCTGACTCTTCTTGACCATATTTGGAATTTTCTTGGCAAAGATGCTAGACCAATTTGCCATTTCCTTTTCCAGCTCACTTTCCAGATGAGGAACCTGAGGAAAACAGGGTTAAATGGCTACCCAGGGTCACATAGCTAGTAAGTATATAAGGTTGGATTTGAACTCAGGTCTTTCTGAATCCAGGCTGGGCACTCTATCTACCATACCATTTAGCTGCCCTAAATGTTACACTATCTTTGATATAAAACCATGATATCCATAATGCTGAAGCTGAATATGATAGGTGTTTTATGCAGGAAATCAGAGGAACAAGTAAGAGGGAATATAATATTTGTAGTTTTTCAATAGCTCAAAAGATCTTTAATGGATCCTTTCTACCAATACAAATCAAGACCCACCCACCCACCCCCCAGACTTAGTTATTGATATTCATCAGTTAGTGTAGTGAAAAGAATTCATCATTTGCTAGTCAGTCTTCTTGCATGGGCCTCTTTGAATTTAGGATAAGGACAACCTATGAATTTTTGGAAACCTGGTCCTTACGTGAAAAAATAGTGACTTTTTTTTTTTGGTTGGTTGGTTGGTTTACTAGACTTCAATCTTTTCAGCTTGGTAGGACATACCAGAGTTGTTTTCTCCAGTGATGGGATTTAAGAACCTAGTATCACCTCCTTACTATGCCATACATATGGCATAATGGAAGAGGTATATGTACCTGTTCACTTGAAAACAAATCTTCCTCAAGTTTTATTCTGATAAAAATCATTATACCCATTGTTTATTTGGGTTAAGAAGTTTTTGCTAGGGGATGGGGGGAGTCCTGAGTCAAGATGGCAGAAAAAAGGCAGGCAATCTCCTGTGCTCTTTCCAGTTCGTCTTCAGTAAAGACTTAAATTTTAATGATGAATTCATTGACTTTCTTCTCAGTTCTCCAAGCACATTTTTCTGTATATTATATATGCAGTGTATAATATGCAAATCTATAATATAGATGTATATGCATGTACATGTATATACATATATAACCTGCATATAAATATATAACCTATATATATAAAACCATATATTATATTTATATATGTTTTATACATAGGTGTGAGTGTGTATATATTGTCTCCCTGAGAAAAATGATAGTATTAAGCAGAATGGGTATATGGGGTGTTCAAGGAGGATGAGCACCTCTGGTGTGAGGGCTTGCTGAGCCTTTTTCAAGGTTTCCTGTTCACCTTTGGTGTCTCCCTGGCACACAATTCTTACTTGTGACTCCAAGAAGTTGTACCATGTGCATTTTGGCAGATGGGCTAAACCAGGCTGAGGGTAACCAAAAGGCCTCAAATAAACTAATAAGTTATTGGGGGGGGGAGGGGAAGTGTCTACTCCAGGCATATCAAGACTTCTCACAGTAGAATGTGCAAATGAGAAAAAAAAATTGTTTGTTTGTTTGTTTTTCCAACAGTCCCAAAGGCAGTTGAAGAAGGCACTGTGAAGTACTTAGAACTTGGTTGGATATAAAAGGCACCAAAGTCATCCCCTGCATCCCAAGCCATCACCCATAGTCTTGTCTTTTGTCTTGCCAATGGACTTCGATATCTCTGAAAGAGAGAGTGAGACTAAGGACTTTGTACAACTCTGCCTCACTTAAATTCAACTGCATCATGCAAATTCATGCATGAGTTGATACATCATCCTGTCATGTCATTGGTCCTCTTTGAAAATGAAGGACAAACAACAATCATCAGGCAGAAGCATTTGACATATATTGAATTTGTATAGAATAACAATAACAATGGGGAGTCAGACCAATTCAGAAATCTGTGCTTATTTCAGGAAGAAAACAGAATTGGAGGTCCACAGATTTTCAGGATTTCTGTTCTTGGGTCAAGAGTTAAGCTGTTGGACAGGACAAAAGATGGATACTAAAAATTATGCATTCCTGTGATTCACATCTCAAAGCGCATCCTCCCAAGGCCATTTTTGAATGTCCCCTTTGGAAATGATTCATCATTTTCAATGATGCCACTATTCGACATTTCTGGAAATCACATAAAATACACACTGAGCAGGTTAGAAATCAGGTCATTTTAAATATATAGGACTAACCTGACTTCAGCAACCATTCTTCATCATATAAATGGAAGATAATGTGATTTTCAGGGGTCATTCATTCATGGTAATATGAATTCATTGAGGTCATAATAGTCACATTAAAACTATAAAAACAGTGAACAGTAAAGAAATTTATCACCATCTAAAATAGATACCGAACTTACTTTTGTTAAAATATAATACCTACTCTCCTTGCATATATATAGGTAGTACTTGAGATCAGCATTGGCTAGCAAATATAAAATCCCTAATGCCTATTAAGGCAAACCCCTGAGAGCTATTAAACTCTCCCAGGGACAGAAAGCATCTGTTCCAAAGTTTATATAGTTTTTTTAGTCTCTATTTTTATTATTATTGATCACTTAGTCTCTATAAATCAGTACCAGGATAAAATTTTGGTCAACTCAAGACAGTGCGGTGAAGAATGACTTGTCATTTGCCAGCCCAAATCTCATATATTAAGCTGCTGCTTTAACAGGAAAAATCATGACTTTGTGTGTGTGTGTGTGTGTGTGTGTATGTATACTATATACATACATACATAAATATCCATATATACTATTCACATATATATATTGCCATAAAAATAAGGTAACTCTACACAGTAAATAGTATAGCTATTTTTATGTTCTTTATTAAATGTAAAAAGATAACACAGAAAAGTATAATTATTCTTCCTTCTACCATCTCTTGTACCTCAAACATTCTCCAAATTGGAATCATCTCAGGAGAACTAAGAGTCATTGTGGTGTGATATAAAGAATAGATCTGAAATCAAGCACTGAAAGCTAGCAAGGATTGGTCTCAGCTCCAAGTCCTACCATTGGTACCAGGCCAAGGCAACAGAAGAGAGTTAGGGTTTATTCCCAAACAGCCTCCAAATTAGGGATAATAGAAAGGGAGATGAGATCCAGACCCTTTTACATCAACCAGAATTGCATCTAGATCTAGCCCTCACACAGTGATATTCCTCTTTGAGACTGAAGTAAGAAATATGATTGAGGTCTAGCCACACTACTCAGAGTGGAAGAAGGAAGGAAGCTTAGCCTTGTCATAAAATCTCAGTCAAAGTACTTAGGCTAAACATATGAGTAAACAAAGTGGGTGCAGGGTAAATTTCTAATAAAATTAAAAGATAGTTTAGGTATAAAGATTCTCATGATAATATATCAGAAGAAAGAAATTACTTCACAATTACTTTAGGGGGAAAAAATAATAGATTGACCACAAGAACATCAAGAGTAGATGGATTTAAGAAAGAGTTGAAACAAAATGAAGAAAGAAATTAGATTACTTGAAAAGAGAATCAACAGCTTAGAAGAGAAGGTTGAAAACCTTACCAAAGTAGGCGCCAACCTAAAAAAGACAATGGAACAAATAGAGCTCAATAATTCAATAAAACAACAATACGTATTAGAACAAAGCTGAAAGACAGAACAATAAATTGAACATGTGAAGTATCTTTTTTAAGAACAACTGACCTGGAAAACATGACAAGGAATGATAATTTTAGCATAATTATGAACAAAATAAAATTCTTTGGACTAGATATGGTTAACAATCATAAAAAAACTTTTAATTAACATTGAGATCATCATAGGTGCTTTGTATTATCTTTCACCTAATATAGGGAACTTTATACTGAAAAGCTTTTTGTTTATGCTTATGATTTTAAATGATGGTATTGGGCTCTGTAAGTTAATGGATGCAAAACCATAACCAGACCAAAATTTGCATGAAATAGTAATTCAACTAGTATTTTGGCATGCCTTCACCAGTCTTAACAATCCAAGCTTAACTTGAATGTTGTGTCACCTTATGTATGAAATTATATATTTAAGGGTAGTGTGAGCATTTAATGATGTCATATTAAACTCTTGTCAAATTAAGGACACCATGTAGTCATAACTTTCTGATATTAGTAAATCAAAACTGGCAACTTGAAATTTTAAAATGACAAGGTTTTGATACACAAGTATTAAGATGTTAAATACTTTTAAACACTGGCATGAAGTATCCATATTCTCAGATGTTTGTTATATGAATTTTGTTTCAGTTTGTTTTGATTTGGTTTGGTTTACTCCATGATTGTCTTCAAATATGCAGTTATTTTTTTTTTTTGTATTGCCATAATCAGTGACTGGTCCATTCAGTAGTAACATTTTAGCAGGTTTTTCCAGCCAGCAATATTGTCAGTTCATAAATAAGGATTCAAAAATCATATGCAAGGATGGATTTAAACTTGCTGAATGTAATGATTAAACTTCAAGTCATTGTGGATTTAATAATTGATTATTTTATTGGTTTAGATGCTAGCACTGCATGCACTGTAAATATTTGATTTTATTAAAATTAAAAAGTTGAACTGCAAAACAAAACATGTTTAATGTTAGATATTTTTATGTGCTTTCTGCTAAAAAAAATTTCTTAATTTTGTTTTACCCAAAGTACATTGATGAAATTGCATGTGAAGCGATTAGGAACATGTAGTTGTTTGGTCATTTTCAGTAACGTCTGATTTTGTGACCCCATTCAGAGTTTTCTTGGAAAAAATACTGGAGTGCTTTGTCATTTTCTTCTCCAACTCATTTTACAGATGAGGAAATCAAGGCAAATAGGGTGAAGCAACTTGCCCAGAGTCATACAGCTAGTAAGTGTCTAAGGTTAGATTGAACTCAAGACTTCCTGACTATGCTCACTGCTTTATCCACTGTGCCACTTTAAGAAGGTGTGCCTAGACAAATATTACCAAAAGGAATGCTTTCAAATTTTATGATTTCCACTTTTATTTGTTTTCCTTATAGATTCTAATTCTGAAGAGCTATTTTCTCTTCCACTATAGAATACACACATTTCATCTTGCATATGTGCAGTACTAGTGAGAGTGACATGTTCCAATATTTCTCTTTTTTAATTAATTTATTTGTTTACTTTTACTTTACAAAATTCAGTTCCACAATCCTGTGAGTTTCAAATTTTCTCCCCCTTTCTCTCCCCCCTGCCCCATGGCAGCATGCAATCTGCAAATACCTTCACATTAAACATTAGTCAGGTTGTAGAGAAGGATTATAACAGACAGAATGATCAATGGGAAAGAAGAAACAAAACAAAACAAGAAAAAAGAGAGAGCAGGTAGTTTGCTTCAATCTGCATTCAAACTCTGTAGTTCTTTCTCTGGATATGGACATCTCTTTCCATCATGAGTTTTTTATAGTTGTCTTATAACCTTGCATTGCTGAGAAGAGCCTGGTCTATCTAAGTCTGAATGGGTGCATGATCTAGGTATACAGGCTGATACTGTAAGCAATCTGGGAAAACAAGGAATAGTTTACCTGTAAGATTTATGGAAATCTAGGAATGGAAAAGGGAAGATTTTATGACCAAACAAGAGTTAGAGAGCATTATAAAATACAAAATGGACAATTTTGATCGCATTAAATTGAAAAATTTCTATACAAAGCCAATGTAACCAAGATTAAGATGGAAAATTGGGAAAGAATTTTTACAACCACTGTCTCTGATAAAGGCCTCATTTCTAAAATACACAGAGAATTGAGTCAAATATATAAGAATACAAGTCATTCCCCAAATGACAAATTGCCAAAGGATATGAACAGGTAGTTTTCAGAGGAAGAAATTAAAGTTATCTATAAGCATATGAAAAATACTCTAAATCACTATTGGTTGGAGAAATGCAAATCAAAACAACTCTTGAGGTACCATATCTCATCAGTCAGATTGCGTAAGATGACAAAACAGTAAAATTATAAATTCTGGAGAGGATGTGGAAAAATTGGAACACTAATACATTGTTGGTGGAATTGTGAACTGATTCAATCATTTTGGAGGGCAATCTGGAACTATGCCCAAGGGCTATAAATAAGTGCATACCTTTTGACCCAGCAATACCACTTCTGGGGTTGTATCCCAAAGAGATCAGAGAAGTGGGAGGAGGACCCATATGTACAAAAATATTTATAGCAGCTCTTTTTGTGGTGGCAAAGAATTGGAAATCAAGGAGATGCCCATCAATTGGGGAATGGCTAAATAAATTGTGGTATATGAATGTAATGGAATAGTATTGTGCTATAAGAAATGAGGAGTAGGCAGACTTCATAATAACCTGGAGAGACTTATACAAACATTGATGTTGAGTGAGAAGAGCAGAAAAAGTAGAAATTTGTACACAATTGTAGGCACAATGTATGTGTGATGATCAACATGTTAGAATATTTCAAAGTTTTTGGGTTTTTGTTTGTTTGTTTGTTTGTTTACCAGTAACTTGTGGAATGTATCTTGTCATTTTTGCATTTGGAACAAATTATTGCTAATAATTTGACTAGTTTGTGTTACAAATACAAACTAGTGTCTATAATTATAAATATTATTCCATTTTAAAACATCATTGACAATTGTACATAAATGAATTTTTTTGAGTACTTCATACCATTAATTGTAATTTGTACACCACAAGTAGGAACTTTTTCCTTAATTCTTCCCATTCTTTTTACTCTTTCTCATGTATAGAATTATTAATCATTTTAGAATGAAAGTTTCCATGGAATTAACTAGTATAATAGTTTTTTTTCCTACTTTTTAACATGCCATAGGTTGATAATAAACATTCATTTTTCCTTACTTTTTGTTAAATTTTAAGTTCCAAATTTTTTTCCCTCACTCTGCACCCCACACTACAGAAGGCCACTACTTGATGCAAACTTATAAATAGATGCAAAACTATACTATCCACATTTCTATTTATCAGATCTTTCTCTGGAAGTGGATACCAGCTTCCTTCATAGGTCCTTTATACTTTATCTGAGTATTTATAATATTCAGAATAACTTGGTTGTTCACAATTATTCTTTGAAAAATATTGATGTTATTGTATACAACATTCTCCTGGTTCTAATCATTTCATGTTTCATTATTTGTTCATCTTTCCATGTTTTTTCTAAAGTCAACAAGCTCATTGCTTCTTACAGCACAGTAGTATTCTATCACAATCATGTACCACAACATGTTTAGCCATTCCTCAATTGATAGGCATCCCTGCAATTTCCATTTCTTTGCCACCACACAGAGAGCCGCTATAAATATTTCAGAATATACAGGTTCTTTTTCTTTTTCTCTGATCACCTCAGGAAACAGACCAAATAAGTGTATTGCTGGATCAAAGGGTATAAACAGTTCTATAACTCATTGGGCATAATTCCTGATTGCTCTCCAAAATAGTTGGATCAGTTCAAAGTTCTACCAACAGCATAATAATGTCCCATTTTTTCATATCTCCTCCAACATTTGTCATTTTCCCCTTCTATCACTTTGGCCAATCTGATAGGTGGAAGATGACATCTCAAAGTTGTTTTAATTTGCATTTCTCTAATCAATAATGATTTGGAGCATTTCTTCATGTGACTATATAGTTTGGATTTCTCCATCAAAAAACTGCCTGTTTATATCCTTTGATCATTTATCAATTGGGAAATGACTCATGTTCTTATAAATTTGACGAGGATCTCTATGTATTTGAGATATGCAATCTTTATCCAAGGAACTGTCTATAAAATTTTTCCCCAGTTTTCTGCTTTCCTTCTGATCTTGGATACATTGGTTTTGTTTGTACAAACACTTTTAAATTTGTTTTAATCAAAATGATCCATTTTACATCTCACAATGCTATGTCTTGTTTATTAATAAATTTTTCTCCTGTCCATTAGTTTGATAGCTAACATTTCACATTCTTTTAGCTTTCTTGTGATAGCTCTCTTTATATCTATATCATGTATCCATTTTGACCTTATCTTTGTAAATGGTGCAAGATATTGATCTATGCATGTGTCTACCAGACTGTTTTCCAATTTTCCCAACAATTTTTTTTAACAAATAGTATATTCTTATCTCCAAATCTTAAATCTTTACTTTTGTCAAATACAAGGTTACTATAATCATTTTCTAATGTGTATTATAAGTCTTCTCTGTTCCACTGATCCAAATTGCAAATTGGTGATATGATAAAGGGGCTGAAGATTCAAGAGAAGACAATGTAATGTTGAACTGATTCACCAAGGGGTCAAAATGGGGCAAAGAAGACATAATGCTGGTGCAGGGGAGGTGTGCTGGGAAAGAGTTGAGAGGATAAGGGATTGGAGGTCAGGGTATGAACAAAGAGTAGGACAAGGGATTGCAGGACACAGTATGGACAAAGAGTTGGGCTGGTAAGGGAAGGTAAGCAGAGAAGTGGAAAGCCAAAAAATTATGGTCAGATAAGAGGACTTAATAATTCTTAAATATGAAGGTTGTACATTTGTAGATGATGGCAAGATCAAGGAATGACTGTCTTGGTGTATATTAGAAGTGGGGTAGAGAAGTAGGTCATGGGAATTGAGAAAGTTGAGGAACCACAACTTTTTTGGTGGTTAGAGTGTTTGGGAGAAGAGTCAATATATAGGTCGAGTTGAGGATGAGAGAAAAATTGTGAGCCAGGTATTGAACTTGTTAAGAAAGAAAGGAGACTGACCAGAAAAGTTGAAGACGTTAGCTACCAGGATTTTGGTTGTATGATAGTTAAGAATTTCAAGAACCTCCAAAAAGGAGAGATTACAGAGTAGTAGAGTTAGGGAGAGAACCTGGTAGTGGCAATCAATTAGAAGCAAAATGTATTACAATATGCCTGCTTTGTGAAGTTAAAGGCAGTACTAGAGGGTGGGAGGGAAGACAACCTTATGATTCAAGTGTGGTTTAATGGATTTTTTTAAGAGAGGGAAGAAAATGTAAAGGGAAGAGAATATATTAAGGAAGAAACGAATAGGAAGAAAAAAAAACTTATTATTTTTAACAAATGGAGTGTGACCAAAGAAGAATATGAAAAGATAAAGATAAGTGTGGGGAGTTTGGAATCAAATAGGGATCTCACTTTTATCAGGATCAGACAAAAGAATGTTGAAAACACAGAGCTTAAAAAGAAAGATAATGCAGAAATAGAGAGTGGAATAGGAACGAATGTGATTTAAAGGAGAGCGCAAAGTTAAAGGAATTTGAAAGTTTTCATACACAAGTGAGAGAGAGAAAGAGAGAGAGAGAGAGAGAGAGAGAGAGAGAGAGAGAGAGAGATGAATTGAATATTCAATTAAAAACAGAAATGGCTGAAATTAAGGAACTTCTTCTTAGAATATATTGCCTCATTAGAAGTTCTAAAAATAAAAAAAAAATTGATGAACAAATTTTAAAACATGCCCCAAATGCCACTGAGTTAGTAACTGAAACTTGTAGCTATGTTTTGAGGCTAATAAAATAAATTACCTAATTTGATATTTTTAAAAAGATATGAAAGCAAAATATCCAAAATTTTAAAAATTAAGAGAGAATTCACAACAGATACAGAGGAAATGAAGGAAATTGTTAGAAATTATTTTGCCCAACCATATGCAAATAAAAATGATAATGAATTAAATGGATGGACATTTACAAAATACAAAATATTCAGATTGAGAGAGCAAGAAAAAAATTAAATAACTCAAAGAAATTCAACAAGTAACAAATGAATTCTCCCCACTGAAAAACAAAACTCAATTTCTAGGACCAAATGTATTTACAAGGGAATTCTATCAAATAATTAAAGAATAATTAATTAATTCAATTTCCCTTAATATGTTTGCAAAAACAGGCAATGAAAATATTCCTTTTTTATTTTGACTTTATTTATTTTAGTTTATATCATTCATTTCCATGAGATTCTGAGTTACAAATTTTCTCCCCATCTTTCCCCTACCCACCACCCCAAAGCAGCCATCCCACTGTATAAACCCTCACCCAATCTATTCTCTCCTATGTCGTCCCCCATGACCCCTCTGACTTTCTGGTAGGGCAGGATGTATCTCCCTACCACAGTGCCTGTGTATCTTAATTCCCAGTTGGATATAGTTAATAATGATAATAATAATAATAATAATTGTGTGTGTGTATATATACATATATATATATATACACATATATATTTTTAACGTTTGATTATAGAACTTTAAATTCTAGATTCTTTCTCTTCCTCCCTCATCACCCACCCCCACTGGAAGGACAAGCAATTAAATACGGGCTGTACATGTGTAATTACACAGAACCTCTCCACAGTGGGCATA
>CM053590.1:198597738-198633471 GCA_028646515.1 Pseudochirops corinnae | reverse complement strand
TGATAGTATCTTGATTTCTCATAAAGTCATTTGCTTCCATTTGCTCTACTCTAATTTTGAAGGTATTATTCTCTTCAGAAAGCTTTTGAGATTCTTTTTCCATCTGGCAAAGTCAACTTTTTAAGGTATTCTTCTCCTCATTGGTTTTTTGGGCCTCTTTTGCCATTTGAGTTAATTTATTTTTTAAGGTGTTAATTTCTTCAGTCAGGTTGTTGACTCTCTTTTCATGATTTCCTTGCATCATTCTTATTTCTCTTCCCAATTTTTCCTCCACTTCTCTCATTTGGTTTTCAAAATCCTTTTTAAGCTGATCTCTAGCTTTTAGGCAGTCTTCATGTTTCTTGGACGCCTTTGGTGCTGACTGTGTTGTCTTCCTCCCATTCCCTGCTTTGATCCTTCTTGTCCCCAAAGAAGGAATCCAGTGTTTGGTTGCTGTTCTTACTTTGCTTCCTTTGCCTGCTCATGATGGCCAGTCTTGAATGATTTTTTTTAGCTCTGTGGAACTCTGCTTCCAGAGGGGAAAACTCTGTTCCAAATCGCTGGGGTTTTCCCAGCTGTTGGAGCTTTTAGGAGGCTTCTGCAGCCCCTATCAGCTTTGGCTCACTGAAAACGCACCCCAGGACCACCAGCCAAGACCACAATCCGGATCCAGGCCACTCAACACAAGAACACCTGGCCTGTGAATGATCGCTTGGCCCCCCTACTGTCTGCAGGCTGGGAGCTCTGAAGCAGCTACGCAGAGGTGGCTGCAGGGCCTCTGCTTCTGCTGCTTCCTTGCCCTGGAGGCAGTTTTGCCATACCTGCTTTTCTCTCCAAAGTTTAGCTGAGTTCCACTAACCTGTCACTTAGTCTTTGTTTCTTATGGCTTGATAATTCTGGAAACTGCCACAGCTACCGCTGATCCACTTTCCTGAAGCTCCAGCTGTGGCTCAGCTTGTCCTTGCCACCCCCAGGGCCGAGCTGTGGTTTCAGGCTGGGCTGGTTTCAACTCCCAGTGCTGAGATGGTCCCTTCAAGGCAAGCTGCCTTCAGTGGGAGGTATATTTGTGTGCATTTTAGAGCCCTAAAATTTGTTTAGAGTCATATTTTTTTGGTATTTGAGGTGGCAGTGTGGGAGCTGCTGTACCTTGCTACTCCTATGCTGCCATCTTGGCTCTGCTCCCCCAATGAAAATGTTCTACCAAATATGAGACAAATATGACTAGGATATCTAAAATAAAATAAGATAAATCAGAAAAAATGAATGGACCAATATCTTTAAAGAATATTGATGCAAAAATACAGAATGCATTACTTTTAAAAGGCTACAAGAATATATTTGAAATCTCATTCACTATGATCTGCTTGGATTTATATCTTTAATCCAGGATTATATCCAGTTCAACATTTGGAACTGTCCTTCCTACCTGGAATGTTTTCCCAAGTCTTCACCATATCTTGGCTTCGCTGACTTCCTTTAAGCCCCAACTAAAATCCTGTCTCCTACAGGAAGCCTTTCCCAATCCCTCTTGATTCTAGTGCTCTCTTTCTCTCCTTCTCCACCTCCTCCCACTCTTTCTCTCTCTCTATCTTTCTCTCTCTTTCTCTCTCTCTCTCTCTCTCTCTCTCTCTCTCTGTCTCTCTCTCTCTCTCTCTGTCTCTCTCTGTCTCTCATTTAATTGATATTTAAATGGTATAGTACAGATTACAGGACCCAGAGTCAAAAAGAACTGACTACAAATCAGATGCTAGCTCTTTGCCCCCACAAAGAGAGCTGCTATAAACAAACCATTCACGTTCAAAGTTATAGTTATTATTTGGGAATTTCTTTCCATATTATCTGTCCTCACTATTTTCTTTCTCAGTCTTTCTTTTTACCATATCCCTGTTACCTTATCTTTTCCCCACCCCACACTCTCATTCCCCATCCCACTCACCCCTCCAAAAGTCCTTCCCACAATCTACCCTCACTCTCCCAATCCCAATCCATACATACCTCTAAAAGTTCCTTCCCCTGTCCCAGACTTTCCTCACATCCCTATGTGTTTAAAAGATGTCTACACACTTCCAGATGTACACATTGTTTCCTCTTCAACCAAAATGAGAGTAAGGTTCCAACATTACCAGCATTCCACACCCCTCCATCTGCTTCCTCTGTTAGTTCTTTCTTTCATACCCCATATTGATCCCTTTTACCTTTTCCTACCCAATTTTATTTTTCAGAATCACCCATATATTCATTTTCATTCACATACTCATACACAATTCAGCCCCAATCTTTCTATCAAAATATCATAGTAGTGGTGACAGTTTTAAGAATACTGATAAGATTTTCAGATAGATAGATAGATAGATAGATAGATAGGTAAGTAAAGAGTTTGACCTTAATGAATGTCTTATAATTAGTCTTTAATGTTTTCCTTATATTTCTTCTAGATCCTTTGCATCAAAGTTACCATTGAGTTCTCATATTTTTATTACAAATACCTGAAAGTCTTTCAGTTTGTCAAACATCCATTTTTTGTTTCATTCAGGATTATACTCAACTTTACTGGCTAAGTTATTCTTAGATACAACCCCAGCTATTTTGCTCTTCAAAACTTAATATTCTAAGACCTGTGATCTTTTAGAGTAGAAGTTGCTAAGTCAGGGTGGCTAGGTGGTTCAGTGAATAGAGCCCTGGCCCTGGAGTCAGAAGGACCTGAGTTCAAATCCAGCCTCAGACACTTAACACAAAAAACTAGCTGTGTGACCTTGGGAAAGTCACTTAACCCCAATTGCCCTACCTTCTTCCCCTCCAAAAAAAAAAAAAAAAAGAAGTTGCTAGGTCTTGTGAAATCCTGACTGTATTTCCACAGTATTTAAATGGGTTTTTTTTTCTTGTTACTTGTAATATTTTCTCCTTAACCTGGGAGTTTGGAAACTTGACTATGACATTTCTATAAGTTTTTCTCCTGGGCTCTGTTTCAGGTGGTGAACAAAAACCTGGAGATTTCAGGGATTTCCATCAATAGGGGAATGGCAAAACAAGTAGTGGTGTATGGTTGTGATGAGAATAAGGTCAATGATCTTAGAAAGGCCTGGAAAGATACACATGAAATGATGAAGAACAAAGTAAGCAGAACCAAGAGAATGTCGTATACTGCAAACAGCAATATTGTTTTAAGAATGACTTTGAGCAAGTCATTTTGATTAGTATAGATGCACAAATTAAAAAATAAAGGACATATGAAGAAAGATGCCATCTGCATCCAGATAAAGAATTTTGCACTTATCATGCACATTGCCTATAAAAAGCAGCAGGTGGTTTGAAAGCATCACCTTGCCACACAAACGGTGCTTTTGCCTTGCAGGCTATGACAAACTCCTTTAAATTTTCTCTTCCTAAATTTGCTTTATTATTGAGGGCAAAGCCTAAAGACTTTCCTTTAATAGAACTATGCGATGATGGGACATTGTTTGAATTTTATTGTCCTAGTTACATTAATAATTTCTTAAGTCAAGAATAGAAGATTGTTATAACTCTGATTTTAGTATGTACCTCTTAGAAGCCCAAAACATTTAAAATGTTGAAATCCTTTCTCCCATCTCCCAGAGGAAAGACATAAACAAATCAGGAGAAAGCGTAAGTTTAAAAATCAGATGAAACCAATAAAAACCGTCCTGAAGTCCAACAAGCACTCTTTTGCCCCATCAGAAATTCAAATCTTCAGGGATTTTTTTTTCATTGTTTCAGCAGCCTTTTTAAAAATGTGCATGCATGAATGCTTACCATCAATCTGGTGAATGAGAAGTTTGATAACATAATTTCCTAGATTGTCAAGATACAGAAACAACTTAGCTTAAAGCTTCTAATTAAATGAACCATGACATGCTGCATTTATTAAAATGTGATGCACAGTTTTGACAGAAATGTATTCATGCCTAAAGGTAACATGAAATGATCATAAAGGTTACTGAACTGAAATGTCTATTTTTACTCTAGAAAAACACGTGAACCCAAAGTGTATCATCTTTACATAAATCTAGGTGACCCTAGAAAAATGGAAGATTCTTAATAAATGAATGTTATTTTTTAAAATAGCAATAACATCTCTAAAACTGACCTCAAAGACAAAATAATTGGAATGGGAAGCACTTAGTAAATCCAGAAGTACTAAAATCAAGATAAAGGTCTATAATTCTGGCTAATACTCCCAACAATTATTCATTTCAGTCAAGCAAATAGGACTTCTCCTTTAACTCTATTTCTTCACTCACCCCATCTCTCCAGGCTAGAATCTCCCCATCTCCTTCCTCATCTTGGCCAAACTTCTCCTCTTAAAATCAAGTGTTAGATATACAAACTACCATGATTTAGTGAAATGAGACCTCAGCTTCAAGTCAGGCATCTTGGGTTTGAATTTCTTCTCCTAAACTATAATAGGATTTGGAGCTAGAAAGAAACTTGCAGATAATCTAATCCAATCTCTTAATTTACTGATGAGGAAATAAGTCTTAGAAAGATGAAGCTACTTTCCCAAAGTCATAAGAACATAGCTAGGATCTACTTTTACTTCTACAGTCTCACCAAGGTGGATAACCCGTAGGTTGCTCCCTGAAGACCTCTGGTCTGGCTTGTCATTTCTCAGGCAGGAGGTAATCCTTAAATCAGCCTTTCCTTTTTTGTCTAGTTTTCCCAGTACACTAGATCTCCTTTGTAAGAGATTTCATCCTATTCTGTCCTGTATATTTTGTAAAACTATGTTTCTGTAGGCTAGGCCAAATTAGAGTTCCCTAATATCTTCTTTTTAATGTGAAGTTTGTCTTGATGATATATGCAAATGAGTGGCTAGGGAAAACTCTAGAAGCCATCTTTACCTTATGAGCAAATCATTTTTTTTCTGCTGGTGTCTCAGATGTTTTCCTGATACTTTCATTGGCAAATAAGCTCGCCAAAGTCTTTTTTATGAGGTGCAAATGAACCTACTCAGACTTTTACATTCTTTACATGGTATAAAATTATACACTCCTGTCTAAAAAGGGTTCATATTCTAAAAAGTGCAAAGACAAGCCTGAGTGGGATTCCAGTGCCATCACATTATCACTATACCTTGTTCCTTGCAACCTGAAAATTTTTAGAAATTTAAACTTTTATAAAATACATAAAATTCCTTTTTTAAACACCTAACCCTATCATTTCTTTACAGGATTTAAAGTTTGGGATGGTTAAATTTGAAAAGGTAATACCATGAGCTAGACCAGAATGACCATGCCCCTGAAGACCTTCAATTTACTATTTCTGCAAGGAAGTACAAGCAGGAGCTGGAAGTCTAGCAAGAGTTACTCCAAGATAAACTCAGGAACTGTATGAACACAATTACAAGGCATTCTTCAGGAGAACAAAGACAGATTTAAAGAATTATATAAATATTAATTGCTCATCAGTAGGCTCAGTCAATATAATAAACATGATAATTCTACCTAAGTTCATTTACTTATGCAGTGCCATACCAATCAAACCACTAAAGAATTATTTTCTAAAGCTAGAAAAATTAATACAATTCTTCTGGAAGAACAAAAGTTTAAGAATATCAAGGAAATATCAAGGAAAAAATGTGGAGGAAGACAGCCCAATGATACTAGATTTCAAACTATATTACAAAGCAATAATCATGAAAACAACCTGGTTCAGGCTAAGAATGTGTGGAATGGACTAAGTACATATTATATAGTAGTAAATTACTAGAATAATTCAGAATTTGATAAATGCAAAGATCCAAACACTGAGGTAAGAGCTCACTATTTAGCAATTACAGGGAAAAATGGAAAGTAGTTTGGAAGAAACTAGGAATAGACCAATATCTGACACCATATACCAAGAGACAGTATTAGAAAAAGCAACTTTTCTATGTTTTGTGGCTCCAAGTGGCCTGCTTCTAGTAGAGTTTACAAACTTGTGTATGTTTTATGTATTTCTGCTTTCACAGAGGATTTGAAACTGCAACATATTACAACTAGATAAGGAGATATAAATTGTGATTTAATGTTTAGGTCTCAGAAGAAAAGTCAGAAGCAAGGCATAATTTTGAAGCATTTTTTTAGATTGTTCTAGAAGTATTATGTATTTTTCTCATAGTGTGGTTGTGTCAAAGTTCTTTGGAAACATTCTGAGGTAACACTTTGTTCAACTTGAAACCTCACATATCTGAGACTCATGATTTGTGTATATATATATATATATATATATATAACATATATATATACATACATATATGTGTGTATACATATATTGTATATATGTATATATCTACATATCTCTCTGTATCTATCTATCTATCTATCTCTATCTCTCTCTCTCTAAAATCCAATGATTATTTTCCAGTACTGACTGGCACTTGATTGTTAAAATGTACTATAATAATTTACATGTAATTTGTTAAGGTCTGCAAAGCACTTTATATCCCTGTCTGATTTGATGTTCACACATTGTAAGGAAGTGCCAAGCTTATTGTCGTTGCTGTTGTTGTTATTATTATCCCCACTTTACAGATGAGAAAATGAGACTGAGACTTTGTCTTGCCTGGTATCACACAGTTATCAAGTGGTATCTAGACTTCATCCACCATGTCACACTCTTTTTATGGTCTATAGTTTATATGAAATAAAACATTAATTCAACCATTGCCATCACATTAGTCTTCATGTATTCAATGTAAAATAGAATTTGAGTCTTAGAGAGTTTTATATGGTTAAGGTAAGGTTTTGCTTGGTTGTGTTTTCTTCTTCCTTCACCTATGGATACTCTGTTTTAAAAATAAAAATGAGTCAGAGAACAGCCGTAACTAGGGCAGGGCTACAGAGTCTTTTCCCCAGGACACCAAATTTAGAGGGCAGTGACAGCACTTGCACTCATTAGCACTATAAAAATAACTGAGTTTTGTTAGAAACAAAAAGAAAGTTAAAGCAGGAATCTGCCAAATGGTATCTTTCTCCCACCATTGCCTTATTGACTAACTCTCAGGTTAGATTCATCCAAATATGATTTAAGTTCATTTTTCTAGGAAGCTTGCTTTGGTACCTAGAGTACTAATTATAATTATAGGTGACAGTTAAAACTAACAGGGTCATAGAGTCACAGGATTTGGAACCAGAACTTATGAATCATTGAGTTGAACTCCCTTATTTTTCGGATCAAGAAATAGAACTTTCCTCCCATTAAAATTATATGCCAGTCTAAGGAAGGTTAAATTTTTTTTTAAAAATGCTAACCACATATTTCTTTAGAAAAATTCTCAGGTCTTTGAAAGATAGTCCTTCCTCAAGAATTTATTTAAACTCAAAAAAATGTGATCAACTCTTCCATGTCTCATCAAAGAATTATGAGAGCTTTCCTAAGTAAATGACACAGAAAGTAAATGACTCTTCCAAAGAGAGAACATTTGTCATGTTCTTTACTATACAAAATTTTCAGCTGCAATCACATCTTCATTATCTAGTCTAAATGCTATCACCTCCACTCAATATGTCTAAAACTGAATTAATCATCTTCCCTTTTCCTTGGCAGGTAGCAGAGTATAGGAGAAAACGCTATACTTAAGAGTTGGAGGATTGACTTCAAAACCTGCTTCTGACACCAACTGTGAACTTTAGCAAGTCATTTAACTTGGGCCTTGGTTTCCTCATCTGTCAATAAGATTAGACTCAGATGACTTCTAAGGTCCCTTTTAGCTCTATATCTATGATACTATGACCATTCATACCTTTCCCTGCCCCTATAACTGTTTAACCTGCTCCTCCCCTTAACTTTCCAATTACTATTTACAAAACCACCCTTCATTCAATCAGTCCATTTTCAAGCTGGAAAATTTAAGCCAACTTTGCTTTTGACCTTCATCACCCCCACGTATTCAATCAGTTGTAAAGCCCTAATGATTCTATAGACACAATATCTCTTCTATCTACCCCCTCCTCTCCAATTCTCACTTCCATGATGCCAGTTCATGTCCTATTATATATCTAGTATATTGAGGTTTATTGGTTTAACAACTATCTCTCTGAAAAAAATATATAAATGAAAAATTTTTTTGAAAAATGTTGGATCTTTATTATTACCATTTTATTTATTATTTTCTTAAAACTATAAAATCAGCACAACAATAAGCCAACCATTACTTTGTATACTTTGCCAATTTTTGATACATAAATACTCGCACTTAAAATTGAACACTAGGTTTTCACAAGCCATTGTAACCTAGCTCCAACACAACTGCTTATATGGAGCTTAAGCCTCTTGAGGAAAAAGGCCGTATCTTATTTTATATTAGCACATGTAGCACTTTGCATAGTACATTATATAAAGAAGGTATGTGCTTTGGTAAATGAATGTTGAATTAAATTGACACCCATTATGATCCAGGAACTTTTCTCTGTCTTTATTTAGTAAGATCAAAGGCGACTAAAGGATGAAGTCAGGAAGAGCTTAAATATGAGAAATGAATTCATCAGGGTATGTTAGTTTCTCCTTAAGAAGAGAAGGATTTAGCCATTCATTTATTATTGTGGATAATATAGAACTGATTATGTTCTAGGTTAAGAAGATTTATGGTATTTTTAAGTGTTCAGGAACTGAACTTCAGATCACATTATTTAAAGAAGACAATACTTAAAATATACAACATAGTTTGACTTTATACAATAGTAACAAACCCAATATTTTTGAAGAGAATAGTATTCATGGCTGGATGGCGCCCTAGAGAGTCCAATCCATTGTCAAACCCTCAGAAATCCTGGGAACCCTATCCTGTTCTGACTAGCAATTTCTAATATACAAACTGCTGGGAATCTCTGCTATAATCAGCACTTTAGGGGTAGCTGGTGATGCAGTAAATTGAGCACTGGCCCTGGAGTCAGGAGGAATTGAATTCAAATCTGGCCTCAGCTACTTAACACAAAACTAGCTGTGTGACCTTGGGCAAGTCACTTAAACCTAATTGCCCTAACTTTCCCCCTCCAAAAAGCAAAAATAGTAATAATAAATAATAATAATAATAATTAATAATCAGCACTTTCTAACTGCTCCTGCTCCCAAACAGAGATCGGACCAAAGGCACTTCTACGTCCCCTCCTTTCCTTCAGTTCAGCTATTCCGTTGACCCTACAGGTGACCCTGGCTAAAGGCAAGGTCAAAGGCCTGCCTCTTTTGGCTAGAAGTGTCTTAAACATGATCCTGTGTTTTTTTCTAGGAAAGTACTCTCACCCTGCAGTAAATAACTCATTACCCCCCATCAATCTGTTCCATCAATCTACCTAGCCACTCCTCTTGAGTGCGCCTCTGTAATTCCCCTCATTGAACTTCCTTGTGTGAGTATGAGTGGTTGTTCCAAGTTTCAATTCTTTGACCCTAAATATTGATTCTGATTTTTATACAGGTTTAACACTACTCCCCACTCCATGCACAGATGAAGAAAGTGGGGTTCCCAGAGTAATCTGCCCAAGGTCACACAGGTAATAACAATGAGAACTGGAATTCATACCCATGTCCTCTGGCCCAAAACTCAGTTTTCACCACCATATCAGGCCATTGCTAACACTATAAAATTTTATATGGCCTCAGTCCAATCTAAAAAAGGAACCAAAGCATGTGCCATGTGTCTAATTATGTTTCACAGAATCTCAATGAAGGAGAATAGGATAGGCATGGTTATTCTTTTTTTTATTGCTGTGGAAATTAAGACCTAAAAGTACACATGTTGATGTAACCTTCTGCAATCATCCCACTGGAAGCAGAACCCTAACTAGCAATTTTCAATCGAGGGGCAAAGAGCAGAAAACACACCTGCAAATTGACCTTCTAAGATAAATTCAGATTAGGGACGATAGGGAGAACTGGGACACAAACCTCTGTGATGAAATAACAGAGACCCCTGAACACTGGCCCCAGTAAGCAGGGAAGGTCGCTACTGAAGGACGACATCTTTGAATCAATATTCATAAGAGATATCAGTCAGTAGTTTTTGTTTGCTGCTTTATCTCTCACTTATTTGACTACTGGGGACATATTTAGTTCAGAAGGAGCTTAGCGTGATGACTTCTTTCTCTGTTTTTCAAAACAAGTCATTTAATATTATAATTAATTAAGTGGCAGAGAAGGTGCAGCCTTGCATTGGTGGAAAACAGAGGTTAAATGACTGTCCTACAAACATCTTATGTCAGAGTAGAACTTAAACTCAGGTTTTTCTGACTTCGGGGCTGGCTCTCTATCTACTAAGTCTATCTCTTTTAGCCACATCTATTTTAACTGTTGTCTTGTCTGAGACTGTGACTCAATAAGCCAATTTTCCTGGCTAAAACTGTCTGGCAAATACAACATCAAAGAAAACAGAAATCAGTTCAAATAAAACAGATGCTTTACTTGGGTGGGAGGTGGAGGGAGAGAACACTGCAGACCAGTGGTTCTCAACCTTCCCAATGCTGCAACCCTTTAATACTCCTGTGTGGGTATAGCTGTATGCGGGCGGACCTGCTTGGAGACGGATAGAGGAGCGGTGTCTCAGTTCCTAAGACCATCAGAAATATGTGTTTTCCAATGGTCTTAGATGACCCCTGTAACCCCTGTGAAAGGGTCGTTCAACCCCCAAAGGGGATGCAACCCACAGGTTGAGAACCACTGCTGTGAACAAAGATTCACCAAGTCAACATCAATGTTCAGAGTGGATTTGGATTTCAGAATACAGGTTTCAGGGTATAAGGTTCCAGTTGCAGGCAACATCAATCCTGTCCAAAGACCCTTAAAGGTGTGTCTAGTAAAAAAGCAGGTCAGCAGATTCAATAATGCATTGCCCTGGATCCAAGTAATCAAATTTTCTTTATTTCAGGGGCCTTATATGTTTCACTGCGGTAGGATATGAGATCAATAATATATGAGGGATTGTGGATACAGATACAAAGAAGAAACACATCTTGCTCTCTGAGAGCTTGGGGGTAGGGAACAGCATGGATGTATCTACCTATATACATATATGCAAAATAAATTTAAGCTAGCTAAATACAAGAGAGGGAAGGAAGGAGAGAGCTAGTTCAGGAAATGTTTCATATAGAAGGTCATCCTTCAGCTGCATCTGGAAGGAAAAAGGGTATTCTTTGATGTACTGGTAATGAGGGAGTGAATTCTAAGAATGAGAGTTGGCCACAGGGAATGGAAGGTCATGTGGGAGGAATGGAGAAAAGCCGGTTTGTTTTGACTATTGAGTGCAGGAAAGGAAGCAGTATATAACATGCCTGTAAATATATATTAGATCAGGTTGTGAATTGCTGTCTAAATCAAACAGAGGAGTTTATATTTTATCTTGGAGGAAGAAAGAAGCCATGTGAGTTTTTGAGTAGGGGAGTAAGGTGGTTGAATTTGTACTTAAGAAAAATCACTGATAGCTATGTGAATAATGGAATGGGCTAAGTGATATGCCCAGGGTCACATAGTTATTAAATGTCTGAGGCTGATTTCAAACTTAGGAAGATAAGTCCTCCTGACTGGAGGTCTAGCACTCTTTCCACTTCATCACCTAGCTACTCAAGTTATAGTGACCTACAGCCACAAAAGTAATAGAATTACAAAGTCTTAAAGTCGAAAGAAAACTCAGTGGACATATAAGTTAAATCCTAATAATCCTCACTATAACATACTGACAAGAGTCATCCAGTCTCTGCTTGAAGACCTCCAAGGTAGAGGAGCCTACTTCAGAAGTACTCAGGGCAAACCATTTCACTTTTGGACAGCTCCAATTCTAATCCAGCAGCTAGATTTTGCAGGGCAGCTAGGTGATGCAATGGATGAGCACTGGCCCTAGAGTTAGGAGGATCTGAGTTCATATCTGGCCACAGACATTTAGTATCTATACGACCCTGGGCGAGTCATTTAACACTGTATGCCTCAGTTTCCTCAACTGTAAAATGAGTTGGAAAAGGAAATGGCAAACCATTCCAATATTTTCACCAAAAAAACCCCAGGCAGTGTCACACAGTCAGAACAGAGCTGTCTGAACAACAAGAATTCCAACCCATTCTGTTGTTCTGAGTGAGTTCATTCCTTTCACAGAGCTATATCTTTTTTTTTTCCCTTTCTTTGCTCTCTCTTCTCTCCACAAATTAAAAAAAAAGGTGGGAAAAGACAGGGAATGGGGTCAACAATGGTAATCAATCAAGAAAATAACAAGTTTAATTACTTAGTATGAAAAGACATGGATTTCTGCATTCTGTAATAATGCGATTGACTAACAATTATTTTGGATGATTTCTGAAATATAATCATTTAATATTTAGGATGAAAAACTGAGCTATCACAAACAAAAAATGGAAAGCACTGAAATAAAACAGAATAAAAACTCTTTATTAAAAACAACTTTGTTATTATAGATATTGGTTTCTTTGATTACTAAATATCAGGATTGAGTATATTGCAGTTAAACCTCTAGGGTTCCTAAGTTTCAAGGCCTAAAATAACGCTCAGAATTTCAGACAAATGTATTATATTTCTGAGGACCTTCTTATCTGAGTAGGCTATAATCCAAAATTTCCCTTGAAATAGTGACAGGCTATTGAGCTGGAGTGTGTGTGTTTTTACTCAAGTACTCCCCACATAAATCATATATGAAATTAGAGGCTTGGAAGGAAGACTTCCAAGCCCTTTCCAACTCTTAATGATTTTAGGAGATATTGGCAATTTTTTTTTCCTGGCATTACTGACAGTTTCCCAGTATCAAAGTGAATTTGGCATACTATATAGTATTTTTTTTAAATGTTGCCAAAAGTCTATTGAAAGGAGAATATGAAGTTACTTTCACAAGTTCCCGAAGGTTGATCCATAGCATTAAGAAAGATACGGCACACTGTTATTATTTCATAACTTTGGCTACTAGTAAGGAAAAATTTAACTGACTTTCAAGGTTACAATGTTAACATACTCTAAAGATATGTGTTACTACATTGTAAGTTTACTTCTCAAAAGTTACTACCATAGCATATTGATGTACTATAAGAAATTATGTATGTGATGAATACAGTGAATCATAGAAAGATCTATAGGAACTGATGCAGAGTGATGTAAAGAGTCAAGAAAATGATACACAATGACTAAAACAACGCAAATTGAAATAACAGACACACACACACACACACACACACACCCCAAAAGTGAATGTTATAAAAAACAAGCCTGACTCTAAAGAAGATGTATGAGAAGACACCCTGACTCTATCCCTTTGCAGATGTGGTGAATCTACCAGTGTTGTGCATTGCATTTATTTTCAGACAATTTTGATGCATTATGATGATTTTTCCTTTTTTTGTCTTAAAAATTACTCTTTGTTGTGAAATAGCTCTCTGGGAGGAGAGGGGAAGGGACACCATGGGAAAATATGATGATATAAAAAAAGGCATCAATAATTTTTTAAAAAATTACTACCAAACATAGAAAAATACAAGCATTTTACAAAAGCAATGGGAAACATGTTTTCTATTAGCAGATTATCACACTGATGGATTTAAAAATTAGTCATAACCATTTAATATTTAGAATAAAAATTGAGCTATCACAAGCAAAAATCAATATGAGTAACACTGAAGTAGAACAGAATAAGATTCCCTATTAAAAGCAAAATTGCCATCTGGCATAAGAACTCACTGTTTAACAAAAACTGCTGGGAAAAAATGGAAAATATTATGGCAGAAACTGGACATAGACCAATGTCTGACAATGAATAGCAGAATAAAGTTCAAATGGGGTGCACAATCTAGGTATAAAGACTGATATCATAAACAAAGTAGGGAAACAAGGAATAGTTTACCTGTCAGATTTATGGAGAATGTAGGAATTTATGCCAAACGGGAGATAGAGAACATTATGAAATGCAAAATGGATAAGTTGGATTACATTAAATTGAAAAGTTTTTGCACAAACAAAGCCAATGCAACCAAGATTAGGAGGGAAATAGAAAACTGGTAAACAATTTTTATGACCAATGTTTCTGATAAAGGTCTGATTTCCAAAATATGTAGAGAACTGAGTCAAATTTACAAGAAAACAAGTCATTCCCCAGTTGATTGATAAATGGTCAAAGGATATGAACAGGGAGTTTTCAGAGGAAGAAATTAAAGCTATCTATAGTCATATGAAAAAATGCTCTAAATCACTATTGAGTAGAGAGGTGCAAATCAAAATAACTCTGAGGTACAACATCACAGATATTAGATTGGCTAACATGGCAAAACAGGAAAATGATAAATGTTGGAGAGGATGTGGGAATGTCGGAACACTAATTCATTGTTGGTGGAGCTATGAGCTGATCCAACCATTCTAGAAAGCAATCTGGAACTATGCCCAAAGGGCTATAAAAATGTACATACCATTTGCCCAGCAATGCCACTTCTAGAGGTGTATCCCAAAGAGATCATAAAAATGGGGAAAAGTCCTGTATGTACAAAAATATTTATAACAGCTCTTTTAGTGGTGGCAAAGAATTGGAAATCAAGGGGATGCCTGTCAATTGGGAAATAGCTAAACAAGTTGTGGGATATGAATGTAATGGAATAGTATTGTACTATAAGAAATGATGAACAGGCAGACTTCAGAGAAACCTGGAAAGACTTCTATGAACTGATGCTGAGTGAGGGGAGCCGGACCAGGAGAACATTGTACACAGTAACAGCCACAATGTGCAAAGACTGATTTTGATAGACTTAGCCCTTCTTAGCAATGCAAGGATCTAAAACAATTCCAAAAGACACATGATGGAAAATGCCAGCCACATCCAGAGAAAGAATTATGGAGTCAGAATGCTGAACAAAGCAGACACTTTCATTTTTTTTTTTTGTTTTTTTTGTTTTATTTTTTTTTCTTTCTCATGGTTTTCCCACTCATTTTAATTCTTCTATGGAACACGACTAATGTGAATATGTATTTAACAGGAATGTATGTATACAGCCCATATCAGATTGCAAGCCACCTTGGGGAGAGAGGAGGGAAAAAAGAGGGAGAAAATGTAAAAATTATGGAAGTGAATATTGAAAACTAAAAATAATTTTTTAAAAAACAACCTTTTCCTTACCTAATGAAATTAGGTTTTTTTATTCCTAAGTATCAGGATTGATACACTATGTTAAACATTCAAATCATAAGGTTTCTGAGTTTCAAAGCCTTAAAAGGTCTTCAAAATTTTAGGCAAATATATTATATTCCTCCCCACCTTCTAGTCTTCAATCACAGACTTCAGTTCTTGAAAGATATCATCACTCAGACCCTATCGTTAATTTGAGTCTATGAAGTTCCCTTGAAGAGAGTATACCCTCAGAAAACAATATACTAGATATATACTAGAGAAATACTAGAAATATACTAGAGAGCTCCCAGGATGATGATTTTATAAACTTCTAGGCTAAATCTTACTACAAAGTTCCTATTCAAGGGAATTCCTTGCTTCTTATTTTTTTAACATTTAATAATAGTATTTTATTTTTCCCCAGTTACATTTGAAGAAAATTTTTAGCATTCTTTTTTACAAGATTTTGAGATTCAAATTTTTCTATATGCTCTTCTAAAAATCATAGCCAGTTTGATATCATTTATCCATGTGCTACCATATAAAAATATTTCTATATTAGTCACATTAGAAACAGACCAAAAAAAGAAAGAATAAAGTAATCGAAAAAATGTGCTTTGATCTGCATTCAGAGTTCATCAGTTCTTTATCTAGATATGAATAGCATTTTCCTCCTTGAGACTTTTGTACTTCTCTTGGATCACTGTGTTGCTGGGAAGAGCTGAGTCATTCATAGTTGATCATCACACATTGTTGCTGATAATGTGTACAGTGTTTTCCTGGCTCTGCTTATTTCAATTTGCATCAGTTTGTATAAGTCTTTCCAGGTTTTTCTGAAATTAGTCTGTCTATTATTTATTATTGCACAATAATATTTCATCACAATCATATACCACAGCTTGCTCAGCCATTCCCCAACTGATGGGCATCCCCTCAATTTTCAATATTTTGCCATCAGAATAAAAGGCTTTGGTTTTGCTCTGGTATTACAGTTTGGTTGCCCTTTGGGCATAGCTCCATATTGCTTCACAGAATGGCTGGATCAGTTCACAACTCTACCAACAATGAACCAGTATCCAAATTTCCCCATATCCCAACATTTCTCATTTTTATTATTTTTTATCATATTAGTCAGTCTGATGGGAGTAAGGTAGAACCTCAGAGTTCTTTTAATTTGCATTTGTCTAATCAAAAGTGAATTTAGAGCACTTTGTCATATGACTATAGATAGTTTGATTTTTTTCATCTGAAAACTGCCTCTTCATATCCTTTGATCATTTATCAACTGGAGAATGGCTTATATTCTTATAAATTTGACTCCATTATCTAAATATTTGAGAAATGAGGTCTTTATCAGAGACACCTGCCATAAAGATTGTTTCCCTCTAATCTTGGTTATATTGGGGTTTTTTGCACAAATACTTTTTAATGTAATATAATCAAAATTACCTATTTTACATTTTGTAATGCTTTCTATATCTTATTTGGTCATGAACTCTTCCCCTCCCCTTAGATCTGACATACAGATTATTACTTGCTCTTCTAATTTTTTTATGGTATCACCTTTTATATCTGAATCATGCCCTCATTTTGACCTTTTCTTGGTATATGGTATGAAATATTGGTCTACACTTAGTTTGTGTCCTGTTATTTTCCAGTTTCCCCAGCAGCTTTTGTCAAATAGTGACTTCTTATCCCCAAAGCTGGGGATTGAGACTATCAAACACTAAGTCACTATGTCCATTGACTGCTGTGTCTAATGTAACTTCTGATCTACTCTGCTCTCTACTCCATTTTGTGGTAGAGTTTGTCCCATTCACATTTACAGTTATGATTATTAATTGTGTATTTCCCTCTGTCCTATTTCTTCTCCTGTTAGTCCTCTCTCTCTTTTCACCCTTTACAACCTCACCACTGTTTTGCTTCTGTCTACCACCTTCTCTGATCTGCCCTCACTTCTCTCAGTCACCACTTCCACCCCTTTACTTGATCTCTTCCTCTCCTACTTCCCTGCTGGGTAAGATAGATTTCTATATTCAACTGATGGGGTGTATGATTCCCAATCTGAGCCAATACTGATGAGGGTAAGGTTCAAGCAATGCTCACCATTCAACACCCCCTCTTCCCCTCCACTGTAATAGTTCTCTTTTGCCTCTTCGTGTGAGATTATTTGTTTCATTCTACTCCTCCCTTCCTTCTATACCCATTGTGCTCTTCTTTCTAATCCCTTCACTTCCTATCTTGTCCTCAAATTCACCCATAGACTCTATGTTTATTCCTTCCAACTATACTATTAGGGATACAATTTTTAAGAATTACAAGTATGATATTCCTATGTAGGGATATAAATAGTTTAGCTCTATTGAATCCCTTTGGATTTTTTCCCCTTCTTATCTTTTTATGCTTCTCTTGGGTCTTGATATTACAGGTCAAATTATTTTTTTCTTTAGTTCTGGTCTTCACCTTATGAAAGGTTGAAATCCTTCTATTTCATTGAATTTTTTCCCTTGATATATTATGCTTAATTTTATCAGATAAGTGATTCTTGGTTGTAGTCCCAGTTCCTTTGCTTCCCAGAATATCATGTTCCATGATCTCCAGTCAAGGAGCTGCCAAGTCCAATGCAATCCTAATTGTGATTCTCTGATATTTGAACTGTTTCTTTCTGGTCACTTGTATTTTTAGATTGACCTGATAGTTCTGAAATTTGGCTATAATTTTCCTTGAGATATTTTTCCTGAGGTGATCATTTCTTTCAATGCCTCTTTTGCCCTCTGTTGCTAGGGTATCAGGGTAGTTTTCCTTAATAATTTCTTGAAAGATGCTGTCAAGGTCATCCTTTTGATTATGGCTTTCAGGTAGCCCATTAGTTCTGATATTGTCTCTCCCAGATCTCTTTTGCAGGTAAATCGTTCTTCCCATGAGGTAGTTTACATTTTCTTCCATTTTTTTCATTCTTTTGATTTATTTCATTGATTCTCAATGTCTCATAGAGTCATTAGCTCCTACTTGCCCAATTCTAACTTTTAACATGTTGTTTTCCTCAATTACCTTTCATATTTTCTTTTCTATCTAGCCTATTGTACTCTTTAAGGATTTGTTTACTTCAGTGGATTTTTGTATTGTCTTTTCCATTTGGCCAATTCTACATTTTCAGCAATTTTCCAAGATCTTGACTCTATTCATAATTCTCTTGCACTGCTATCATTTCTTTTTCCATTTTTTTTCTTCTACCTCTCTTATATGATTAAGCTCCTTTTTGAGCTTTTTCATGAGTTCTTTCTGGGCTTGAGAATACTTCCCACTTTTGGGGGGAGTTTTGCCTATAAATGTTTTGACATTTTTTTCCTCTTCTAAGTTTGTGTCTTGGTCTTCCCTGTCATCAGGATAACTTTCTATGGTCAGATTCTTTTTTCATTGTTGCTTTTTTTTCGTCTTTCTTTTGACCTTTTTTCTTTCTTTTAAATTTGATTTCTGCTCCTATATTGCCAATGTGATACTCATAGCAACTGCTATGAATATGCAGATGTATTTCCAGGGCTAACTCACGAAATATAACAAACTCTCTTCCTCAAAGACAAAACCAAGATACTTATTCAAATACCAGAAAGTCAATTCCACCATGGTAACAAAGAAGTTTATACACAGCACCAATGCAGAAAGTACTGCCATTGGCAAACTTTCCACTCTGTTGACCTCCCCACAAACAACCTCCCCTAGGCAAAATTCCTCCCTCTCTTTCACTCTAGCCGCACTGCCTCACCTCTGTCCCAGCTCTGCCTCACTCTATCTCAGCTTCACTCTTTTTGTTTCACCCATTTGTTCCAGCCCAAACCATGGGCTCCATGTGATTCAAGCTGTGGGGTGGGCCAGAGCTCAAAGCAGGTCACATGAGCCTATTAAGAGGCAGGGAAGATCTTCAAATTCCCTTAACATTACATTCAGCCCCAAGATCTTTCATGTCCATTAATAGGTCAATAGCAGTTTAGGGGTAACTGGTATCAACATAACTTCATAATAATATAACAGAGATAACACAAAATAAACACATAAAACAATATCTTAGGGTAGCACTTCATCATCCCCTTCTCAAATGAATGGGACCCAAAATCCCTTGGGATAAGGGGTAAAAGTCTTTTCTTGTATAACTATTTCCTGATGAGAATGGATATAGAACTGTCCCCTACCTCGAGAGGTCCCATTCGAGGGGTCAGTTCTTTAGCCTGTATCCAGAGCTTGTTCAATGCCAGGTCCAGGGGTGGTACATCATAGTCTTGGACAGAGAATGACATCCAGTTTAAGCAGTCAATCATCTATAAGTGGAGGGCACTAAGCCTGAAGGAGGCAAATCTAGCAAACAAGTTGAACAAACAAACAAAGGCCAAAAAGAATAAAAAGACAATAACCAGAAGCAGGGTAAATATGTCAGCCGTGCTCCTGGAGTCCATAAACTCACCAGAACTGTATTAATTCCTATATACCTTACTGTGAATTGGAAGTAGGTCACGTGGGCCTATTAAGAAGCAGGGAAGATCTTCAAATTCCCTTAACAGTACTGCTCCCGGAGTGGAAGGGTGACTATCTTTAGCTTCTTGTGCCACTGGCTGAAGTTCCTGGCTTTTTAGCTGTTGTTGCACTGATGTTGCCCTGAAGCCCACAGAGGACCCTCATGTCTGGTGTGCTCTGCTGAGGGGGTGGGTTTTCTTGCATTTCCCCAGGGCTACCTTGAAGAACATGGAGTTCTGACCACTGGGGGATGTCTGTTTGCCCAGGGCCACAATGAAGCACATGGTTGTTCTCAGAGCTGGAGTCTGCTAGTTTCCCTGGCTATGTGAAGGCATATGGAAGGTCCTGGTGTTGGTGTTTGCTAGCTCCACCACAATGGGACTCAAGATATCCCTGTGGTTTGCTGAGAGAGGGCTTGCTGCTGGCTTTATGGGGTGCTTTTTGTCCTGGAATGTTGTATTAGCAAGTACCCTAGCATACCCAGGATGACCTGCTATCACAGGTTCTTTGATCTGCTTTTAAAGGAAAGACTGCTCAAAAAGGGGTTAACAATCATACTTTTAATTACATTCACTAGTTCAGGGGAAAGGTCACCACCCTAAACATGGGGAAAATACAAGCTGAGAAATTAGCAAAAGACCAACAGAGAGGGCTCCAACTGTCTGAATATAGCAGTACTGCTATATACTTAACATACAACACTGGATCAAGGGAGCACAGACATCTAAGCAGTTAGGGGGCTTTGAACACATGACTACTCAGAGTCTTGATCAGGAACTCAAAAGATCCTTCTCATGAGCAAACCCCCAAAGCAAAATGCCAACTGCCCAGAATATATGAGAAAGGGCTCCTGAGTGGCTCAGAGTCAGTAGGCAGGAAAACTTTGTGATTCAGCACAGCTGTGAATTATCAGGTTTCAAAGGAGGTTAATCCTTCAGATGTTCAAAATTTAGTCTGAGACTGAGGAACCGAACTCCAAAAAGAAAACAAGAAAAATCCCACCTTGCCTTGCTTACAAATGTGCTACTCTTTTATTCAAGTGAAATGGACCTTTCTTGCCAATGTTTCAAGTTGCTTGTTCTAAAAGATTGTTTCACTCCATCTTTTTTCTGGTTCTGATGTTCCAGGATTTATTTGGAGGTGCTATTTTATGGTTGCTTGGAGGTGAGTATGGGAGAGTTACAACTATTTACTGCTTTTTCTACCAACTTGGCTCCCAGAAGTCCCCCCAAATCCTTGCTTTTTAAAAACATTGAACATCCAGCTCAAAATTCTTAGACAAAATTAAATGAAGAAAACATTCAGTATTTTCTTTAGGGAGAGGAAAATAACAAAAAGGGGAAAGACAAGAGATGCTCAACATCTGAACTCTTTTACAAGTGTTTACACTACAGCTTATTCTTTATGGGAAGTGTACCCTGGGCGGCATGATTACTCAGTCATTGGATGATTAGAAAACATGTATAATTGTTAACCAGAGCTGACAGGCACAACATCTTTGCCCACATCAGACTCTTTAACACAGCCTGTCAGTTTGCACTCAGCTTACAAATAAGGAAGCAAAAATTCCTGTCATTATTTTTCATTAAGATCAGATTTACATCAACATAATAAATCACAAGATTTGTTTGTGCTGAACATTGTACAAGTCTCTATTCTATTGTAGATGGTTCACATTTTAAATAAATGCTCCCAATTTCTTTAACATGAAAGATTAAAGCTCATCATCAATGTTACAACTTACAAACCATGATATACCACCAATATGATCCAATGAGCTTCTGAGTGAATGATGGATGTACCAGTGGAGAATTTAAGATATTCATTGGCCACAGTTATAATAAGAAGAGAGTCCTGCTGTACTGGCTAGTCTATAGAAGCAACAACAGTGGAGGTAGAATTAGAAATATGAGCAGAATCCCTTTATGAAAAAAAAAGACAAGGTTACCAATTATTTGTGTCTCCTCTTCTATGACATGCATGAAAACATTCTCCCACACAGCTTTTGCTCATACTCTTTCTATCCTAAAATATTTCATTTCCCACCTTTGGGAAATGAACTCCTTTGCATTTTCCCCTCATGCCCACAGGTACATCATCCTGCACACATGAACCTCAGCATTCTCACTGATCAGTACCCTCTGCCCATCTGTCCTGCCTCTACTTACGGGAAGCACAAGCCAGCTATCTCTTCATTTTCCATCCAGATGGACTCTTTTGGATTTCTCAATCATGCCCCCACGTTGAGTATTTTTCCCTCAACCTTTTCAGCTTCCTTTTCTGTATTGTCTTCCTCATTTGATTGTAGGCTCATTTAAGGCAGGGACTATCTTTCTTTTTTCTATTTGTATTCCCAGCATTCAGCACAGTGCGTGGCATAAATAGTAGGTACCAAATAAATGTGTATTGATGGACTGTCTTCAAAGACTCCTACTGTAGTACAAAGGTAACTCCCTTGAATTAGCATACACAAGCATATTAAACCTTAAGTTTACTATAGCATATTTCGTAATTATCCTATCTTTCTCTGGAATCCAACTTCCTTTTATCTCTTGTCAATGTTACATTGTTCCAAGCTACAATCTCTAGAAACTGACCACTTGGGGGTTCAAAACTACCTATAGTCGTGTTCATAAATCCCCACCAACTTTTAAGACTTAGCCTGATCTATTACAAAACTATTTTATAATGAGAACAAAATTGTTTACTTAAAATAAAGTGTATCAAAATATCAAAAATATATCAATTTACAGGTAGTATAAAATAGAGTGCAATCATTGCCCCAAATTGCTTCCTCCCTTGGTCTCATTTTCCAGCCCTCAGGTAACTAGAGCTACAAATATTGAATCTCTAGCAAAACATCTCTACAAGGAAGCTGGATCGTATGGCTAATCCATGAAAAATGAGAGAGATAAACACCATAGGAATTTTGTCCTAATGCCTATGTCAATGGTGTTTTAAGTTAGTGCCGCCGAGTCATGTAACTACATTGTTTCTCATAAATGGCAGGATCTAAAGCACTGCACAGCCACATAAAGTCTTGAGACTGGCATCAGCAAGAATAACAAAATAACAAAAACTATTAAATCACAAAAAGTTGGTACATAGCTTACAGGATACCCACAATTCCATGGCCATTCTTATTCCCCATTTCCAGCTTCTTGGTATTTCTCATCACTGTAAGCAGGGCCCTCACAGCAGTCACCTCATCATTTCCCACCCAGGATAGAAGGCTTCAACATGCCTTTAAGGACACTCCTTTTCAGCCTTTTATGTTCTGTCTTCCCCAATTAGATTGTGAGCTCCTTGAGAACTCTAATTAGAGAGGGAGGGGGGACCCCAGAGACAGGTACTCATAGTACCCTCTGACTGAGAAGTTGCAAGTTTCAGAGTTGCTGTTATCTTCCAGGATCATAAGTTTCTGGTACTATGAATCTTTCCCATGACAAAAAGAATCACTATCTAAGAGTATCTATGAAATCCCAAATATCCACATTTGTGGCATTCCCGCACACCGTGCAATCTTAATAATGCCAAGATGCAAAGAAGGAATCACCTTGGGATCTGTTTCTAACAATGGGTCCTATGTTTCCAAAGGTTAGAAATTGTACAGATATTCTAGTCATACACAAGGAACTGTTATACTATCAAAATATTAAAAACAGACATCCTCAATCATATACATACACTGTAATTTATCATAATCTCACAAAATTTTGAACTGTCATTGACAATAATAATGGCATGAGAGGAAAAATAATATAAAAGGGATCACATTTCCATCTAATTTTATGACTGCTTTTGTTTGTACGAGTTTTATCTCACTCCCTACTCACTGCTTGGGCTAAATCACACCTAAATATAGGCACATTCCACAAAATGAGCATCAATGTTTTTTCCTCTCAAGAACACCATTCCTAGAACATCCCTTGCTATATTCACTCCATATAGCATTATTCTGGCCACAGAAGGTGCATTTATTGAATTACTGGATTGAAAGCTGAACTTTGTTTTGGACAGAGTTACAACAGGTAATTTTGATGGCCAGGGCACACAGCGTGAAATAATTCCCAAGGGTAAATATCATTAAACAACTCCTCCTTGAACTAGAAACCTAAAGGCTAAAAAGTCTGAACTGCAACAGCATCATCAAATCCTGCATGTTGTTATTCTGCTAGCAGAATGAGCTATTTGTACTTACAATGGAGAAGTTACTGTCCTAAAGAATCAAGGATAAAGTGATTTATGGGCCCAATAGTAACCATTACTGGAAAATAATGCTTTCGAATGCTGAATTATTGGATAAAGATTCAATCTTATTAATTGGTAGTAAAAATGTCAGTAGCACCTAAGGTCAATTTTGTGTTTATTAATATTCCATTTCCCCTAATGAGATAAATATCCAAATGGACTAATTTGGCAATAAGCATTTTTCTCAGACTGAGATTTCTCTTGACCCCCAGAATAAAGCTAAATATACTTCGTGGTGTTTTTTACAGACTGCTCCACATACAGTACATACTTCACCTCACCCTGCTCATGCTTTGAAATGGAAACATGTTAAGCAGAAATATTTGATTTTTTTTTTTGCACAGAAAGATACAAAAATTGATGAGAGAGCTAATGAAACTTCATGTAGAGCAAAACCCCAAATCCATCAGTAAAGCAAAGACTTTCTACCTGCTAGAATTAATTTAGAAATTTTTACATATTGGATATCAGTAATGTTGAAAAAGCACAGGAAAAAATTCCCCTTGATAGCTGATGGTTCACATGTGAAAAGATAAATAAATAAAAGATAAGAACAAGGAAGAATTAACGTAGGCTGTAAATTGACAATTTACATAACGTAACATTGGAAAAGATTAGTCATTCTAGCCTCCTGTTAGAAGTATGCTACCTGCATCTTTATACTGACTATGGTGGGGTATAGGGTAGAGAAATTAATGGAGGCAACATTGTAAAAATGTCACATAACAATTTAATATGTAGAAAAAGCAGGTACATTCATTATTATGTAACAAGGAAATAGATCTGACAGACACAAACAAAATCACTGTTACCTTAAAGGAGGACAACTTGAAAAAAAAGAACCTAGTGGGAATGCAGAAAGCAATCACCATTATGAGGAGAGCATACATACAATATATTTTGACAAAGTCTAGTATTTGTTGGGAGAGAAATCATCAGTGGAAGAAGAAACTGGCAGATTCTAAGGCAGGCAATAGGAAAAGAGGGATCCTGTCTTAGTTGTCTTTGTAACTCCCCCAGAACCTACTATAGGATATTAAACACAGTAGGTGTTTAATAAGTGCATACAGAAGGGGAGCTGTATTTCTCCACTCCACCTCTAACTCAGTTGATGTTGTCTTGGGATTTAGTTACAGGCAAATTTAATGTGGTAACAAGGTATTAAACCATCTAAAATTGAGGCTACCTTTGGTGATCCCATTATGATCTGTGACATCCTTTCTCTGAGAGTATTGAAGGAAACAACCTCCTTGGACCAGCAAAGATCGAACACACCTTTGCGGGGTTTTCAGGGGCTTAAGAGACGAGCCTTAGTGGGAATTAAGGCTCCAGGTCACTTTGTGGAAGAGATCCTTATGGGGCAGAATTTCTGTCTTGTAGACCTTTATCAAGGGAAACCTCATCCAATTGTTCAAGAGCTGTTCACTTCCAGAGAATGTGAAGCACGATTGAGGAAACAAAGACACACACTACAGAAAAAGAGAAATATAGAAAGGCAGCACTTTAGGAAGGAGTTAGCTTCAGAGAATCAGACCCCTGACAGCAAGGAAGAGAACCAGCTCTGGACTCCCACAATCAGCCAATAAACAAGTATTTATTAATCACCTGCTTTGTACCTAGCATTGGAGGTATAATAGAAAGAATGAAACAATTTCTACTCGTAATGAGCTTTGGGGGAAGTGATGAGTATATAAACAATTATTAAACAATCCTTCCTCATAAAGAGATTACGTTCTAATAGGGAAGACAACAAGGATATACATGGATATGTACAACATAAAAATAAATAAATACAAATTTCTGGGTTCCTAAATTGGTGCTAAAGTATACTAGGTACCCCCATAAGCAAGTCCATACCTGACAGGAGAAATATGCATTAATGATGCTATTCAGACAGTACAGAGTCAAGGAATAAATGAAATGATTATTCAGTGATCCAGAAAAATATTTCATACTTTAATGTTTTTTGTTATCAGTCTCCCAAGATGCTATTGTAGAAATTACACACTGTTGTATCACGTTTAAGTCTTTGTCTATATTTACTTATGGGGTCTTTTTTCATTTGTTTATCTGTCTTAGTATTTCTTTTATATGGAGGAAATAAATAGCTGTCCTATATCAAATCTGTATTTTACATTAAGGAATTTTCTACTTTCCTTTTTGAAGAGATTCTAAATCTAAGCCAAACTCAATTTTAAAGTTAGGAATTCCCAACCTGGTGCAGTCATATCCCCAGAGAATATGAAGAGCTCAACAAGTGGATATCAGGCATATTTGGTAAATAAATATACTAACCTAAAGGAATATTCCTAAACTGCTAGGGTAATGAAAATATATGAATTGGAGAGAAAATGGTGATGAGGTGGGGATCGTGTGAGAAATGGAGGGAATGTTAGAGTGCATTTAAACAATTTGAAAGAGACAATTAAAGAAATAATTCCTATTGTTTCAAACCAAAAGGATGAACTTTTTCTATGAAAACTTTTGACAGTGAGCTTTAAAATATCAGCAACAATAACCCAGTGAATTGTTTTCCCTCTGCTAAATGATTCTATCTGTCCTATATATAGTTTGCTTTGTACGTTTTTGTTTGAATGCTTGGCTCTCTCATTAGATTGTAAGCTCCTTGAGGACAAGAACTGTTTTTTTTTTTAAACCTATTTTCATATCCTGGGCACTTAGCACAATGCCTGGCACATAGCAGGTGCTTATTAAATGTTTGTCAATTGATTGATAAGCAAGCTCATTGATCTCTACAATAAACAGAAATTTGGAATGAATTCCCAATCAATGGAATCGAGTCTTCTTATTTTTAGAGAATCTAACCTTCTGGTACACCTTTGACAAAGCATAGCCCATTCTTTCTAAACATTCACAAGGCTTCCATTCTGTATTTAGCAACTTAAGTCTGTTAATCAGTTTTCTTAATCTTGTTCTCAATCAGATCCAAAGCATGAAATGAACTGGAGGTTGAACATTATATGCAGTTATCTCTTCCAAAAACTATATGGAGAAGAAAACTATTGGTTGTCAAGATTCAAAATCAAAGGAATCATATTTGACTGTTCTGATAAGCATTTAACATTATAGTACTAAAAATATTGCTAGGTACCAAATTAAGTTTTCTTTATAAAAAAAAGATTTATTAATTTAATTCACTATGTGAATTTGCACAAGAAATTCTAAAATACATTTCCATTCATATTGCATTGGGGTTATAGGAAGATTTATTCTGAAAGCCAAGGGTATCTATGGGGTATGCTGTTGCCAGCCTATACCAACTTGCCAAAGCCAGAGGCTAAATTTTCAGTGTGAACATTTATACCTCAGAAATTGGCAAATGCTACAAAATAAGGGCTTGATTTTTTGTCTTATTAATGATCTAGACTTAAAGTGATGGAGAAAATGTTAATAATATAAATTAAAATTTTAAAAGGTGTATCATGGCTACTTTTTTAGAGAAGGTTGGTTGTTAAACATTTACCAGTATATCATTGGGAACAGGGACTGAAAAATATCAAGAAATTTAAGTGACTTTCCTACGGCTTCTGGGATGAGAATTAAAAGAGCCACATAGTTCAAAAGGAAGAGTTGGACTTTTCTTTTTAGTGGCCATGTTCCCCTAGGACTGAACCCAGTTCACCAGAGCATGTGTCCAGATATAGTGGCATATTTAGAGGGATAAGCCAGTGCGCCAGTCTCCATGGGTTTATTAGAGATTGTACTAAAATAAAATCATAAAATGCTAGGCAAAGTCTTGTTCATTAACTGAGAGACAGTCTGGTAAAATAGTGAAGGTACTGGATTTAAAGTCAAGATTTCCTAAAATTCTGCCTCTGACATTTACAGGCAAGTCACTCAACCTCTCTGAGACTTGGGCAACTCTCTAAACCCATAAATTACAAAGGGGTCATGATCTGTCTCAGTATAGGAATGAAATCACACATCCTGGAGCTACTGATCTATACACTAATTAGACAAAATCAATAATCAGTTACTGCAATTTCTTGAAGCAGAGCATCTGAAAGCTACTCTTCTATTGTGAAAGAACAAGTTTTTTTCTTCAAGTTTCTCTCAAAAAACTAACTTCTTCATGTTAGGATAATGAATATTTGCCACAGCATTCCCACTAACATGGATATGGGAAATGGATTATATGACAATTTTCATCAACCATTTGTTCTGTATGGAAGGACATCACTGAGTTTCGTTCACAAGTCTTTCTGGACCCTTGAAAATTTGAGCAGAACTGACATTCTAAGTTTATCAGGGGAAAATGTGGTACACGGAAAAGTTAGAAAATGAAAATGACATGAAAGAAGTTTTCTGATAAGAGATTCCTTGAAGTAAAGAACTATGAATTTTTCATATCCTGTAACTCTGTCTTGATTTGAAATAAGAAGTTCATTTTGTCATACAAACCAAGCATAAACTCCTGTATCACTTATTAATCTAACATCCACTGACAGGGTACTCAAATTTTTTATGAATAATTATGGGAGTTTATATAGTGTGAGGCTAATAGCACTAGCTCTGCAGTCAGAGAACCTGGGTTCAAATTCCATCTCTGATTCTTACTAGAAATGAGGCCTTGAATAGGTCACTTATTCTCCCTAGGTCTCGGTTTTCTCATGTGAGAAATGACAAAATGCAGCAGAGCTTCCATACAGCTCTATGTCTATTGTCCTATGAAAAGACTATTTGGGATTGCATTTAGAAATATACCAATTAATCAAAATGACTTCATGACAGTTGCCAAATCTGTTACTTTTTTCTTGGACTAGAAGTTCATATATGCATCTTGATTTAGTTACATATTTTTAAGTAACTTGTTATTCTCTTTGTTTTTCCTCCTTTTTATTCTCTCTTTGTTTATTACATAATTTTTACAGCTTTACCCAGTGGAACTACAGAGAAGAACAGTTAAGAGGCTTAGTTCCCATTGTTTTTCAGTTGAAGTTTTCAAAATCTCTTAATTCCACATAATCTTATGAAAGATAGCAATGTCTTTTACTATTTGGCTACAATGCAAATAACATGGTCAAAAATCATATAATCTAGTACTAAAGTTAAGCATACATTTCTCATCTAAAAGCTTTGTTCCTATTAAAACTAAATGACTCAAGCATCACTGCCTCTAAGTCTTCTACTAACACACTTAAAATGGACTTGGATTTTGTTCAAGAAAAACCTCTCTGAGCTATTAAATGGAAGAAACCCCAGACCCAAAAAGGGGGACTTGGAATTAACCAGTCTGATCACAATTTATACAGATTATAAATGCATTTTATTGCCTGGGAAGGAAAAGTTTGCAAGCTGGGACAATGTCTGTTCCGACATGTTCAAAGCCCAGTTGAAAATGAGATATTTATACAATTTTTGAACAAAGAAAGGAGAAAAGGCAAGAATTTGAGGAGATGCTAAGCAGAAAGTCCCAGGAAATGAGGAAAATAAGGAATCTCTAGTGTCAGAGCTGAGGTCCTTAGAAACACAAATCAGAAGGCATTCTTGGCGATAAGCATTCCATAGTTAAAGGCTTGACAAGGAGATGTCTCCAAAAACAGGATATTCCAAGAGTCCCATAATCAAGGTTAGAAGTATCTCTGGACTGACTGACAGATGGACAGGCCCAGGGCAGGGAGAGGGATGCCCCAAGTGAAACTGCTACAGAGGACAGCACCTCTTGGGGAAGCCTGGGAATCCTTGTTTACAGGGCAGTCTGTGGGCTCCCCAGCATGGGGTTCTAATGGAAGGATCACTGAGTTGCTGAGAGTGACTAGAAAGGCCTTGAACTTAATAAACATTGATTAAGCACCCACGGCATCCCCGCTGCCCTGCTAAGGCCCTTGAAGGGCTAACGTTAAGTTTTGTGCTTACATGTGATGGCCTGAGTGCACCCTGGGTGGAGGAGAAAACAGGCTCCAGATGAGAAATTTGCCACACATAACACAAAAAAATTAATAATCCACACAGAGATTAGTAACCTTTCAAAACTCACAACTACTTCACTTATGGAAGAATAGACAATGAGGAAAAGAACCAAAGTATGGATCATATGTCAGCTTTGGATAGAGAAGACAGAAGACCTCGTCACTTCACATCATCATCTCTCTTTGTTCTCCAGATGCTGTGAGGCAGGAAGAGCTCACCCAAAGGAGTCAAACTAAAAGCCTCCTTATTTCCTGAGATATAACAATATTGAAATCTGGCCCATCAATAACCCTGCAATGGCCTCTAAGTGTTCAAGTGAAAGGAAAAGTGAATCCATGTGGCAAACTTCATTGTCTCATTTTAAGAAATTGCCAGAGCTACCCCAACCTTCAGCAACCACCACTGTGATCAGTCAACAACTTCAATACTGAGGCAAGATCCTCCACCAGCAAAAAAATAAAAAAAACAACTTGATGTCTAGATGATGTCTAGACTTCTTGTTGTTTTTTTTAACAATAAAGTGGTTTTTAATTTAAAAAAAAAGAAGTATATCTTGAGATAAGGTTGTCTCCAAAACAACCATAAAATAGGGTATATCTATAGTCTCATAACCTATAGTTAGGAAAGTCTTTGCAGAAAGGGATGTCTCTTGAAGGTCCATAAGCCACTAAATGGCTCAGCATCTGTTTCAAAGCTGGTATGAGTTTCCAGCTGGGTTTCACTGCAAAGGACTATTGGTATGTCAAGCAGCCCTGGACATCAGAAGTCCTCCTGATTGACTAGTTTTGCTATTTTGTTGTCTGATTTCACTGTGCAAAAAAGAAAGCTTTGGCATATTTAATCAGTTAGTATAAACATTACAAAGTCCATGTTCACGATTTCATCCTTTTTTAATGGTAGGTAGAGATTTCCCCTTCACTTGAGTTATTTAAATGTTTTCCTCTACATTTTTCATGGGCTGCCCAAAATCCTTTGGCAGGCCACAGGCTGGTCTAAGGCATTGACAAGAGGGTATCTGAGAAATAGGAGGTTTCCACCTTTCCATTTCAGAGAATAGGGATCAGATAGGGAAGAGGAGGGGTGGGGAAAAGGTGGGTTGCAAAGACAGTAAATGCTTAAGTTAAAGAATTGTATATATACTAGATTAAACTAAGACATCCAGTACTAGGTTGAATGTCTTGAATGACCACTTGGCAGTGCTATAGAGGGAATTCCTCTAAAGGTATAGGTTGTGGTGCATGACCTCTGATGTCCCTTCCAACTCTTAAGTTCTATGATTCTGTACCTAAGTAATATATACATAAGTGGTCACCCTGAAGAATGAATTTCCTTTTCATCACACAGCTGTTTTTACTTTAAGATCCATTCTCCAGACTGGACTAACCAAGTTGAAATAGCCTAGTACTGGATGTCTTAGTTTAATCTAGTATATATACAGTTCTTTAACTTAAGCATTTACTGTCTTTGCAATCTGCCTTTTCCCCACCTTTCCATTCAGGTGTTGAGGTCTTGGGCCAGGAGACCTTACTCTTCCCTATCTGATCCCTATTCTCTGAAATGGAAAGGTGGAAACCTCTTATTTCTCAGATACCCTCTTGTCAATGCCTTAGATCAGCCTGTGGCCTGCCAAAGGATTTTGGGCAGCCCATGAAAAATGTAGAGGAAAACATCCTGAAATTCTTTGGTGGGTTGTAGGTTGTGCAAGCCTGCCTTAGACTGTCCCTTCTGACCAATGCAAGCAGAGATGGCTTCAAACTCCTGTGGCTGCCTCCTGCCTGCCCTGCCTCAATGTCCATTCTCCCAGTCTCTAGCCTTCTGAAGTCTCTAATCTAAATGGGTTAAGAATGTAGCAATGGTGAAATCCAGTTTCTCACAAAACATCAGCCTTTCCAGCCACCCCATCTCTAGTCTGTCTCTTCAGTTTCAATTGTGTCCTCATTATCCATCACCTTACTCCTAATCAAAATGTGTGTTCAGCATTCTCTTCTAATTCCAGGTGCATATATCCCTTTTATTGATAGCCTTTCCTTGGGTTGGAGGATAAAATGTTGTCTAATACTGAATCTCCCAGAAATCAATGCAGATAGACACTGAAGAACTTTCTTGACCGTATAGAAATGCCTATTACATCTACAATGACATAGCTTCTTAAAGGAAAAGGCAAAGGAGGAGGAGGACAACTTGCCTTGGTCCCTATGAATTGGGGCTACCTTCTGATGAAGCTCCAGAAAATGGACTCCTGCCTAGAAGAGACATTCCCCTAGTGGTCTATAAGAGTAAGGAGAAATGACACACTTTTGGAGCTCCTTTTCACTAGTTTATCTCCCTTGAATTTTCAGACTGGAGTGCAGCAAGATAGAGTGTATTTGTATCCTCAGCCACCTCCAACCTTCAGCAGCAATGGTGACTTAACACATGATAGCGGGTTACGTGTTGGCACAGGCAAGCCTGACTGATTGAATAGACGAGCCACTTAGTTGTCTACTCATGGAAGTTTCCAGCCCTATATGAGTAAATCCTTTAGGTATGAACCAAACCTAAACTTTATTTTACCGATTTCCCTGAAATTTTATTCTGGTTGAGGGCAGAGACAGAGAAACACTGATGACCCCTCAGGATAGTGGATTTCCCCCTCCCCCAGATGATCTAGGCCTACATGATCAGAAGGACATTTTGTGGAAGTTCCTCCAGAAATGGGGCACATCTATACATATATAAAATACAAATAAATACATGTATATTTATTTGTGGATTTTTTTAATTTGGCATTTTCAATCAAAAATATAGCATGCAACATCTTTCAGGTTTGTTGTAAGGAAACTGCTTGTGTAGGCCTTAAATAAAAAAGAAGTCTGGGTTGATTTTTTTCAAGTGGAGGGGAATATGACCAATGATTTCATCAGGATAGTGAATACAAAGGTGTAAAAGCTTCCTCCATTAATGCATATCAGCAACTTATTCACATGTTAGAGATCTGATTGGATCACTGAGAATGTCAGTGACTTGACCAAAGTCATATCACCAGTATGGCTCAGACATAGTACTTGAAGTCAGTTTTCTGAACGCCAAGGCCAGTCTTGTTCTACAATATTATGTTCTTATGCCATGAGAATCTCTTTTCTGAGAAACCAATTTCGGTCAGCCAGTTGCCAGGACAGGGACAGTCTAAAACCAAAATTTTTTACATATATATTGTATTTCCTTATCTATGTACAAGCCATTTCCCTGCAATCCAGTGGCTTTTACCTTTGTATCCAGAGGGGTTAGCATATAGTAGGTTCTTGCTAAATGCTTCTGAATTAAATATATTCTCTATTCATTTAATAAGCATTAATTATGCACCTATATATTAAAAGCCCAGAACATTTGGAAATTCAGGATAGAACAAACCCTCATACCTTCTTCCTCCATCATTTGAGGGCAAATACTTTGTATAGAAGACCACAAAATTGCCAGAAAGAACTCCTTTAAGCAATTTCAGTACTTTCTCCTTCCAAAAGAATGGCGATCACACTCTTGGCCAAAGCTTTTCTGCTTGTCCTAATGGCACTACAGAAATGGAAATAACTCACAAAAGGATGAGCCAATGCACCCTTTTTAACTATGAGCAAGGCCCCGCTTTACTAGCTGAGATGAATGCTGTTGGTTCACTTAATTGTACTTTAAGCAACTTCCTTTCTCAGCACCACAAAAAAAACTGAATATTGCCATTCGATCTCCTTTCACCTGATGTTAGATAAACTTTACTAACAGACAATGGTCTGTGATAACAGAAAAGAATAACAAGCCTCAAATATTTCAGAAGGCTGTGGAAGCAAAAGTTGTTTCAAAACCAGAAAGCCCAGAGGTTGTTTTAAAATTCATTCTGAGGCTTACTGACTACAATTCAACCAACCTCATCAAACATATTCAAATAGAAGATTAGCCAAGTATTCATCTCTAGTTTCAAAAGAAAACTTTCCTGGCAAAAGGAATCAGGGCAAAAATCCGAACTCTGTTTTCTTCTGCTGACATGCAATACAATGTGCATTGCAGAAAATCAGCTTTCACTATTTTGCCATTTGAAAATGCTTTGTGATTTGCAAGAAAAACAGTTTTGCTTGGTTTTAGCTAAATTAGAAGTTAATGAACTGCATACTCTACTGTAGCATTAAAGTAAATAAGTAAGAGCATGTGACAGTAAAAGTTAATCAAATAGAGGTGAATTATATATTTTCCAAAGTACATTCCATGCAAAGCCACAGGCTCGGGAATAATTATCTTTATGCATGGGTACTTGGCATTTTCAACTTGAGAACCATTTTTGCCAATTTGAGTCAGTTCTATTTGCAAGTCCTAAGCATTCAAGTTACTAATGTTAGTACACCATCTTGTGGATGAGGCACCCAACTGGAAAGCCTATCTGTCAGAAAATCATTTATATAAAAGATGAAGGGAGGAATATTCTGATGGTTTGATTATGGGTATAAATTCCTTGACAGATTTATCTTCAGTTCTTAATATCAGACTAGTTTAACTATAATCCCTGAAAAAGAGCTTTTAAAATTTTTCTATCACATAGGTTCTTATTTATGCGCCAACTATGAACTAAAACTTTGCAGTGTGATGCTGTGGAAAAATCAATGGGTCTGAAATCAGAAGTCCTAGGTTTGAATATTGACTTTGCCCCTTACTGTCTATATAACCTTGATCAAGTCATTTAATCTTTTCTGGGCCTTATTTCCTCATCTGTAAAATGAGGAAGTTGACTAGATAGCCACTTAAGATCCCTTCTGGGGTAGCTAGGTGGTGCAGTGAATAGAGCACCAGCCCTGGAATCAGGAGGACCTGAATTCAAATCCCACCCTCAGACACTTGACATACTTACTAGCCGTGTGACTTTGGACCAGTCACTTAACCCCAATTGCCCTCTAAAAAGCAAAAAAAAAAAAAAGATCCCTTCTAATTCTAAGTATATGATTCTATAACATTTTACAGTCAGTCTCTAAAACATGTCTACCATTAATGATGACTGCTAGACCCAGGGGACTGAGAAATTGGAACCAGTCCTGATTCATTACAGGGTCCATCTACAATGGACTCAATACATTGTCTAGACTGGGTTCAGTCCTGGAGAAGCTTGGCTTCTAATGAGAGTGGTTATGATGGGGTTCTTGGGTGCTTGTGCTTGGACCACAATTCCAAGATCACATTTTTCCCTAGCCCCAAAATACTACCCCTGGTAACTTCTCCCCAGCCCAAGGACACTATGCTTAACAACTACTCATGAGTGGGCCCCAGAAAAACACTTCTCTCTCTCCCTGGTATAGTAACAAACCACACCTATAGGAATTATTTTGATTGAACTGGCTTTGTTCTAATTCATAAAGATATTCAGTACCCACTGGACTACTATAATGGTAATGGAATTTGGAGATGCCCCTGCATTGGCTTGGTTTTTGGGTTGAGTGTTAAAACCCAGAGTTTGTAAATCCCGCTTGTGGGATGGACTTGTTGATGTGAAGAGAGAGGGGGGAACTGGGAGGAGCCATGAATTGGGAGAGAGGCCCAAACCAAGAGCAGGTCTGAAGGACTTTTGGGAGAGCAGTATCCAGTATCATGGATCCTGAGTTGCAGAGAGAAAGACGGCTGAGAGCCTGTTGGAGCTGCCCAGGACTTTTGAGAACTGCCACCCAGAGCTGCCAAGAACTGAGGAGGCATGGCTGTGATGCTGGTATTTTGTCTGTCTGTTTTGATGTTGTTTTGCCAGATTCACCTGATGGTGAAGGACAGTGCTGCTGTTGTAGACTAGGTCCTGGAACCTGGCTGTTGGTTCAGAAGCCCTGTATCAGCAATGCAGTATTCACAATGCCTACAATAACTATAAATATGCTGATATAGTTATTAATCACAAAATGGAACAGGCTCTCTACATAAGAAATATAGATAGTGCATTCATTTAAATACCAGAAGACTGAGTCCCAAAACCAGAAAGTCAAAGCCAACCCAGCAGTGAT
>CM053590.1:198574888-198597238 GCA_028646515.1 Pseudochirops corinnae | reverse complement strand
GTACATATGGGTCCTTTTCCCACTTCTTTGATCTCTTTGGGATATAATCCCAACAGTGGTATTGCTGGGTCAAAGGGTATGCAATTATTTATAGCCCTTTGGGCATAAAATGAACCTTATCTTTACATCCTTGCATCCTGCCAACTTTACCCTTTGATATTCACAGTGTATTTTCAATTAACAATTTTAAATAATATTTTCCTGGACTCTCCTACTATAAGAGATATTTGAAGAAAGAACTATGAAATGTAAGAAAATCATATTGAATCTCAGAATTTTGGAGTTGGAAGGAACATCAGAGGAAGATTTATAGTCAGAGGACTTATGTTTAAATCCTAATATGCTACTTACTGCCTTTGTGACCTTAGGTAATAATAATCAACATTTCTATGGTGCTTTAAGGTTTACAAAACATTCTTTCTGTATCACACCTCATGTCTTTTTATTCTCAAAACAACTCAGCAAGATATTTTATAGATTAAAAAAACCCTGAGATCTGGGTTTTGTTTTAAGGATTACTTGAGAGGTGGGAGAGGGGAGAGGAAAGGAATAAGCATTTACATAGTGTCTACCATGTGCCAGACATTGTGTTAAATGCTTTAGAAATTCACAACAGCCCAGAGAGGTTGGTGCTATAATTTTCTCCATTTTACAGCTGAGTAAACTGAGGCAACTAGAGATTAAGTGACTTACCCAGGGTCACACAGCTAGTACATGTCTCAGGTCAGGTTTGAGTTGAGGTCTTCCTGATTTCATGCCCAGCACCCAATGCACTGTGCCACACATATCAAGGAAACATTTTATCCTGATTTTACCAAAACACTTGACAAAATTTCTCATGCTATTCTCTTGAACAAAACAATGGGTATGATTAAGTAGATTTGAAACTATTTGAACCACTAGACCCAAAGAGCGGTCATTAATAGTTCGTTGAAAACATGGGCAGCCCATGTACTCTACTGGTCTTCCTGCAATGTCAAAAGAGTATGGGAAATGCCTCCAGGATTAGTTGGAAGTCCCTGCAGTGAATTTATGGGTATGTATGGGAGGGCATGGATCAGAGTTGAACAGGATGGACAGACATGATGGGTTGTGATCTGTATCCTTGGAGAGAATATCTATATCCATGAGATCACAGATACATCTGCCTGAGTTAGATAGGAAAACTATCTCTATGATAATGCCCTAGGGTCCTTGGTTCTGTGCTTCTTGAGATTTTTATCAATTGCTTAGATGAAGACATTATCAGTTTTAAAGGTGAAATAAAAGTGGAAAAGATACCTATTTGTATCAGCAAGCCCCCTAGCATACCCAGGGTGGCTGCTAGCACAGGTTCTTAGATCTGCTTTTCTAAAGGAAAGCAACTCAAAATGGGTTAACAACCTTACTTTCATCAATCAAACATATATCATTTACCTAGTTCAGGGGAAAAAGTCAGCACCCAGAACTTCAGAGAATACAAACACAAGTTACAAACAGAAGTTACAAGCAGACAAAGAAACAGACCAGCAGACGGGCTTCTAACCATCTGACCATTACCTCCAAATCTAGTCAGTTACCAGAGAGGGAAGCACCAACATCTGGGTTTTTCACAGCCGGGGGGCTCAACGGCTTCCCAGAGTCTGGTCTGGCCAAATCACACAACTCTTCTCAAAGTGAGCCCCAAAGCAAAACCTCACATCAGGGTATATAGAGCCTTCTCCTGGATCAGAGAATGTCACAGCCCTCTTGATCCACTGCCCAATCACAAAGCTACAAGGAGCGGGCATTCCCAAAAACAAGCCTCCTGCCACAGGCTCCATGTGACCACATTCAGCCTATTAGGAGGCAGAGTATATTTTCAAATCAGGGAAGGTTCTCAGAGTCACTTAAGCCTATCAAAGGGCCTCAGGGCAGGGAAGATCTTTAGATTCCCATAACACTATTACTCTGACTGACAAAGTCAGCCCCCCAAAATTGCAAATGCCTAGCACACTGGGCCAAGTCTAAGATGAAATTTAATAGGGCTAATCTTGGGGTCCAGAAATCAACTTCTCAAGGTAAAAAAGGTAGAGACATGGCTACACGGCAGATTTTCTAAAAAGATTTGGTGGTATTGAATATCATAAACTCAACCGAAGGTAGTATACCACTGTGGAAAGAGTACAGAATTAAGAGAAGTACTTGGGTTGGCATCCCACCTCTGACCCTTATTACCTGTGCTACTTTGCACAAATCATTTAAACTTTGTGACTTCATTTTCCTTATCTGTAAAATTAAGGGGCAAAACTAGCTGGCCTTTAAAATCTACTCTACCTCTAAATATATGATCATGTGAATAATCAATATGACAGTCAAAAAAGTTTTGTGTTAAGGGAGGAATGTTGCTCAGAATGAGGAAGATAATCATTTCATTGTATTGAACACTGATTAAGCTGTATCTGGAGTACGGTGTTCAATTCTGGATAAAGTATTTTAGGCAACTCACTGATAAGCTGGAGACTGTCCAAAGGACAACAATTAGTAGAGTGAAGTGCCTTGAGACTTTGTCATTCAAAGATTTGTTAAAAGATTAGGGTATGGGAATTCTACTTTTGGGAACCAAGATGAAGGAATAAGAAGTTGCTCTCACCCTCCCTTATAGACCTCTAAAAGCCCAGATAATATTTCAATGGAACCAAACCTTCCTGACAAAAAGAACAGAGTTCAACAGAAAATTTGATTGTCAAATACAAGACTCAAGAAGGCATAAAAAGGTAAACAGAACAGAAAAAAGACAACAACATGTTATTTGTAAGGGCAAACTGTTTACATGCCTACAAGGTAAGATGACACTTGTAACTCTTGAGAACTGTATTGTTATTATACCATTTAAAAGGGAGTATACATAGACAGAGAGTGTGGGTATAAGTTGAGTTTCATGTGATGATAAAAAAAAAATCTAATTAAGTGGTGAAAAGGAATTGTACAGGGAGAAGAGGAAAAGAGGAGGCAGACAAGGCTAATTACATCACATGAAAAAGCACAAAAACCTATTACAGGAGAGGGAAAGAAGGGAAGGAGACTGGCGTTATTTGAACTTTACCCCCATCAGATTTGGCTCAAAGAGGGAATAACATAATGAGTTAGGTACAGAAATCTAACTTACCCTATAGGAAGTAGGAGGGGAAAGAAAAGGGAGGGGGCTGATAGAGGTGAGGGCGGACTGAGGGAGGTAGTGGTCAAAAGCAAAACTCTAGTGAGGAGAGAAAGGGAGAAAGGAGAGAGAAAAGCTTAAGGGGGTAGGGGAAATAGGATGGAGGGAAAGACATAGATAGTAATCATAAATGTGAATATGAATGGGATGGACTCTCCTGTAAAATGGGAACAGATAGCAAAGTGGATTAAGAACCATAATCCTAAATGTTGTTTGCAAGAAACACATTTGAAACATAAGGATACACACAGAGTAAAGGTAAAAGACTGGAGCAGAATATATTATGCTGTAACTGAAGCAAAAAAAAAAAAGCAGGGGTAACAATTCTGATCTCAGACAAAGCAAAAGCAAAAATAGATTTAATTAAAAGAGATAAGGAAGGAAAATTATATTTTGCTAAAAGGTATCAAAGACAAAATTGTGCATAGCCTTTGACCTTGCAATGCCATTCTAGGTCTGTATCCCAAAGTGTTTAAAAAAAAATGGGAAAAGGACCCACACGTACAAAAATATTTATAACAGGTCTTTTTGTGGTGGCCAAGAATTGGAAATTGAGGAAATGATCATCAATTGGGGAATGGCTGAACAAGTTGTGGTATAAGAATATAATGGAATACTATTGCGCTATAAGAAATGATAAGCAAGCAGATTAAAAAAAAAAACAGGAAAGATTTATATGAACTTAAGAATGAAATGAGTAGAACTAGGAGAACATTAATGACCTTGATACACTTAGCTCTTCTCATCAATGCAAGGATCTAAGATAACTCCAAAAGACTCACAATGGAAAATGCTATTCACATTCAAAGAAAGAACTTTGGAGTCTGGATGCAGATAGAAGCATACTATTTGCTTTCCTTTTCTTTTGTTGTTTTGTTTTGTTTCTTTTTTATCATTGTTCCTCCCATTAGCTCTAATTGTTCTTCTTTATATCACAACTAATGTGAAAATATGATTAACATGAGCGTATAAGTAGAGCCTATATCAGATTACATGCCACCTTGAGGAGGGAGAAGGAGAAGTCAGGGAGAAAATTCAAAACTCAAAATCATAGTGAATGTTGAAAACTAAAAATTAATTAATTAATTAATTTTAAAATAAATTATTTTTTAAAATTATTTTTTTAAAAAGTATTATTTTTAAATTATTGTAATTACTTATTTTTTAAAAAATTAATTATTTTAATTATTGGGGGTGTTCAGTAGGAGAAAAGACTGGGGAAGAGGAACATGATAGCTCTTTTTAAGTATTTAGAGGCTGTCATGTAGAATAGCAATCAGAATTATTCTATTTCACACTAGAGGATAGAGTTAGGAGCAATAAATGGAAGTTATAGAGCAAAATATTTAGTCTTTGGATAAGGAAATGCTTCCCCCAAATTAGAGTTATCCAGAAATAGAATAGATGACCTCAGGAAGTAGTGTGTTCTCATTCACTAAAAGTCTGCAGGGTAAGATTGAAGGCAAACTTACTCTGAATATTGTAGAGGGTGTCTTTATTTAAATATACATCAGATTGGATGTGCTTTAAGGATTTTCCAGTTCTCAGATTTTATAATTTTATGATTCTGTAATCAAAAAGGCCAGAATATTCTCTGTGGGCCTAGCAGATGCCTGGTGGCAAACTCCAATTGTAATTAAGTTTCATTAAGCTTTGAAATTCTATAACCTCTTACACAATACTCACATCCATAGTCATTCATTCATTCAAGAGGCAGCCTGCTGTGGAAGGAAGAATGTCAAACTTCTAATCAAGAGATCCTGGTTTGAATCTTATATCTGTTTCCACATCAGTGATATCCATACAACTTACAGTATTTGTTTCCTTATCTCACAGGGTTTGTGTGTAGAAACTTTATTGTAAAGCTACATATATGTGAGCAAACATTTATTTGTTTATTCAAAAAATATTAATAATCTATCTACTAGGGTCAGAAAAATATTCTGGGCACAGGTAGAAATATCTAGAATAGAGTAGAGACAGTTTCTGCCTTCAAAAAGTCAGTCATCATAATACAGCTTTGAGCTATTTCATTAGCTCTATCTACAAGCTTTACTGAATATTAAGTTGTACAACAAAACCAACCAAAAGGTCTAAAATAGAGCCAAAGGGGGCACTAATGAATTGATCCTCATTATAATACTACTCCTTAGGGCCAGTTATATTGGAAGAATAGATAACAGCATGCTATTTCAAGCACTGTTACACAGTGAGTTACCCAATCAATGCAGGAATGGATGACAAAACACTTGAAGGATTCACAGAAACACAGCTTCAGGCAATGCTGAAAAAGAAGCAAGAACTGGGAAACAATTACAGTTGAAAGACCAACTTGACATTCAGCTATAGGAAGTGAATTACATTTTCTGACTGAAGGTTGCAGGTCAAATCTAAGAGGCAAATGAAAAAATAATAGCTTCAAATAATAGTTATAGGTATGAATCATGTTACTCCCAGTTCAAGGAGCCCATAAGAAACTCAGGTTTTCCTTGAAATTCTAAGGTGGAGACATGAGCTAAAGAATATAAGAAAAACATGATCTATTCTCTTTAGGTTTAGAGTCCCAGCAGTTCTCAACCTGTGGGTTATGTTCAATTTAAATATATCCTGCATATCAGATATTTACATTACGATTCATAACATTAGGAAAATTACAGTTATGAAGTAGCAACGAAAATAATTTTATGGTTGGGGTCACTACAACATGAGAAACTGTATTAAAGGCATTAGGAAGGTTGAGAACCACTGGTTTAGACTCTACAAAAATCAAACTCAGTCTTCTTGAGCTTAAATATTGCTGTCCCCTGAAAGAGATTAATCAGGTTTCCTCTAGAACAGTAATTTATTGTGCAAAGAAGACATAAGGTATAGGATAGTTTGGTTTTTTTCCCTCCACTACAAAATAAATTCTTAAAACAAAAGACTCCTAAACATATGTTAAGAAATACTTAAAACATGAAACACAGCCTATCATCCATTATACTCTCCTGGGAATTAAAAATAACTCTGTGAGGCTGGGGAACAGAGGTTATCACCAGTGCTAGAAACATCTATTTCTCAGGATTGTTAATTAAGATGTGGGCTCAGGGATGGAAACACAATATGTCTATCTAGTCTCAGGCTCACCTCAGAAAGCACATAGTCTTGCTCTCATGTTGAGGAGGGGCCTTTGTAAGATTTTTGGGGTGATTTTATAATTTTGTAACATTGTTGTAACTTCAGTCTTGTGTTCCAGTACCTATGTACGTAACATCAGTCTGTGCAATTAAGTTGCAAAAGCCACAAAGCATTAACTCTGTCCCTTCCCTCCCCGCCCCCCAGCCATAAAGCATTAACTCTGTCCCTTCCCTGCCCTCAGCCTAAAAACATTTCCTCTGAAACCATTAACTCTATAGCTATGATAACAAGCCATATCAATGAATCCTTTTAAAAGCATTACCTCCTTTTGTTCTAGTAGCCGGCTATAATCTATGAATAAACAAGACTCATCCATTTGCAAACTGGATGGGTACTTCTTATTTAAATTTGACCTCAAATTTGACCGCTGGCTGACTTTATGACGTTTCAAGGCAAAAACCACACCTCCACACCTAGCCCCCCTGGATTTCTCCCAGTGAATTATGGGCAAACCATATGCGCAGTTGATATGAAAGGTGCATGTTCCTTTAAGTATTAACCACTCCTTAACTCCTCCCAAACTCCTCCCTAACTCCACCTTTGTACACCTAGTTAGCCTAATGAACCTATGACTGACAGTTTTATGTCTTTAGAAACTGCATCTCTAACCCTTGCAGTTTGCAGGTTTTCTTTCTATCACAACCCCTGCCCGCTGAAGAGCGTCACACTAAACCCTATACTTTGCTGGCTTAACATAGAACTTTGTAACTCTACCTTAAATCCCTATCAGCTTGTAGGCCTCCTAGCCCCGCTTTGCCCCAGTGTAACAATAAACTTCTATAATTCTGCCAAAAGACAGATGAGTCCAGTAATTCTTTTCAGACAATGAACCTAGAAAGGATTTCAATAGAAATCCCCCCTACTTATACCTCTTCAATGGAGATGCAGTCATCGTTGTTACCAGAGGAGGAAGGTATCAGAAATGTTCTTCCCACCCCTTAGAAGTTGAAGGGGTGTGTAGCCTTGGCAGCATTCCAACAGAAAAATCACCTCAAAATAGGTGAAGGTAGATCTTTCCCAAAGCAAATTTACTGGCATAGCTTTTTCCTGTATCAGTTATCAAATACATTTGATACATCCCCACAGAAAGTGACCAGTAAAACTGTTACATGACCCCAAAATGAAAGTCTTTTGGAGTTAAGCAAGAGTATAAGTGCATCCTCATAAAGCCCAGTCATCCATGCTAAGCTCCATCAAAGGTGCTTGAGATTAGGAATTGCTTTGATCACCCACTAAACATAATATTGTGGGTTTAAGAGCTAGAAGTAGGCTCAAGGAATTTGATGGTTCAACCTACCTTTTATTTTTTTTTTTTTACAGTAAACTAACATATTATTAGCATCTTCCCTTCTAGGAGATAAGTTGAAAAACAATTTCCTGAATATTTAAAAAAAAATTCTATTACCTCCAACTGACAATTGGCACCATTACCTTTCACTTGTTTGGATTGGGACATAAGCTTTCTTTCATGAACAGGGAAGGGCTACCTTGATTCCAAACTGATTCCTTCTTTGGAAATACAGAAATACTTTAATGACCTTCATATTTAGCAGAACTCTGAATGTAGAAGATGCAACTTTGCCTTCATTCTTCAAAGGATAGACCTGATCTGGCCTGAATTCTAGCTTTTGACCTGACTTGCCTGGAAGTAGTAAGCAAGATTCTAAAAACAAAAGTCGGATAAGATTGTTTCTCTCTGTCTCTCTCTCTCTCTCTCTGTCTCTCTCTCTCTCTCTCTCTCTCTGTTTCTCTCTTTCTGTGTTTCTTTCTTTCTCTCTGTCTTTCTGTCTCCCTCTTTCTGTCTCCTTCTGTCTCTGTCTCTTGCTTTCTCCCACTCTCAACTTGTGGCTTCTCCTTTGTTCTCTACTTGGCCATTAGGTCGACCTGTCTCATTCACTTACATGAAAGGTCAATACTTCATGGCTCACAGTCTGACAGTCCAATTGCAGCATCAAATCTGCTAATTTGATAGAATCAAATAAAACCAGATGTTTGGCATCAAAGATCGTTATGATGGGGTTCATTACAACTTGATTCTTTGCAGCATTACTAATTAAATATTTATGTCAATGAGAGCAATATAGCTTGGGATGGTCCTATTTCTTTGGCCATTACAAAATGATCTCCACCCTCCCATGTTGGAAGATGCCCACATAGGAATAAATGGTGCTAAAATCAATTGCCAATGCCAATGGGTCCCTCAGACATGGTTCCTGAGACATCACAAATCCACAGTGGAGTTAGAAGTGCTGCTGTTGCTCTTAGACAACCTGATGGGAATACAAACAGTTCCCTAAAGGTTAAGAATTTCTTTTCAAGTACTTTGGGAAGCCTCTAGTTTATTATGTAACCTGAAAGTGCCCTAAAATAATTTCCTCCACCATCTTGAACTTGTACCAAAAGAATTGCTTTTGTTTCCCTTATTCTGTGTTCCCTGAGTCCTTTAATTTTTGAATTGTATCCTCCTGCCCTGTCCTTAAATCCTTAAACCATAAAGAATTCCCTTTGTTTCCCTCGTCCTATATCATCCTGTCCTGTCTTTAATCTTTAACCTCCATAAAAACCTCTAAAACTACATCATCATTCTGAAACCTCAATACAAGCACAAGTCCTCAAATATCAGAGTCTCATTTAGCTTTCTTGCTAGGAGACTGGTACTGCTTTTGCATCAATAAAGCTCCCCTTGGTTAGGAGAAAATCATATAAGTGAATTCTTTCACTCCTGAACTAGCTCTACCAATTCTAAACCTCATCAAAACCACTGACTAACTCTTAACAGGTAGGAAATTACTGGTTACTGGAGTCATTTCAGAATTAATTATATTTATATAGAATACTAATTGGTTAGAACAAAGCTCAAAATCAACAACAAATTATAAAGATAAAGATGAAAAGACATTTCATGCAATTTCAACTGTTCTAACTGAACATATTAAAATGGGAAATAGATAAAAATAAACATTGATTCTGATTATCATCATTTCTTGGAATTTCTCTAATATAAAAGTTAGCAGAAGAAGAAAAAAACACTCAGCCATCAAACATTCATCTACTTGCCAAGTAGATAGATGTAGCAGCCAAGGTCAATAATATAAGTTCATTTATAAAACACTACAGAGAAGACCAAAATATATCATGACAAATATCGCATCATAAAATAGCAAAAACCAGTAAGGGACTAGTGGGTCAAATGAGCTGAGACAAAGTTTGGGATAAGACTCATCTAAATTGCACATATTATTTATCCCCATTTTATTTTTTTTTTGAGGGGGGAAGGCAAGGCAATTGGGGTTAAGTGACTTGCCCAAGGTCACACAGCTAGTAAGTGTGTCAAGTATCTGAGGACAAATTTGAACTCAGGTCCTCCTGACTCCAGGGCTGGTGCTCTATTCACTGCATCACCTACCTACCCTTATTTATTCCTATTTTAGAGAGGAGAAAACCAAACTCACCAACATTAAGTGACTTGGGCAAAGTCATCAGCTAATACATACATGAACCCATGTCTTCTCACACCACATGAAATACTCTTAGTACCTCTTAGTGATTGAGTGAAAGAAGTGAAAACTTCTCAGACTATCCTCTAAAATGTAGTAAGGCTTTTTGTGGGAAACAGGCCCAAGTTCCCCGTCACTGGAAATCACATGATTTACCAGGACTCAAAACTCAGAGGGGTAGGTAGTCACTCCTCTCCTCAGTGAGACCTCAGCAGAAGATATGCCAAATAAGGACAGAAGTGCTTTCTCAAATGTACATTGGGGGGTCTACTGTTTCCTTGTTCTGGTACTTGAGGTAGATTGCCATGCTTAAATTGTGCACCCGACTCCTAACCAATGGAAGAAAAGGGTCAGAAGGTGGGTGGGGGAGAATTCCGTGTTACGGATTTATAACTTTGCCATTTCCTTTGGTAAATTGCTTCTCCTCCCTGACTATTTGTCAGGAGTGTGGCCCTTTCTCAAGATCGTAATAAACCATTCTTTTCTGCTCCCTACCTTGAGAAGCCTCTGAGAATTATTTGGGTAAGAATCTATGTTAAACACAGTTTCGGGGTGCACACAGTGATTAAAACCATAAATTATGTGTGCTCAAAACTTCATCAAATGTCTTCAAATGATGTTCTTTGCTATAATACTGGTCTTGAAGCAAAGGTTTTTTATTTCAACATAAGTATGTATGTGATGGAAAAGGCATTAATTTTCTTAGTAGTTGTATATATTCAATTGTTTTTGTAAAGAATTGATTTTATGTACACATTATGATTGTCACTCATATTACAATCTCAAGTCACACATCTGTATCAGCAATGCAGTATTCACAATGCCTACAGTAACTATAAATATGCTGATATAGTTATTAATCACAAAATGGAACAGGCTCTCTACATAAGAAATATAGATAGTGCATTCATTTAAATACCAGAAGACGGAGTCCCAAAACCAGAAAGTCAAAGCCAACCCAGTAGTGATGAAGTTGGCACATGTGGTCACAGTAGTAAACACCCACATCCTCAAGCCTTCAAACAGGGCAGGCTCCCTCAGGCAAAGATCCTCCTCTGCTCACGCACGCAACTGCTCAGCTTCCAGGCAGCTTGGTCCCAGCAGCTCCGGCCCCTAGCAGCTCCGGCCCCGGCAGTTCCTGCCCCAGGCAGTCAGTCCTCAGCAGGAGTCCTTAGCAGAGATTCTGGCCCGCTCAAAGCAAAAGGAGTTCCCGGCCGCAGCCACTGCCTCTGACGCTGCTTCCAGTCCGCACCGCACGGAGACTAGCTTGGTTCCTGCGTTCTCTTGCTCCACCCCTTCCTGCTAGGTCAGCAAACTCAAGGGGCGTGGAAGATCTTCAAATCCTAGTATAGTTACAACATCCCATATGAAGACTTCCTTGATCACTTCAACTCTAATTGATCTCTCCTTTCTCTTAATTCATATTGACTTTGCTAATAATTTGGATATTTTATCAGATATTGCCCCAGCCAATAAGAAATGATTTCATTGAGTGCTGTTTACATTTCTCGAAACTAGTACACATTAGTAAATACTTAACGAATTGAATTGGTGGAAAGGGAGAGAAGATGGAAAATATCTTTTCAATTCTAACATCAATCAGAAATTGTCTTTAATTTGACTCATCTTTTCTGTCTCAAACACCCCAACCATCTAAAACAATAATAACAACTAGGACAATTTTGAGTAGACAAGCAACATCTAACCACCCATTCTTTAGAAAAAGACAAAAATTCTAAGAACTAAAAAGAAAGGGCTTGGAAACAAGAGCTATTTAAAGCATTTCTTTCCTTCCTTTGCAGATTCAAATCACCTCTTTTCACAGGTTAACTGACTGCAAAATTGAGCTTCAGCTCATTTTGAAATCTAGATTCCCTAGATTAGAAATATGATTTCTTGAAATGTATTCATTTTAACAAAATTCTATTACAACAAAGCAATTTTGAAAGTCCTTGAGGCATATTATAAGACTTACCTGTATATGACTCTGAATTTAATGCCCTTGTATAAAATGTGTGTTTGAGAAATACAGGAATTGAGTAATTGCATTTTGAACTAGAAAATCTAAACAAGGAAATGAATACTAGAGTTACATCTTCCCTCAAGTAAAAAAATTTTTGAAAACACAATCCTCTTTTCCTAGCCCTTCCCTCAAGAATACTGAAGCTAATTTTAATCACAATTCCATACATGTGAAGTTAAATCCTAATTAACAATAACAAAAAAAATTATCATTTCTTGATAATTCTCTTACCTATGTAGTATTATAACTAACATTATAGAATAACACACATAGATGTAGGAGCTACTCAGATAGGAAAGATATAATTTCAGGCACATGAAAGAAAAGAAATGTTAAACCCCTGTAACTAAACTGTTTATGGATGTAAGTTCATATGTATATACATCAATATATATGTGTGTGCATAAGCATGTATGTGGATATGTGCATATACATTCCTTCTTATATACAAATTTTGTGTCATTCAGACAGACCTTTCTTCTATGCTTTGAACTATAAACTAGTGTTTAATCTAATTCACTGCATTTAATTCTACAAAAAGTAAAGAAGAAATGTCAGTTTAAAACATCTATATTTCACTGAAAAGTTGAAACCACATGCTTAATCAGTCCCTAAAGTTGTTCAGTTATACACACATATTTATATAAATACATTATGCAATTTATATTTTATTATTAATATATATTATTATTTTATAATATTAATAGGTATATTAATAAATGACATCATTATCATCATGACTTTTTTACAGTAATTGAACACTGAACATACTAGCCTCCATGAGTACTATTTAAGAGCAGCTTATGAGATGCAGTATTTGTGTACCCCCCAGAGATACCTGTTTCCATTGCTTTTAAAAGTCTTTTTTGTGATTAAACAAAATCTATATATTAAGCATCACCTAGTTGACAGATTTCTAATACTAATGATAGAGATTCAATTTTATTTTTTAAATTGATTTTCAAAGTAAGTAAAATCAAATGTATTTTTACATTTGGGAGTCACAACTAATTTTTAGGTTGCCATGTAACAGCATGTACATAACGATCATAATCAGTTTTATCTATTATGTCAAGGATCTCTCTCTCCCTCTGCCTATCTCTGTCTCTGTCTCTGTCTCTGTCTCTGTCTCTCTCTCTCTCTCTCTCTCTCTGTGTCTCTCTCTGTCTCTCTGTCTCTCTCTCTCCCTTTCTCTCTCTTATATCAAGTTTATAAAGTATTTCAGAGTCTGAGGTTTGCAATCAAGGATCAAAGGTCTGTTTTTTTGTTCTTTCCATTATAAATGAGTAAGATATGTCATTCATACTATAGTCCTTTTTAAAAAAAAATCATAGATGAGCTCATTAATCAGACTAACTCAAAAGTGTGTAACCTCAACTAGGAATCTTGGGACTTACAGTCTGAGAGAGAGAGCGTTTGCCCCAACCAGAGAGAAGGAGACTATAATCAGTTTTAAGCAAGGGGGTAGAGGGAGAAATGGAGAACAGACTGATCACTGGGGGGGCTCTGAATTGTTTGGTGACAGAGAGATAGATAGAAACTCAGCAAATGTTGGGGGAAGGAGACAGGAGAGTCCTTAACAGGCGCTCAAGAGGGAGAATGAACTGTACAAGTGAATCTGATTTTGTTCTGCAGGAAAATTCAGGTTCTGAGCTACGTCTCTAACTGCCCAAAGCGTCCATAGCCAAAGGTCAGGAGAGCTTTTCCCCAGGCTGCTCCTTAAGTAGCTCTTGAAGGTTGTGGAAACAGCCCCCAACTCCCATTCCTGGGCCTAGGGAGACATCACAAAGCTCCTCGTTTCATCCAGCGTGAATCAATCACTGTTGACAATGACAGAAGAAACCACCTAGATTTAATAATGCAAGCTCAGCTGCCGGCATACCTGACATGAGACAATTCCAAACCTAGGCTTTAGGGAAGATTTATTTCTAACCTTGAAACATATATGCCACCACTTTAAACTGCCTGTAATCTTCTTTGCTTTTCAGTCAGGTTACACCAAATACTCTAAGTAAAATCTAAATTGCTTGGGGTGGCTAGGTGGCTCAGTGAATAGAATACCAGCCCTGGAGTCAGAAGGACCTGAGTTCAAATCCAGCCTCAGACATTTAACACTTGTTAGCCATGTGACCTTCGACAAGTCACTTAAACCCAACTGCCCTGCTTTCCCTACTCCAAAAAAATCTATGGTGTTTTTTCATCTGTACCAAAAATGAATCTTTTCTCATCACGGTTATCAATGCTTCTTCTTGGTGATATATATTGCTGATAAATGGATCTTGTTTAGTGAAAGATAGATTCACTGTTCCTCCTTTCACCTTTCTTTCCAGTGTTCTTCCCCCCCTCCCTCCCATTAACTGCAAGCGCCTTGAGGGCAGGAGTTATCTTTCTTCTTTCAGTTTGTTTTTGTTTTTAATTGTATCCCCCGGCTTTGGCTCAGTGCTTAGTAAATAGCAGGTGCTTAGTAAATGTTTATTGACTTGACTTTATAGAGGGAGGGATCTCTCTCAAAGCAAAGAGAAATGAATAGATATTTTTGATTAAATAAGATTTAAAAGAGTTTGCACAAACAAAGCCAATGCAAGTAAGATTAGAAGAGAAAGTTAATTGGAAGGAAAAAATCTTTGCAGCAAATTTCTCCAGTAAGGATCCAGTTTCCAAGATGTATAAGCAAGTGATTGAATTTTATAAGAATAAGAGTTATTTGCCAACAGACAGTACAAAAGATTTACAATCTATCTATAATCAGGCTAAAAAAAATTGCAATTTAAAGTAACTCTGACACCCTTAAGATTGGCAAGATTAACCTTCAAAAAAAAAGAAAAATCACAAATATTGGAAGGGCTGTGGGGGAAAAGCGCTTGATCCTGTTTTGATGTCATCAGTTGGTGACATTGTAAATTGGTACGACCCCTCTGGTAGGTAATTTGAAACCATACCCCAAAAGTTACTGTATATAGCCAATGACACCATTTCACCTGGAATGTAATGAAACAAGGGAATGGAAACTTAGTCACCCAGACATATAAATGTAAGTATCAGCAGAAAACCAGAAAGACAGAACTACCTCTTATTACCATTATGGAAAATATGACCATGCACAGATTAGATTCATTTTTGAAGAGAACGTGACTCTAATGGAAAGATACTAGTTTAGCCTTGGGGAAAGGATATGGAACCAAGAAAGGAAAGGTTCTTAAAGTACTAACCATGACCTCATTAGCAGTTCTTATGGAGCTAGTAATGAAGACTGCTTCCATGAGGAGGGACCCATGTGCTCTGGCCCCTTACTAAAAGGCATACAAGGCCTGAGGTTCCTGATTGATCCATTGGTGCCTGTGACAATAGAGAGCTGTGCTAAGGAAGATAAGCAAGTAAATCAGGAATTGCTATACACAATGACATAAGGAGAGTAGGAAGACAATTTAGGGCTTTCTTTTTCAGTGTAGTCTCCTTGTTCTCTCTTGGACTTATAACATGAATGGAGAATGGATTTCCTTTCCTTCCCTCTTCTCAGAATGGTGTTTGTCTAGGGTAGCCTGAAACTAGATCTCAGGTCTCTAGGTGCCTTTTTCACTTTGCATTTCTTTTCCTAAGCATAGGCAACTAAACAATGGACAGTTTGAGTTTCAATGGCTATCTAATTAGTTTGAGAGGTACAGTTACTGAATCAGATGCTGGTTGTCCAACAGGAGATGATGCTTATAACTCTATTTTTCTTGTAGGAGATGAACATTAACTAGCAAAAAGATAAGCCATACATGCAAGGCTGTCCAGAATTATGGACCCTGAACAGTTGCATGGACAGTATGGGCCCAAAGTCTATGAGAAATATCTGTTCAGCAATCACACAACTCTCCCAGAGAGTAATAGGGGCTAGCCTGCCCATGCCTGCATACCTAAACATATCCCATGGTATAGTTTCCTTCACATGTATGTATATGTGTATGTAGGTAGGTAGGTATATGTAAATATACATATGTATGATATATATACACTATATACACATTCTACTAGAGAAGACATGTACATATACATATAAGAATAAACAGCATAAACACAAAAGAAAATCAAAGAAGTTACAAGATAGTGAGAAAGAAGATACAAAGTTGAAGAAATCAGAAAATTGGGAAAGACTTTCAAAAAAGTAGCATTTGAGTTTTATCTTTTTTTGTTGTTTCTTTTTCATATAATGTGTTTCCTCATTTACATGTAAAAATTTTAATTCATTTTTTAAATTTCAAGTTCAAATTCTCTCACTCCTTCCTTCACCTTCCATGCCTTTGAGAAAGATGGCAATCTTATATCAATTACACATGTGAAGCCATGCAAAACATGTTCAGGTATTAGCCATTAGTGCAAAAGAAAGCACACAGACAAAACCTAAGAAAAATAAGCTCACAGCACATGAGGTCTATCTCTGGAAATTGATAGCATTTTTCCTCATAGGTCTTTTGGGATTATCTTGAATAATTTTCTTGATTAGAGTAGTTAAATCTGTCACATTGTATTACCCTTACAATATTGCTATTCCTGTGCATGTTTTCCAAGTTCTGCTCACTTCACTTTTCATTGGTTCATTTTCCACACACTCTCTATTTCCTCTTATAAGTCATTTCATTTTTCCTTTAAGAATTTGGATCCTAAGCCATTTGGTACATATATGTTTAGCACTGATATTCGGGCAGATATGTGGTGCAATGGAAAGGGCACCTGGTCTAGAATCAAAAAGACTCCTCTTTGTAAGTCTGAATATGGCCTCAGACACTTACAAGCTGTGTGACCGAGGGCAAGTCACTTATCACTGTTGGCCCTTGTTCCTCATCTGTAAAATGAGCTGGAGAAGGAAATGGCGAGCCACTCCAGTATCTTTGCCAGTCAAACCCCAAATGGGGTCACAAAGAGTCAAACACAGCTAAAATAACTCACAACACTGATATTATTTCATTGTCTATTATACCTCATTCTTCCTTTTAGCAAAATGTTGTCTGCCTACTTATCTCTTTTAATTAGGTCTATTTTTGCTTTTTCTTTGTCTGAAATCATGATTGCTACTGCTACTTTTTTTTTAGCCTCAGCTGAAACATAATAGATTCTGCTCCAGACCCTTGTGTATGTTTTTCTGTTTCAAGTGTATATCTTGTAACTAACATATTCTTTTTAATCCATTCTGCTATTTGTTTTATGGGTGAGTTCATACCATTCACATTCACAGTTATGAATTCTAATTGTGCATTTCCTTCTATTCTATCTTTCTCTGTTTCTCCTTCTCTCTCCTTATTTTTGCCTATCCCTCCTCAAACATCTACTTTGCTTCTGGCCACTGCCTACTTTCATCCACCCTTCCTTTTATCATCCCTTCTTTTATTCCCTTCCCCTCTTACTGGCCGGTATAATAAGATAGATTTCTATACCAAACCAGTGTTTATGTTATTCTCTCTTTGAGAAGAGTGATATGGTTATGATAGCTGTGAGAAAGCTAGACTAGAATACAAACAAGCATTGAGGAAGAAAGAGACCAATTTGGAGACAATTGGAATAGTGAAGACAAGAAGTAATGCACCAAATTGGTGATTATGTGATTAGAGAAAGGGGAACCAATATGACAAATGTTATTGAAATACAAAGAATTGGCAACTAATTGCACATGAAGATAAGAAAGAGTGAGGAGTATAGGATGATTCTGACGTTCTAAACCTGGGAGATTGGAAAAACGATGGTGCCTTCAACAGAAATAGGAAAGACTGATGAGTGGATGAGCTCAAGGTTAAAACTAATGAAGTCTAAGGTGGCTAGGTGGCACAGTGAATAGAGCACCAGCCCCGGAGTCAGGAGGACCTGAGTTCAAATCTAGCCCCAGACACTTAACACAAAACTAGCTGCGTGACCTTGGGCAAGTCATTTAACCCCAATTTCCCTGCATACCCCCCCCACAAAAAAAGCAAACATAATGAAGTCTGTTTGGATGTGTTAAGTTTAAGATGTCTCAAGATATCCCATTCGAAAAGTCCAGTATGCAAGTAGTGATTTGCAATTGAAGCTCAGAGGAGAGATATGGACTCAATATATAGATCTGTATATCATCTGCATAGAGATGATAATTAAACCCATGGGATCTTATACAGTCACAAATATATGTGTTTCAACTAGATAATGATTTTTTTAAAGATTTTGCATTGTTGGCCTTGAGAGTTTTATTATCCTGTATCCTTTTCTTCCTTTCCTCTTTTCCTCTCCTCTCCTCTGCTTATCCCCTCTAGGTGATCTCATTAGCCCTGTTGCATTCAATCAATTCTCAAGTCTGTGTATCTCATTCTCATCTCTCTCCTAAGCTCCGGGTTCACATTGCCAATTGCTTCCAGGACATCTTCACCTGACTGTTTCATTAAAACTTCATACTCAACATATAAAAAATATGAAACTGTTGGAAAAGTTGGAAAGTAGTTTGGCAGGAATTGAGCATAGAGCAAAATTTTAAATCATTTACCAAGACAAGGTCAAAATGGATACATGACCTAGTTATAAAGGGAGACATCACAAGTAAGTGATGTGATTATTTCCTATCGTATTAATAACCAATTATTAAATTGGGATACAGGCATTTTTTTTCTATTTCCTTATTCAGGGACCAGCCCCTGTAGGTCAGACAGCCAGTCTCTGAAGGGCATGGTTGGTAGAGAAGATTGCCCCTAATCCTATGGTATATGTTTCTCAATCATGGGACTAGGAGACCTTACTTCTGGCGCAGCAGTTCTTAACCTGTGCGTTGCGACTCCTTTGTGGGTTGAATGGGGTCACCTAAGACCATCAGAAAACACATATTTCTGACAGTCTTGGGAACTGAGACACTGCTCCTCTATTGGTCTCCAGGTGGGTCCGCCCACATGCAGATCCACCCAAATACGAGTATTAAAGGGTCACAGCATTAGGAAGGTTGAGAACCACTGGGTTAGCACGTAAACAGAATCTAATCTAGATGAATTTCAGCCTCAAAGCAATGAATTCATGCCTTTATACCCCACTCCACTGCATTTTAGGGGGACTTTGCTCATGAAGGAGAAAACCAACCAGAGTGATCTAGGTAGAGATGGATTCCCTTGTTCAGATTGCTGGAGGCAGCTGAGTCTCATGATAAGCCAAGTTCTCGGCAGTAGGAACTGAAGACTTTTAGCCCACCCTCTCATTAATTGTTCACCAATCTAGGTTGATTTCTCCTGTCAGGGGCATTCGTGTGTGTGTGTGTGTGTGTGTGTGTGTGTGTGTGTGTGTGTGTGTGTGTGTGTGTGTGTGTGTGGTATTCAGTATCTCCATTAGGTGTCTTTGGTTACTGATAGAATCCACTGACCATCAATTTTTTATTATTAGCTAACCTAATTAAGAAATTGATTTTTAATTACCCAGAAACTCTACCTCAGATTTTTCATTCATCCCACAAGAAAATTATAAGCATGGAACATAATACCTATCAGACATAAGGATAGGAGAACAATTTATGAGTAAATAAAAGATAGCATTGAGGTATAAAAATGGATAATTTCGATTATATTAAATTAAAAAGATTTTGTGCAAATAACACTAGTGTAGTCAAGATTAGAAGGAAAGCAGAAAATTAGGGAGGGGGGCAGATTTATAGACAGCTTCTCAGATAAAGGTCTCATATAACAAAAATATAAAGAACTTTGTCAAATTTATAAGAATATGAGTCATTCCCCAATTGGTAAATGGTCAAATGATATGAACAGGCAGTTTTCAATGAAGAAATAAAAAATGTAAAAAATGCTCTAAATCACTATCGTTTAGAAAGATGCAAATTAAAGCAACTTAGAGTTATCATCTTACAACTATCAGACTGGCTAAAATGATAGCTGTCCTACAATTGGGTAATGGCTAAACAAATTGTGGTATATGATTGTGATGGAATACTCCTGTGCTATAAGAAATGATGAGTTGGTTGATTTTAGAAAAAACATGAAAAGACTTGAATAACATAATGAAAAGTAAAATGAACAATACCAGAAGAACACCGTACATAGTAAAAGAAATTTTGTTCTAAAAACAATTTTCAATGGTTAATTCATCTTAAATACCATAAAGTACCTATGAAGGAAGATGCTATCCACTTCCAGAGAAAGAACTGACAAATAGAAGTTCGTGCGTGTGTGTGTAAATATATTTGTGTTCAAGTGTAGCCTTCTCTAGGGTGGGGTGAGGAGAGAGACAAAAAAACAAAAAGTGCACAGCAAAGAACACAAGAAAACTTAGAAGGAAGCACAGAAAAACAGGGCAGCTTTGTAAACAATGTATAGTATTTATTACATAGTTTTAAAAAAGTAAACAGTTTGACATGGAAATTCATGGTTTTATACTGAATCCTCTGTGTTGTGCTATGTACATGGAAACATTCTTTTCTTTTTTGTCTTAAGTTCAAAATGAATAAAAAATATGATTTGAATGAAACTATTTATCTTTCCCCCCTTCCCCAAATTAAACTATGCTTCACTATTTCTGTTGACGATACCTCTATCCTTTTAGGTACCCAAGCAGGACCTAAACCCTAGAAGTCATCCTTGACTCTTTTCTCTCCTTCAACCACCCTATCCTAACATTTGCTAAGTTTCAATGATTCTGCTTATGATACATCTCTCACATCTTCCCTCTTCTCTCTATTCATACGGCCAGTGCCTTAGTTCAAGGCTTTATTACCTCTCACTTGGCAATAGATTCCCAAGTGGTCTCCCTGCTTCTAATCTTTTCCCCTTCCAATCCATCTTTCATACAGCTGCCAAAATTTTCTTCCTAAAGAGAAAGATGGTATATGTCCATATTATATTACATGTAAATGGTCTAATATGATATGAACAGGCAATTCACATTTAAAAAAAAAATCAGGTTATTGGTAGCCATAGCAAAAATGTTCTAAATCACTTAGATACAGATTAAAGCAATTCTGATATTCCACCTCATACCATCAGATTGGCAAAGATTACAAAAAAGGAAAATTATAAATGTTGAAGAGGCTGTTGCAAAACAAGCCATTGATGTACTCAGTGAACAGAATGGGAACAAACATTCTGGAAAGTAACTGGGAATGGTACACAAAAAGGTACTAAACAATGCATGTTCTTTGACCCAGCTGTGCCACTGGTAGGCCCATATCTAAAAAGAACAGAAAAATAGGGAGGGGTTCTACGTACATAAAAATATTTCTAGCAGCTCTCTTTGTAGTGAAAAAAAAAAAACTGGAAACTAAAAGATTGCCCATCAATTGAGAAATGACGGAATAAACTGTATATATAAATGTGATGGAATACTACTGCTCTGTAAGAAATGAGGAAATAGATAATTTCAGAGACTTGAAAAGACATATGAAGTCAATAGAACTAGAAAAACAATTTGTGCTATAACATCAATATTTTTTAAATGAACAATTTTGAAGATTTTTATAAACTGATAAAGAATGAAATGACAACTGGGAGAACATTTTATACAATAATGCTCTAAAGCAAATAATTTTGAAAGCTGTAAGAATTATGTTCACTTTACTGGCCATTCATGATTCCATAGGATTGGTAACAAGACATACTACCCCACTCCTGACAGAAAGTTGATGGATTCAAGATGCATAATGAGATATGTATGTTTTTGTATACAGCCAACTGGGAGTTTGTTTTACTGAACTCTGCATGTTTGTTATAAGGAATGTGTTTTTCTTTTCTCTTTGTTTTTCTTCCAAAGGGTAGGGATGGGAGGGAGAGAATACAAATTTCTGTTCATTAAAAAAAATAATAATAAGCTAAGAGTGGCATGCTACAGATAGAGATGTTGCATGCCCTTCAGATGAGGTCATTGTATGATTAGTTTTGCTTAATTGATTTAGTTTGTTAAAAGAGACAGCTCATGGACTGGGAGTAACCTGTAAATTCTTGTCATGTAAAAACAAAATATACCAGTTAGCCTTTTTTTAAAGCTTACATTTACTCCTCCAAACTTATTTTATATTAATCTCCTTTATGAAAACATTTCAGCCAAACTGGCCTACCCACTATTCGCCAAAATTGATATTCGCTTCTTACCTCAATGTCTTTGTACAATCCACCCCAGACACCCAGAATGGACTTTTCCTCCCCATTTTCACCTCTTTGAATCCTCAGCTTCCTTCAAGGCTCAGGTCAGATGCCACCTACTATAGAAATCTGTCCCTATTTCCCTTAGTCACTAGTCTTTCTTTCCCTAAATTGCCTTGAATTTATGTTTTTCTACACTGCATCCCTGAGACTATAAGCTCCTTGAGAACAGGGACTATGTCTCTAGCACCTAGCACAGTGCTCTGAACTTAGTAGTGTATCAGCAATGCAGTATTCACAATGCCTACAGTAACTATAAATATGCTGATATAGTTATTAATCACAAAATGGAACAGGCTCTCTACATAAGAAATATAGATAGTGCATTCATTTAAATACCAGAAGACTGAGTCC
>CM053590.1:198554587-198574388 GCA_028646515.1 Pseudochirops corinnae | reverse complement strand
GTAATTACACATGTACAGCCTGTATTTGATGGCTTGTTCTTCCAGTGGGAGTGGCTGATGAGGTAAGAAGAGAAAGATCTAGAATTTAAAGCTCTATAATCAGATGTTAAAAATGTACATGTATATATATACATATATATATATATATATAACTATTATTACTATTATTATTAGCTACATCCAACTGGAACTTAAGATTCACAGGCACTGTGTAAGGGAGATTCATCCTGCCCTATCGGAAAGTTAGAGGAGCGATGGGGGAGGACATAGGAGAGATTAGATTGGGGGAGGGATCATACAAGGGGATGGCTGTTTTGAGGGGAGGGGTAGGGGAAAGATGGGGAGAAAATTTGTAACTCAAAATCTCATGGAAATGAATGATGTAAACTAAAATTTAAAAAATAATAATTTATTAAAAAGATTTGAGCCCTAGAAAAAAGGGAAAGTTTTTGGAGGAATTTATTCCTCATCTTTCTAGCCCTTTAATCAATGAAGAGGCAACAGAGGGTACTGAGGTTTTGAGAACCAAAGCTCTGTCATTCTCTATGCTGATGAGATTTCTGGTGGTGAGCTTATCCTGGGGAAGGCATGAAGTTTGATGTTTGTTTTCAACCAAGCAGAACAGCTAATGGAAAATGAATTCCCAGTAGAAGATGTGCAGAAGCATGGTGAACAAAGAAAACTTAAATCAATGCGTGTGCTTTGTTGCTGTTCAGTTGTTTCAGTCATGTCTGACTCTTCATGATCCCCTTTGTGGTTTTCTTGGCAAAGACACTGGAGTGGCTTGCTGTTTTCTTTTTCAGCTCATTTTACAGATGAGGAACTGAGGCAAACAGGGTTATGATTTGCCCGGGGTTACATATGTGTAGGATGTGTATTTGGATGCTATCTTTGAATTCAGGAAGATGAGTTTTCCTGACTTCAAACCCTGTGTTCTACGAGCTGTGCCACCTAGCTGCCCCATACAATTTGTGTGCAACCCTAGTGAAAGGCCAGCCAGGGAAGAAGACACTTTAGTGATGACTAAAAGGACTTATTCTGCTATCACCTTCAATATTTAGGTGTGCAAGGATAATGTGCTAGATGCTATTTATATTTGGTTGGGTAATTGGGTGATTGGCTGGTTTTTTTTTTTTTTTATGAATCACTATGTTTACCATTCAGGAAGCTTTCACTAAGTGCATATTGTGCTCAGGTTATGGTCTGGTGATCCAAATAGCTGAGCTTACCACAGTTTTAGTGAGTCAAAAATCAAAGCAAACTTTTCCAAACTGATGGTTCACTGAGCCCAGGATTCATTGATATTAAGTGACCTTTTGAGCTATAGTGCCATATTTATCCTTAAGAATATCATATTTAAACTTGATTTTTCCTGAAACATACATAATTTCCTTTTAGTGATTTATCATATCACAATCAGGGGAGAAAGTACTCTTTCAGCATGCAATAATGCTAACCTAAATTATTATTACATTACACATACCATATAAGGAATGAAGAGTTAAGAAATATAAGATGGTACATCAGTGAGATTTCAGCAAAAGGTGAAGGTCTGAAAGGGCTAAAAGACAAAAAAATTAAAAAATAAAACAGAAAGCTTTCAGAGGCTAAACAGACAGCTCATATCCTAGAATGGCAGAAGGTTTGACTATCACAATGACATATGGAGAGGTCACTAAGATTAAAAACCTTGCTTCCAGAGCACAGATTACATGCATACCTTTTTCCCCAAGTCACTTATCTATACAAGATCCCCAAAAGGAGGATGGAAGAGAAAAATGACTGAAGAGAAACTCCTCACCTTAAGAGAATGTGTATCGGCTAAATGAAAAAAAGAACTTTTTGAGTCAAGAAGAACATGTCAAAAAGGAATGGCAAGCTTTCTCTCGTTGTCTGCCTCAATGGGGCAAATTGCCTCAGAGCCAAAATTCAGAGGGAGTCAAGGGGAAGAAGTTTCTGCTGATCCGAAGCTAAAGGTCATGGCCATATCTGAAAAAAGTTTGTAGCACTCCAACTGAAAAGAAGTTGGTCAAACTCAAGAAGATTATGTTGTACCACTCAGGCCAACCAGTGATTAAAGGTGGGGAAAGAGTATGGCTTCCCCTTGAAAAGCAAGTCCAAGAGACCAGCAGAGAGAGATACCATGCCCTGAGAGGAAGCCAAGGGACAGTCTACTCAGTCTATCCTGCCAGAACCCTACTTGGCCATAACAGCCACTTCTCAGAGCTTCCCCATGTAATCCAGCAACAGCAACAGCAGCAGCAGAGGTTCCTAAGAGGAACAAACAACCCAGCTGCCCTATCTGTCTAGTGGAGACACTGTACTCTGCAAAAAGTCAACCAGAGTGATTCATAGAGAATATTGTAAGGACTCTCCAGAGAGAGAATGAACATTGAAGCCCCACAGTTCTAGAGCTGTGCGTTGCCTTGGTCATATGTCCCCTACATGTGTGTTCCATCACTGTTATAATTTCAGTTACTGCCTGCTTTTGTGCCTCCTGGACTCAGTACACTTATAGATGAGCGTGCTCCCTAGTGATGGGGGCAATGTTTTGTAACTTGCTATGTCGTTTTTGTAAATGCTTTTGCTAAAGAACTGATTCTACAGCCTGAATACTAAGGGGAAGCAGACAGGTGGAGTCTCATGAGCTAGCATTTAGGGAAAGAATAGGACACAAAGTTAACCTTAAAAATCTAAAAGTGGTAACAACCAATCTCCTGGGAACACAACATGCCAGTAACAGTGTGGATTGGGCTAGTGGGTCTCAAGAGGGTGTTACAGAAAAAATTTACTTCAATGTTAGTGCCCTTGAAGAGGGTCCTTCAACATAATTTCCTTTTCTTGAGAAAGCCAGTCCTATGAGAACTAAGTATATAAACATTATTAGATGTTGGTACTATACCAAGTATTTTTGCTTAACTGTTTTCTTTGTTACAAGGGAGATTCAGCTCAAGGAGCTGTGGGGGAGATGGGAATGTGTACAGAAACAACTGTAATATAACAGGAAAGGTGTGGTGGAACAATCGCTGTGTCTGGGCTGGAAACCGACTTCTGTTGGCTCACCTGCACGTTGTTGTTGGTGTTGAGTAGTTTCAGCTGTGTCTGACCCTTCAGGACCCCATTTTAGGGTTTTCTCAGCAAAGATACTGAAGTTGTTTGCCATCTCCTTATCCAGCTCATTTTTCTGATGAAAAACTGAGGCATACTCTGAGCACTGGCATCATGCACACTAGCTAACTGATTCACTGTTTGTCATCTTGCTTCATGCTTTTCCTTGGATGTCTCATTAGATACCTGTTTCAAGTGTATTTAGCATTAGATGGGAATTTATGAGTTATGCATGTGAATAGTTGAGGACCCAAAAGAATTCTCTAAGCCTCGGAAATAGAGAGTGGTCTGATCTCAGAGGTTAAGGGGGGGAAGGAGTTGCATTTGAAGCTGTTTATTTGTTTTAATGAACATGTCTTATCTCTTCTTATAGATTATAAGGAGATATATATATATAAGGAGGTATATATAGAGATAGATAGATAGATAGATAGATAGATAGATAGATAGATAAATAGATAGATGGATTGTTTTCCCCTATAGTGTCTAGAATAGTTCTATGAGGAACAAGGTAATGAATGATGGAACCTTATGTTCCAGATGCTACACTGACTATATCCTTATTAGCTAAATGCTATGTCTACATTGATTAAAGGGGATTTGGGATAGTATTTCAAGGTAAGTATAATAAACCAACTACAATTCACACAATTTATTAAAATAACTTTACATTGAACAAAAAACAACAGTTTCTGCTTGTACAACACTTTGGTTGATTTTTATATTCTACTTTAGACTTTTAAAAGTGCTGCATTTTTACTTTGCTAATTCCGTTTTCTCTACCTCACTCCCTAATAGATTTTAAACTGCCCCTTTGTTCTGCCTCAGGTGTCCCGGTGTTTGCTGTCATTGTCTGTGTTTGTATACTCATAAGAAGCATTCTTAAAGATAAGAAACAGATATGCAATTCTAGCCTTGCTTTTTAATTTAAGATCTGTCAAGGTCTGCCGATTTTCCATCCACTGGGTGCTTTGAAATATTATGTATTAGAAAGGGTTTACAAACACAAATTGCATTTTATTGTATTTCAAAGTTAATACTAGACTTTGCCCATGTAGATATTCTAGAAGACATGACAAAAAGCACCTGGAACATCCAGCCTCCAGAAATGCCTCAGAGAAGGAGCAAATTTTTTAAAGTAGCCCATCTGTTCTTGAATTGGGGCGGGGGGTGGGGGGTAGCTCTTCCTACTGTGACATCCAGCCCAATCCCTGTCAGTTTATATGTGAGGACGTGAGGCCCAGAGAAGTTATGATTTGCGCAAGGTAGGTTATAAGAGACAAAAAAGGGGGAATTGGGATCTCTGAGGCTACATTCATTGCAGATGGAGAAACAGAAATATTTTTTTTCTTTTCTGTTTCTATAACTCTAGTTTAAACAGCAATGGTCTCCCGCACAGAGACTTTGAATATTTTCACGGTATTTTAAAAGAGTAGGAATCAAAAGCTTGAAGGAGTTGAAGCTTAACTGTCCTTCTGGAGAGAGTTAACTCGTGAATGCAAAGAGACTAAGAGAACTTCTTTCCTTACAGGGCAGAATGATATTAGAAATTTAGGCTGTGACCTTTCTCATAGCTCATACAACACTGAAGTATTTACATATGTTTTTGTATTGAGTTCCTTATTCTGTTAATTAATTGTATGGCCAGTAAGATATATCAACATGTTTATGGGGAAGGAGGGGAAAAAGCCAGACAGAATCAGACACAAATGTAGATAGAGAGAGCAAGACAAAGACATAGAGACAGGGTGAGGCAGAGAGACAGAGATAAGGATACATAGAGAAAGACAGAGACAGTTAGCAAAGAGGGGTGGGGAGAAGGAAGGCAGAACAGAGGTTTGCATATCTATCAATTTATTGGGAAATTCCCATACCCTTTGGAGACTTCTGGACAAGATGGCTACCTGAATAGAGACAGGCTGCCTAGCAACCCCTGACCTGTTCATGCAAAAGCCAGACCATTCGCACTAGACCAAATAATGATTAATTATTAACAAATACAGTAAGAAACTACATTAAGTGACTTTTTCACTCTAGAATTACACAAAATATCAGTCAGAATGGACAAAAAGAAAGAAAGGAAAACCAGTTCCAGTGAAGACAAATAAGCCAACAATTTCCCATTGTGACCAGAGAAGAACTAGAAATGAGTATAGTCTGCAGGGCTCACTGTCAGAGGCAGAGTAACTAGAGGACTCCCCCAAGAAAGCCCCAGAATAGTTGTAGACCCATAAGGAGGGCCTTGGGAACCCTGAGGGGCAGTAATGATGCAAGCATACCTCAGAACAGTATATCAGGGCTCCCAGGCTCCTAGCATCTTGTCCTGAACTGCCATGATGGGTCCTACAAATTCAGTTCTCTGATCGGTGGGTGGGTGGGTGAAGAACTCAAGGAGAATGAGATCAGTACAAGAATTCAGATGACCCACTGTGAGACTAAGTAGAGTCCACCATCCAACCCAAATCTACAGCAAAGAAAAATGTTTGACCCTGGCCCCAAGCCCCAGGTTGGGAAGTAAAGCTGGAGAGATGAATAAATCAAAAAAGACACAGTATAAAAAATTATTGCAAATCCAGAGAGAGTAACTCCTTAACTACCATAAGTAGAGTCTCAAAGGAAAAATAGATTTTCCACAAGGATTATGTGAATACATAGAAGAAATAAAGCAAGAAATTTTTCAAAAATGAAATGGAAGCTCTTGAGAAAAGAACTGGAAGGAGAATAAAAAGCTTAGAAAAGAAAGTAGGAAACCTGAAACAAGGGACATGCTCACTGGAATCTAGAAGAAAAGAAACAGAAATTGAGAACTTCATATGACACAAGAAATGAGAACAAAATCAAAAGATTGAAAAAATACAAGAAAATGTAACATTTTAATATGTTATGTATTATATACATACTTAATGTGTGGTTGTATGTATATATTATTAAAAATAGCATAATATAGTAATATATAATCAGTATGGATACTGATTATATATACATATGGGGAATATGCATGCGTATATATATATATATAATATATACCTAGTGTGGGTAGTAGAGCGACAATTTAAAATCATTGGACTCCCTTAAAACCACGATTTTTAAAATGCCTGGACACCATATTTCAATAAATCATTTTTTCAAACATTTTTTCAGATCCATTGGAACAAGAGAACAAAAAGAAGACAGAAAGAATCCAGTAACCACCTCCTAAAAAGAATCTCAAAAGAAAAAGTCCCAGGAATGTTCAAGCCAAAATCTAGAGTTCCCACATCAAAGAAAAAGTACTTCAAACATTTGGAGAAAAACAGTACCAAAGAATGATAGTCAGGATCACACATGCCTTGGCAGCTTGTACTAAAAAACAAGAAGTGGCCTTGTGATACAATATTCCAAAAATAAAAAGCTATAAATTTACAACCTACAAAGCTGAGTAAATCCTATAGGACAAAAACACTATAGGGGGATCACCCATGGAACAGAGGATTTTTAAGCATTTCTGCTGAAAAGACCTGAACTGACTAGGAACTGAAACGAAACCACAAGAGTCAAGACAAATCTAGAAAGTAAATTTATTTGAGCAATTGGAAATGGCCATGTAATATAATGCCTACTATTCTAATAGGGAGAAAAGAATTAAATGTTCCTTTAGAACCTGAATGTCTTCAAAGTATATTGAGGGTATGTAGCACCAATGCAATATTTATAGCGCCTGTAACCATGATAAAGACAGTGACTATAAGTATCACGATATTCAATCGCAAAATATACCAAACTCTCCAGACAGAGGATAGAACTGAAGCATTTAGACACCAGAAAACCAAATCTCAAACCCAATAAGCCGATTCCATCATAGCACCAAAGCTACTCAGGAGCCATATTAACACCGAGAGCCACAGCATCCTTCAACCTTCCCACAAACCGATACAAGATCAATATCTACTCACAAACCTCTCTGTCTCCTTGCCTGAGGTCCTCCTCTCTCCCCCCAGAGTCTGGCTAGCTCTGGCGCCTAGCTTCCTGTGGGCTCTGCTTCCCTTCAGCAAATTCCCTCCATCTCAGGCTCCATCTGATCACATTCAGCCTATTAGGGACCAAAGTTTACTTTCAAAGCAGGGGGAGGTCTTCAGACTCTCCCCTAGGTCTATTAAGGGGCAGGGAAGATGTTCAAATTCCCATTCCCATTACAGTGTATTAAATAATTAAAACAACAACAACAACAGACAAACAGGGACTCTAAGAGGTGGTTGATTCTGCTCTGAGGGTTAAGAAGAGAAAAAGAAGGGACAGTAAAAAGAATACACTGGTGTAGAAAGAATAAAGATGGAATAACTTGCTATTTCTCATAACTCAAGTTCATGGAGAGTATATATAAATGGATCAAGGGAGCTTAGTTGTTGGTGCTTTATTGTTTAATTTTATTAAGAAAAAATTAAATATAAATAAAAATAATTTGCAAAGACAAGGTAAACACTACTTCTTACTTGTTCCTTAATATTCACTCAATACTTCTTTTGATAGTTTTAAACAGTTAGTAGGGGTTCTTAGATGATCTAATGATGAGACTTTTGGAGAGGCTTGGTTTGTTACAAACTCATGGACCGCCAGAGCCCACTTTCTATTTTCAGGAAGCATTTATTTAGCAACAGTTCAGTGAACTATTATGGTAAAGCTACATTCGAGTATCTAATTTGATTAGGAAGAAAGTAATTTTCTGAAAGTACACTTATTGCAATTGGGGATTATTTCCTTCTTTGTAACTGCATCCTCAGGGCCTAGTATCGTACCTGGCACATTTAAATGCTTGTCAATTGACGAATTGAAAGACTATCACATCTGTGTTTTGGAAAAGTGTTATTTTATAATGAAACATTCATGTTTAAAGCACATGGGTCACATTGTCAGAGGAATTCACAAGCTTCTCTTCTATATCTGTTCTGCGGATATAGTGACTGACTTAACAGGAAGGGATAAAATGCTAAATGACATAAGTAAGAGATAATATATTTTAACTGTAACTGCTTGTCTGTGCCTTATCAATGAGACACGACTGCCCGCCGTGGCAAAGTAACACATAAGCTTAAACAGCAGACATTTGGGATTCACGTCTGCTCTATTAGTAAATGTCTATTCCACGTTCACTAACGCAATGTGACAAATTTGCATTCTATTCTGACTAATAATGTATATTAATGTGGCACTTTAAAGATTGAAAAGCAATTTGTGTATATTATCTTACTAAAGCTTCTCAACATACCCACTGAGGTAGGAATGTAAGTGTTATACCTGTTTTACTGATACGCACAATTACACTAGGCAAAATGAAATGATTACACTAATAAATTTCAGACAGAAACAAGATTTAAACTGTAGGTCTTCCTGATTCCAAAGCCAATACTATAGTCACTCTGAAGCACTGCTTCCTGCTACATCAACAGTACCTTTCTGCTACACATAAAAGCATACATAGATTCATTGATCTTAAGGAATCTATGCACGCTAGAAGAAATTATGTGCCAAGAAACATGTAAATAGAGTAATTTAACCAACATTTCTTTAAAAATAGTAGCCAGCATTTAATCATAACAAAAGTGAATTGTGACCATAAGCATATGTTTGGACTATGACCCTGCCCAAGTTTTATATAGACAAGGGAGAATGGGTTTTGTCCAGTCACTTGTATAGTCAGCTTCAATTTTATTATTGTTCTAGGCTAGGGTAATGAATATGTGGACAAGAAATTGAAGAAATTTCTTAACACTGGTGAAAATACCTACTAACAGCCTGGCATGAATAAGTGTCATTTAATATGCAGTCCTGAGATCAGAAAGTATAGTGTTGGAAAGGATCTTTGAGATCATCCATTCCAACCTCTTCATTTTATAGACTGAGAAACAAATGCTCTGAGAGGATAAATACCTTTCCCATGGCACAAAGGTACAAAGTTTTAAAGCCAAAGTTTTAAAACCAAAATTCAAACCTTCCATCCCTCTCTCACTCTTTCCACTACACCAAATGATATGCAAACTAATCATATGGCTACAATTTAATGTCAAGAGATGAGATATTATTTCTTTGCCTTTCAAAAATAAATCTGCTGCAATCATTCAACACACAAATTTAGCCTTAATATTTGTGTTTTTTTTGCTTGAATGATATTTAATTTTTTTCCCTAGTTACATGTGAAGAAAATTTTTAGCATTCATTTTTACAAGATTTTGAGTTTCATATTTTTCTCCCTCCATCCCTCCCTCCTCTCCCTTCCTCTAAAAACAGAAGGCAGTTTGATATAGTTTATACATGTGCATTTCTGTATTAGTCCCAGTTGTGAAAGAAGAAACTGATCAAAAGGAAAAGAATAGAAGAATGAATGAAATAAGTGAAAAAAAAATGCTTAGATCTGCATTCAGAGTCCATCAGTTCTTTATCTGGATATGGATAGCATTTTCCTTCATGAGTCCTTTGTACTTGTCTTGGATCATTTTGTTGCTGAGAAGACCTGAGTCATTTATAGCTGATCATCACAAAATGTTGCTGATAATGTGTATAGTGTTTTTCCTGGCTCTATTCATTTCACTTTGCATCAGTTTGTACAAGTCTTTCCAGATTTTTCTGAAATAAGCCTATTCATCATTTCCCATTGCATTACATTCATATACCACAGCTTGTTCAGTCATTCCCCAATTGATGGGCATCCCCTCAGTTTCCAATATTTTGCCACCACAAAAAGGGCTGTTGTAAACATTTTTGCACATGTAGGTCCTTTACCCTTTTTTATTATCCCTTTGGGAGACAGACCTAGTAATGGTATTGATAGATTGAGGGTATGCACAATTTGGTTGCTCTTTGGGCATAGTTCCAAATTACTCTCCAGAATGGTTGGTTCAATTTTCCCACATCTTCTTCAGCATTTATCATTTTCCTTTTCTGTCATATTAGCCAATCTGACAGGTGTGAGGTGCTGCCTCAGAGTCATTTTAATTTGCATTTCTCTAATCAAAGGTGAGTTAGAGAACTTATTCAAATGCATGTGGATAATTTTGATTCCTTCAACTGAAAACTGCCTGTTCATATCCTTTGACTGTTTATCAATTGGGGAATTGCTTGTATTCTTGTAAGTTCAACTCAGTTCTCTATATATTTGAGTAATGAGAGACACTTTATCAGAGACACTTGCTATAAAGATTGTCTCCCATCTTTCTGCTTTCCTCTTAATCTTGGTTGCATTGCTTTTGTTTGTATAAAAGCTTTTTAATTGAATACAGTAAAAACTATCTATTTTACATTTTGTAATGCTCTTTCTTTGTTTGGTCATGAATTCTTGCCCCCCCCCATAATTCCTTTTTTTTTTCTAGTTTGTTTATGGTGTCACGCTTTATGTCTAAATTATGCCAAAGGTCTGTCATATCTAACTTTTCTAATATTCTATGAATCGTCTTTCTTTTTTGTTTATTTTTTGGTTGGATTTATCAAGTTCTGTAAGGGAACAGTTGAGGTCTCTCACTAGTATAGTTTTGCTGTCTATTTCTTCCTGTAACTCATTTACCTTCTCCTTTAAAATTTTGGATGCTACACCATTTGGTACATATATGTTTATATTGCTTCACTGTCTATGGTACCTTTTCGCAAGATTAGTTTCCTTTTTTATCTCTTTTAATTAGGCTTCTTCTTGCTTTTACTTTGTCTGAGATCAGGATTGCTACATCTGTTGTGTGTGTGGGTTTTTTTTATTTCAGTTGAAGCATAGTAAATTCTGATCCAGCCCCTTCCCTTTACTCTGTGCATCTCTCTGCTTCAAGTGTATTTCTTGCAAACAACATGTTGTAGGGTTCTGGTTTTTTATACACTCTGCTATCCACTTTCATTTTATGGGGGATTTCATCCCATTTACATTCACAGTTATGATTACTACCTGTGTATTTCCCTCCATCTTATTCTTCCTCCTGTCTGCCCTCTCTCTTTTTTCACCCTTTCCCTCCTCACCACTGTTTTGTTTCTGTATACCACTTCCCTTGATCTGCCCTCCCATCTGTCAATGTCCAACAGACACACACACACACACACACACACACACACACACAAACACACACACACAGAACTTTACTTGATTTCCTCCCCTCCTACTTCTCTTTTGGGTAAGATAGATTTCTATATTCAACTGATTGCATATATAATTCCCTCTTTGAGCCAATACTGATAGGAATAAGGTTCAAATGATGCTCATTGACTACCCTCTCATTTTATCTTCCATTGTAATAGGTCTTTCATGCTCCTTCATATGAAATTATTTATCCCATTCTTCCACTCCCTTACTTAGGCACCCTTTGTACTCCTTTTTCTTATCCCTTAATTTTTTTTTGTCACTTCTCATATTCACCTTATCCTCTGTCTAGGACATATTCCTCCTAGCTATACGATTAGTGATACAATTTTTAAAAACTTAAAAATATCGTCTTCCCTTGTAGGGATATAAATATTTTAGCTCTATTGAATCCCTTATGCTTTCTTTTCTCTTTTTACCTTCTCTTGGGTCTTGATACTGGTAGTCAAATTTTTTGCTTAGTTCTGGTCTTCTCCTTATAAAAGCTTGAAATCCTTCTATTTCACTGAATGACCTGTTTTGCCCCCTTGGAGTATTATGTCAGGTAAATATTTTGCCAGGTAAGTGATTCTTAGTTGTAGTCCTACCTCCTTTGTCTTCCAGAGTATCATGTTGCATGACCTCTGATCCTTTAATGTTGCAGCTGCCAAGTCCTGCGTAATCCTGATTTTGGCTCCCTGATATCTGAATTGTTTCTTTCTGGCTACTTGTAGTATTTTTTTCCTTCTGAAATTTGCCTAGCATCTTCCTTGGGGTGGCTATTTTGGGATCTCTTTCCTGAGGTGATCAGTGGATTCTTTGCCCTCTGGTTCCAGGACATTGGGACAATTTTCCTTGGTAATTTCTTGAAAGATGATGTCTAGATCCTCCTTTTGATTATGGCTTTCAGGTTTCAATGATTCTGATATTGTCTCTCCTGGATTTATTTTCCAGGTCAGTTATTTGTTCATTTGTTTTTCCCACAAAGTATTTTACATTTTCTTTCATTTTTTTCTTTCTTTTGAATTTATGTGACTGATTCTTGATGTTTCATCGAGTCATTAGTTTCTATTTGCCCCATTCTTACTTTTAAGGTGTTGTTTTCCTCAATTAGCTTTTGACCTTTCTTTTCCATTTGACCAATCATACTCTTCCAAGTTGTTTTCTTCAGTTGATTTTTGTATCTCCTTTTCCATCTGGCCAATTCTACTTTTTAAGCAGTTTTCCAAACTTCTGAATCTTTTCTTCATAATTCTCTTGCATCACTCTCATTTCTTTCCCCATTTTTTCTTCTACTGCTCTTAGGTGATTTTTAAGCTCCTCTGTGAGCTCTTCCATGAGTTCTTTCAGAGCTTGAGACCACTTCCCATTTTACTTTGGGGTTTGCCCATAGGTGTTTTGACATTGCTGTCCTTTTCTGAATTTGTGTCTTGGTTTTCCATGTCACCACAATAACTTTCTATGGTCAGATCCTTTTTTTGTTGTTGATTTTTTCTCATTTTTGGCCTATTTCCTTTCTTTCAAATTTGAGCTCTGCATAAGGGTGGAAGAGGCAGTGTCTCAGGTTTCTTGTGCCAGTAGTTGTATTTACCTGGTGTTGCACTGATATTGCCTTGAGGCCTCTGGGGGACCCTCATGTCTGATCTTATGTTTAAGAGGTGGAGTGGGGAGTGGCTGGTACTACTGGAGGCCGTAGGGGTCTGGTACCTTACCTGGTTCTGAGCTGCAATCCTAGTGCTGGTGTTTAGCGTATGCTGAGGCCCAGTGCGGGTGTTTCTGGGTTTACCAGGGCTACCCATGGTAGTTTAGCTGCTGGAAGATGCTTGTTTTTCCATGGCTATGCTGAAGCACATGGTGGTTGTTGGAATTGGAGTCTGCCAACATCCCTGGCTATGCTTAGGCATGTGGAAAGAGTCCTGGTGTTGGTAATTACCAATTCCACCACACTGGGGTAGGGGATCTCCCACTGATATGCTGAAGCAAGGTTTGCTGCTGGCTTGGGGCACACTTCCTGTCCTGCAATGTGCGCCTCCTTTATCCGAGTGAGATGAACCTTTCTTGACAATCTTCCAAGTTTCTTGGGTTAAAAGGTTGTTTCACCTCATCTTTCTCTTGGCTCTGATATTCCAGGATTTGTTTGGGGCACTGTTTTATAGTTGATTAGAGATAATTATGGGAGAGTTACAGCAATTTACTATACTCTGCCATCTTGGCTCTTAGAAATAATTGTTTTTTCATAAAAAATAAGTTTAGATGTAAAGAATTATTTATCTTCATGTCTGACATAATGGGTAGCAGTGTGTTATGGTGGAGAACTCTAGACTTGAAGTCAGGAGAGGAAAGAAGAAAGGAAAAAATGTTTAGGCTCCTGCTGTGTGTCTGGCACTGTGCTAAGTGCTTTACAAATATTATCTCATTAATCCTCACAACAAAAACTCTGATAGGAAAATGATCAAAGGATCCATGATGAAAAATGTTAATTCACCTTCAGGGGGAGAACTGATGAACTGAGTACGGCTTCATGGTTCTTTTTTTTTAACTTTACTTTTCTTGTGGGTTTTTTGCGTGTTTTCTTTTGCAACATAGCTAATATGGAAATATGTTTCACATAGCTTCATATGCATAGTTGACATCATATTTCTTGCCTTCTCAAAGGATGAGATAAGGATGGGAGGAAGAGAGAATTTAGAACTCAAAATTTTTAAAAATAAATGTTAAAAAATTTTATACATAATTGAGAAATATTTAACAAAATAAGTAAAACTATTTTTTAAGAAACATGGGAGATAGATGCTATTATTATCCTCACTTTACAGTTGATGAAACTGATGGAGACAAAAGTTATAGGAGCAGACCAGGGTCATGCAAGTAGTAAAAGTCTTAGACTGGATTTTAACGGAGGTCTTCCTATGTCAAGGCCTAGCATTCTATCTGCTGTATCTCCTAGATGGGTCCTAGGAGAGGATAAAGATTAAGGTATATGGAATAGTCTGCTTCTATGGCAATATGAAAGAGAATAGTCTCAAGACTTGGAAGGTATGTTAGAGTGAGACTATGGAAGTGTACCAAGCTCTCTAAATTTTCTTGAGCAGAAGTGTGATAGCATTAGTTTTGGGGATTAGACAGAGCATTTTTGCATCAGTGGTAAGGATGGTTTAGAGAGTAGTGACATCAGTTAGGAGATTAATATAATAATCCTGCTGAAAGCAAGGAAGACTCAAATGATGTTAAAGGTAGTACGAGTGAAAAGGAAGGACCAGATGTAAAAGATAGCTGGCATTTAAATAATTGTAGGGTGAATAGAATATAAGATCTTCCTTGTCCATTAATAGGCCACACCTAGAGCCCTGATGCAGAGCCTAGAGCCCTGATGCAGAGCCAGTTAGGCTCTGGGCCACAGGGATTTCCATGCTTTTCCAATTAAGTGCTGAGTCTTTGTTTGAAAACCATATATATTTTATATTGCTTGGAGGGAGAGGTGGGCAGAGAGAGGTACAGGAGGAGCGAGGAATGGGCAGAGGAAGGAACTCGCCCAGGGAAACTTGCTTCTGGGAAGGCTTGTTTGCAGGGAGGCTGTAAGAAAAGAACACTTAAGATGTTGGTGCTGTGTAAGATTGGTGATGCGTACCAATATTTCTGTTACCATTTTAAGTTTTGCCTTCTGGTATGTCAATAATGATGTTTCAAATAAATGTTTTGGTTTGGTCTTGAATGAAGACAGTTTCTTATATTTTGCGGTTCAACCCTGGAAATACGTGTGTATATTCATAGTAGTTGCTCTGAATATCACATTGGTATTACAACAGTATGTTAAGTTTCACAAAGCACTTGATATCCGTTTACTTAGATGATCCTCGTGACAACCCTGTGAGCTAGACACAATTATTATCCTCATTTCACAGATGAGGAAACTGAAGCACAAAGGAGCAGTGACCTTTCTGCATCCACATGACTACGGAGGGTCAGAGACAGGATTTGACCTCAGATCTTCCTGACTCCAAGTCCAGAGCTCTGCCAGCCTTGCTGTCCAGGTCACTGAGTTCAAATCAATAGGGCAGAACAACTGATTGGAGAGAGAGGAAAAATTGAAAGATGATGCCAAGATGTTGAGTCCAGGTGCCTGGAAGAACAGAAATAGCATCAAACAAGAACAGCCGAGTTAGAAGGAGGGGCAGGTGTGAGGAGTGAGGAAGGCATTTGATTGGTTCAGTTTCAGACCTGTTTATTTTGACATGCCAGAGGCATATCCAGATAGAGATGTCAAGTAAGCAATTGGAACTGTGGGAATGATGTTCAGGGAAGAGATCAGAGCTGAAGGTATAAATATTTGGGCATCACCTGTTTAAAATTGATAGCTGAAGCCATGGGAGTGTGTATTCTACTGAATGTTTGGATAAGGCAAACATTGCTGGGGGAGAAAGGATCCAAAAGGAAAAAAGCTAGTTCCTTCTCCGTGGTCATAGATCTATATGGCACAAATCTACAAAACCATAAGCAAATATATAATGCTTTGGGTTTGTTTTACTTGACTGACAATTACTATAGAGCAGTAATTCATCATTCTGCAAACAAACTGCATGAAGCCACTTTTTTTCAAGTCTGTTGAGACAGAATATAGCCAGATCGAAAAGACACAAAATCATTTAACGCAAGAACACTGTCAAATTTTTAATCAAATCTGATGTCTTTGAAACTACCTCAGTCAGCACTTGTATTTACCTTATTGTTATCAGCAAAAATAAGTTTGGCAAATGAAATACAATTTCTTTTACAAACCCTTCGTGACCTCTAAACATGAATCCAGTTTTGTTCCACCTGCTCAATACGACCACTTTGTTTTTATCTGCAGATAAGCTGAATTGTGCTCTGTTGGCCTACAAAATTTTGAGGTGGATTAATCAGTATTAATGGATATAGTCTACCTCTTACACTTTTAGAGGGATTTAGTTGCATAATTTTTTTTATTTCTGTACTTCTCTGAAATATGCTTGGAAGTCACTTGCCTCATTAGACCTCAGTTCCTCTTCTACAAAAAGAAATGATTGAATTAGATGGCCTCCAAGGTATTATTCTACATCTATGATTCTGTTAAATAAGGTACAATCCTCTTTTGTAGTGACAAACAAGATGATAAAACTAGTGTAGGGGAGAATAAGTACTCTTTACAATAAATACAATATTTCTGGACAACAAACATGCCCAACATAATATGTTTTCTTTTTATTTCTCTTAACTATAGTATACCTAAGGTAGTCATACATTAGTACTGCCTCTTCTAAACAACACAGAATGTTTATTTGGATAGTGTCAAGATATGCTTTCAGGCTTCGTGACTGGCAAGCAACTGGAATGTGCCCTCTCAAAGCTTTTGATAAATATAATTATTCACTAACAGCTGAACCTAAAGACCACTGAAAGTTATTGGTTCTTTTACAAACTTCAGTTGAGTAAGTGTGGAAAACTACATTTCAAGCTGAATGCAAAAAATATAAAATCTATATGAAATCATTAAGGTATGAAAAAATAAGCCATATAAGGAGCATCAACTCAGTTCATTAATCCTTCAGTTGCTTATGTTCCCCTTTCTCCCAACCAACATGAATTCCCTTCTCTTCCCATTCCTCCTTTCTCTACCATTTATCCTCTATCCCCTTTTCTCTCTTCTTAGATGAGTGAAGAATCAAGAAAAAGTAGCATTTCAAGGAGGGGATAAATGATCTCCAAGTCACTTAAAACCATTCTCTAGATAAATCAGGCCTAGAGACTATAATATAATACAATACATGATATGACATAGTTTAATAGACTAGTATGACATGTGATGATATAGAACATAATATCATATGACATGTTATAAGTGCTGCTAGCATATGTGAAAATGTAATATTATATGTGATATCATATATTATATGTTATATTACATTGTATATTATGTATTATATAATATAATAATTCTCTGATCTCTGACTGATCAATGCAATCAATTTAAGCATCTAATTCTTTAGCAGGAGAAAGTTGCAAGTCCACTAGGAACAAAAGAAAGTTCAGAGGAACTTTCTTTGGAGGTGGAAGAGTTTTCTGGTGCCCTCTTAGGATATAGAAGAGCTAAAGTGTAGTTCATTTATCAAGCTAGCTGTGCCGCCTTACTTCCTCCCTACTCTATTGAGATGACATAGAGTAAGTGATAAAGTAACAGAAAGTGACCAGAAACTGATTTTCATTCTAATGAATACTAAGAAGTATGACTGAGAAACAGAAACAAGATGGCAAGCTAAAGGAAAGACTTGCCTGAGCTCTCCCAAATCCCCCTCCACACAACTTTATAAAAATGCTTTAAAATGAATTCTAGAGCAGCAGGACTAACAAAAGGACAAAGTGGAAACAATTTTCCAGTCCAGAACAATTTAAAAAGTCAGCAGGAAAGGTCTGTCTCAATGGGATGAGAGCGGAATGAAGTCTAGTGCAGACCAAGACAGTAGTAGGCTTTGGGGGTGACTGAATCAGCAGCAGTGCTTCCAGTGCTCTCAATTCACAAACAGTAAGGAGGTCTGACAACCGGTCAGAAGATTACAAGGGACCATTTGCTGATACTGAGTGCAAAATTCTTTTGCATTATCTATACATGGTTCCAAGTTGCAGTCCCAGGGTAAGAAGGAGCACTAGCACATTAGACTATGTACCCACAGGGAAGCAAGGACCTTGGTCACAATTCCATGATGGAAAAGAGTACTTGTAGCTGCTTGCAGAGCAGAACACAGGCCAAGAGAGTAGTGACCATACTTCTCCTTAGATCATACCACCTTAGAAGAACTGAAAACATATAGATCCCCTAGAATGAGCTCTGAAAGTAGCAGAATGAAAAGCCTGAAGCTTGGGACAGAGCCTGCTCCACATTGGAAGCTGAGATCAGCTTTTATAAAAGCTAAAAGTCAAGAAATAAGCTGGAAAAATAAGGAGACAAACAGAAAAAACTGACCATAGAAAGTTTCTATGTTGACAGGGAAGATCAAAACACAAACTCAAAAGAAGACCACAAAGTCAAAATAGCTACATGCAAAGCCTCAAAGGAAAAATGTGATTTGCTGTCAGGTCCCACCCCCTGCCCCAAATTCCTGGAATACCTCAAAAAGGATTCAAAAAATCAAGTATAAGAGGTAAAGGGAAAAAATGGCAAAAGAAATGAGAGTGTTGCAAGAAAATCATGAAAAAATGAGTCAACAGCTTGGTAAAAGAGGCACACATACACATGCACAAAAAAAAAAAAATATATTGAAAAAAATAATGCCTTAAAAAACAGAACAACTGATAAAAGAGGCAAAAAAATCCATGGAAGAGAATTTCTTAAAAAGCAGAATTGGCCAAATGGGAAAAGAGGTGTAAAAATTCACTGAAAAAAATAACTTCTTAAAAAGAGAAATTGGCCAAATGGAAAAGAAAATACAAAAGTTCACTGAAAAAAATAATTCCTTAAAAATTAGAAATGAGACAGTGGAAGCTAATGACACCAAAAAATAATAAAACAAAACCAAAAGAATGAAAAAAGGGAAGAAGATATGAAATAACTCATCCAAAGGAAAAACAAAACAAAAAAAACTGACTTGGAAAATAGATTGAGAAGAGATCATTTAAGAATTATTGGACTACCTGAAAGCCATGATAAAGAAAAAAGAGCCTACACATCAAATTTCGTGAAATTATCAATGAAACTTCACTGATATCCTAGAACCAGAAAGTACAATAGAAATTGAAAGAATCTACTAATCAGCTTTTGAAAGAAATTCCAAAACAAAAACTCCTAGGAATATCAAAACCAAATTCCAGAACTCCCAGGTCAACGAGGAAATATTGCAAGCATTGAAATATCATGGAGCCATAGTCAGGATCACACAAGATTTGGAAGCTTTCACCTTAAAGGAGCAGAGGAGGCAACAGAGCTAGGATTATAACCAAGAATTGCCTACCCAACAAAACTCAATATAATTCTTCAGGATGGGAGAAATGGAGAGGAATGGATATTTGATCAGAGAACCTTCAAGCATTCCTGATGCTTGAGATGGATGCTTGAGAAGATATTCAGCCAGACCTGAATAGAAAATTGGACTTTCAAATACAAGACTCAAAAGAAGTATAAAAAGTAAAAAAAAAAAAAGAAAGAGAAATCAAATCATAAGAGATTCAATCAGGTTAAACTGTTATATGGGAAGATGATACTTATAACCCCTAAGAACTTTGCCATTATTAGAGCAGTTAGAAAAAGTATACATGGGTGTATGCTACGCATATACTATTGGTATATATGGATAGACAGACAGACAGATAGATAGATAGGTAGATAGACAGATATAGTATGTCTATATACATAGGACATGGGTCTCTGAGTTGACTATGATGGGATGCCCAGCATGAGCAATTAATATTTTTCAAATTGTTTAGATCTGGCTTTATTTGTGTGAGAAGTTTTTTGTAACTGAGTTCATATAGTTCCTGTATTTGTCTTGGCAGCTAGACTCCCAAGTATTTTAAATTGTCTACACTTATTTTAAATGGAATTTCTCTTTCTTTCCCTTGCAGCACTTAATTGGAAAAAAATAAAATATTAAAAAAAGAAGGATGACCCATAGGTTTTGG
>CM053590.1:198537230-198554087 GCA_028646515.1 Pseudochirops corinnae | reverse complement strand
AGCCACTTTAGCAAAGGGCCTAGGGGCAGGGAAGATCTTCAGATTCCCATAACACTGTCATATCTGGCAGTATTTGCAACATTACATACCCAAAGTCCTTCACTTCTGTAACAAAGGAAGGGAGCTACGTTTTCTCGGTTCTTCCTCAGGGCCAGTCCTGTTCATCATAATTAGGTAGCATTCAGTTTCTAGTTTGTTGTTCTTTTTGTTTACATTGTTGTAGTGATCTTTTATATTGTTTTCCTGGTTCTGCTTATTTTACGCTTCTTCTAAGTTTTCCAATACTTCTCTGTATTCTTCACACCTGACACTCCTTCTCTTGTCTGTAATTTTATATACCTAGGGCATGTCCGCTCTTCACTTTGCCCTCATAGAGTCCTCTCCTCTCCCCCTTTAAGACACAGCCCAGTCACTCTTTTCACATGAAGCCTTTCTTGATCCCTCCCTACTGCTAGTGATCTCTTTTCCAAACTATTTTTAACCACAACTTAGTATATAAGTGAATAAATACAACAACTTCACATGTATTTGTTTTTCATCACTTCATATTTATGCAATAGATAAATATACTTGTCTTCTTCATCAGAGTATAAACTTCTTTCAGGTAGGAATTCTTTCTTTCTTTGTACTTATATTCCTAGTGCTAAGCACAGGTACATAAGAGTGGCTTAATTAATACTTCTTGATTGATAGCTAGGAGGTACTGGAGTTGTATTCATTTTTATATGACTTTTCTTTTCTCCCTCCTCCATAAATTCACTCAGTAAGCATTTCTTAAGATCATAGGATCAGAGGTCTAGATCTAGATTGGACCTCAGAGTCCATCTTTTGATGTGCTGGATAGATGAAGCAACAGAGGCTCAGAGAGGTTAAGTGACTTGCCCAAATTTACACAGGTAGTCAATATCAGATGCAGAATTTTTTCCCCCACTTAATAGCATTTTATTTTTTTCCAGTTACACGTAAAAATAGTTTTCAGCATTCACTCTTATAAGATTGAGGTCCAGTTTTTTTTCTCTCCCTCCTCAAGATGGCAAGCAATCTGATATAGTCTTTACCTGTATAATCATAATAAACATATTTCCACATTAGTCATGTTGTGAAAGACAAGTCAAAACAAAAGGGAAAAAACCACAAGAAAGAAAAAAAAAGAAAAAATAGTCTGCTTCGATCTCCATTCAGACTTCCTAGTTCTTTCTTTGGACATGGATAGAATTTTCTATCATGAGTCTTTCAAAATTGTCCATAGATCATTTTATTGCTGAGAAGAGGTAAGTCTTTTAAAGTTGATAATTGCATGATGATGCTGTTACTGTGTGCACCGTTCTCCTGGTTCTACTCACTTCATTCGTCATTAGTTCATGTAAGTCTTTCCAAGTTTTTCTGAAATCTGCCTGCTCATCATTTCTTATAGAACAATAGTATTCCATTACATTCATATACTACAACTTATTCAGCCATTCCACAATTGATGGGCATCCCCTCAATTTCCAATTCTTTGCCACCACAAAAAGAGCTGCTATAAATATGCTTTGTACATGTAGGTCCTTTTCCCTTTTTCATGATCTCTTTGGGATACAGACCTAGTAGTGATAGTGCCAGATCAAAGGGTATTACACAATTTTATAGCCTTGTGGGCATAGTTCCAATTGCTCTCCAGAATGTTTGGATCAGTTCACATCTCCACCAACAATGCATTAGTGTTCCAATTTTCCCACATGTTCTCCAACATTTATCATTTCCCTTTTCTGTCAAGTTAGCCAATCTGATAGGTGTGAAGTAGTACCTCAGAGTTGTTTTGATTTACATTTCTCTAATCAATAAGTGATTTAGAGCACTTTTTATATCATTGTAGATAACTTTAATTTCTTTATTGGATGCAGAATTTGAATACAGTTCCACCAGTTCCAAAGCTACTGTTCTTTCCACTATGCCATGCTGAATTATAGAATACTATAACTAGAATTGATTCTAGAGATTATCTAGCATGAATGGGACCAGAAGAATGACAGCAGCATGAAAAATCTTAACATCCTTTAGCACAATCTGCTGTTTATAGACATATTTTAATTGACATAAGTCAGACGTTGGAATGCAGCTGTATGACTTGGTCATCACAACATCAGTATTTCATTATCTCAAACATTCCAGAACTTTAGCATGTAGTTTGCTCTTGTTGTTTCTCTTTAGTTAACCACAACTGGTTTGTTAAAGCTTTTTAAGTTTTTCCATCAAAAGAAGTGTTTTCCCAAATTTTATTTCTTTTTTTGTAAAGAATAATTTTATTAAAAATAAAGAAGGAAGGAGAAAAACAAGCGTTTATTAAGCAGCTGCTCAGGGCTAATTACTTTACAGCTATTTCCTCATTTGACCTTCACAGCTCTGAGAGGATTGTTGTTGTTGTTTGGGATTTTCTTGGCAATGACACTGGAGGGTTTGCCATTTCCTTCTCCAGCTAATTTGGCAGATGAAGAAGCTGAGGCAAACAGGGTTGAGTGACATGCCCACAGTCACACAGCCACTAAGTGTCTGAGATCAGATTTGAACTTAGGTCTTCCTATAATTATTATGCCTTTTGTTGTTGTTGTTATTACCAGCCTGTACAGAGTACTATAATAATTTCTAAAAGGAAATTATTGGAAATTTCTCTGGTAGAATTATGTACACCAACAGCTATAAGAGAAGCATATAATCTGCAAAACCTGTGGACTTTGTTTTAGAACTGAGTCATTTTGTTGATGATTAAACTCAAGCCTCTGAAATTACTTGCCTGGTTAATTGCTTACTTTGTGTAGAGGACTGTGCTGAGTAAAAGACAAAATTAGATGAAAGGTGATAATCTTCATTGATCTTTTCCTAGTTATACCTATTTATAGCATACATAAATAATTATAGAATAAAATACTCTAAAGGTGCAAAAGTGATACGAGCAGAACATTTTCTGGGGTTCAAGGTGAGAAGGTCATCACTGCCTGGGGTCACTGGCAACTTGGCTGCCACCAAGAATTAAATCGTAAATATCTATATCATGTCATCCAAGTAATATTATTGTTGAATCTGTTTGAAGAATCAAAATCTATGAAACTGAAGACTCATCAGGCTAGAGTGGATCAGAGAACTTCATGCTTATTCATGAGAACTATAATTATATTCATCATATAGTTACATTAGGCAGATGTTTTTATAACTCTTTTTCTCTCCCTTACACATACAAATTTTAAAGGTAGAAGAGCCCACACCTATAATTTTATTGCTGTGGACTTCAAGCTATGGAAACTTTTTCCACTGATGAACATCATCTTTAGCTTAGTCTTAAAGAGTTGCCTGGAGCACTGAAAGGTTAAACAGCTTAGCCAGCGTTAGATGCAGTACGTGAAACCAGGTCTTCGAGATCATAAGGAAATTGGTTATAGAACAAAGTGCCGAATACGAGATTTGAGAAGGAATGTTGAAGTTGGACGACTTCTGACATGAGACACTGACGTTGGATTTGTGCTTGCAAACTAGTATGGTAGAGGGAGAGAAGGACAAAGGACTATCTTAACTGTGTTTGTGTTCTCATTGCTAATATCAAGCAAAGCATAAAATAGGGGTAAATGTATTTCCAGAGGTGTTGATCAGTGTTACATGTAAGATTTTATCTGCAGAGTACAAATAGCAGAAACAGTCTCTGTTTATGGAAAGGTTCTAATGGTGTTTCTGTTTGCAGGTGACATTGTTCTCATTACATAGAGCCTTGGTACATACCAGGTCCATTTCAAAAAGAGTTCTTCCTACCCCCGACAGAAAAAAAAACAGATTGTGTCATCAAACTGGACGGACAGCCCATTTATCTTGGATAGGGAGCTGGGAGCTCATAAATAAGAGGAGGAAATGGAATTGAATAAAGTAAGGGAAAATGTGTCGTGCTTACATGATCCCCAGCTGCCCATTTCCATAAAAACTCATGTTTTTAATGCCATCATTCTCCTTGGGTGATTGCTGATTACAGTCAGCAAATTGTAGAAAATGCCACTTTAAAAAGATGACATGACATGCTGTATAGAGAACCATCCATCCTCTAAGCCCAGATGACCTGACAGGTCACCCCTCTGATACTATATTCATTACCCTAGTCAATTCACCAAGACTCTGCAATGAGTGACTGTCCCAACATTAGTGTTAACATTTGACAAGCCACTTCATTTTTAAGGCCTTACTTTTCTCATCTCTAAAATAAAAGATTTAGAATATAAAATAAGTCCCATTTTTCTCAGTCATACTAATCTCATTTGACTAGGTTGGTATGTAGTTTGTTTGTTTTTTTAACTGACTTTTCTTTCCTGTTTTTTAAAGTTATATATGATTTAGTAGTCTAGGGGTCCTGAGACGCTTAAACACTGGCTGCATGTGGCCCACAACACTGCCAAGTGCAGCCCTCACTAGTTTAAAATACAAGTGGGAAATATTAGACAAAATAAATAAAAATTTAATAAAACACTAATAATGCTGCATTTGAAAACTAAATCAATATGTGACCCACAGTCATTTATGTCTGGTTTAGTAGCTTCCATCTCTGTTTGAGTTTAACACTACTAGACTAGATCTCTTTCTACCAGAATATTATTCTTTGACATTGAAACTAATTAGAGTGTCCCTAATCTTTCTGTTGAAAGCCAAACTGTACAGAACATATCTTTTAGATCCATATTTTTTAACTACCTGAGGGTACCAGGTTATCATGTACAGTAACATCTTAGTTATCCTGCATTATAGGGGAATGCATACTTTAAATAAGTGAATTTTCTAGAAGCTTATGAATCTTTTAGTACTGATGGTACTATGATACTTTTTTTTTTTTGCAAACTATTTAAATCTTAAAAATTTGTGGAATGGAGCATTATTGTAAACTCTGATGCCAACAATTTACTGATTCAGTACAGAGCAAGCAAAATGCTATATAAAATATGGCTGAAAATCACATTTGAAAAAAGTTGGTTCTCTGACTTTGTAGAAAGAGAAATAAAAGCAAAGAAAATATAATAAAAACATGGCTGTCAGCATCTTTCTAATTCTCATTGTTTAAAATCATATTAATGATATTAGGCTGGATTGGGTGTGCCATATTGTCAGGGGTGTAAAGGAAACTTTTCCCCGTGATATACAAATTATTTCATCAAGTACATATACATTACTTAGACCTGGATCCAAAGAAAGGGTCATCTTGATTCTCCCTATAAATGGTGGTGTCTCCTTTCTTCACCCTCCCCCAAAGAGCCCCAACAAAATGGCAGTGGAAGCTGGAGCCTTTTATGCCACCGTTCAGGGAAGAATGTCTGGACAGACATTGTTATTCATTCGTTGGCAAAGAACTTCCTCTTCTAGATTAACGGGTTTTTGTTTGTTTTGTTTTTAAAGAGGAAGAATTCTCCAAATGTTCTAAATTAGAGATGACTGACTATAGCCCAGGTGGGGGAAGGACATCAAAATGGTTCCCGAAAATGTACTTCCTTCTACTGGCCCAATGTGGCAGTGTGAAAAACTTCCCAGGATCCATGCCCATCACCCTTGCTTCATTCTGGTAATTCTATCTTTTTAGCAACTTAACTTGGAAAATCAAATTTGCTTTGCCTCGTGACATGTGAAGTTTCTCTCCAGGCCAAAGTCACCTATTTTTGCTAATTTGGTTTAGATGCTCAAATGTATCTGATTTTTTTTTAAACTAAGATGTCAGTTTTTTCTAAATTATAATGGAAGAGCAGTTTATCTTTTATTATTTTTTATATGTGAAATCAATGAAGAGGTTGATCACAAGCACGAGTTTGCCAATTTCATGGTGATGACAAGATAAAGATGAAATCCTCCCAGGAACTTCGACATCACTAAGTCCTGTCATTTTTGTAAATATTTTTGTATTGTTTAGAAAAGAGGAGTGGGGCAGGGCTTCTTTTATGTCCGCAACTCCCTGGAAGGAGCGCAGGAATGAAAGTCCAGGGAGGTGGTGCCTAACTGATGACTTGCTGATAAGAAGCTAAGATCCACTGTAAAGAATTTTCCGACCTGTAAGAATTTAGGGGCATTATAAACCCCATCTGCCAAAGGTGGGTAGAGACTTGTCCACGGGCAGCTGGCCATCACTCCACTATAAGGCTGACGTCATCACAGATTTACCTGCTGGTGAATGAATGTTCCAGAAGTTTCCGCCTCTTTGCTCATCTATAAAATGAAGGGACTGGACTAGCTGATACCAAAGGCCCTGTCCAGCTATAAATAACTCTGCCTTTAATCATCTGGTCATGAGCTCACAGGCCAAAGGGTATATTTAAGTTTAAAGTAACAGATTTCTTAAACTGAATACGAAGTGAGACAATTTCCTGGTGAATGGAGTGGAACAAATTAAATTCTGCAGTGACGCAGCCCCAGCGTCTCTGGGGTCCTGTTGCAAATAACCCAAGTGATTCTTAATGACAAAGGACTTTGGGTGTTCTTTCAACAACACATCTCATAGAAGGTGTCCGTATGTTGTGTTTCTCCATTCTAGTATTTTTCCTTTTTGAGTTCACGTATAATATGATGTAAATTTGCCAATAAGGCATACATTCTTTAATGATAAAAGGTCACTAGTATGTGAAATACCAAAATAAATCACCCAAAGTGCTTTTACACGTTCTCTGAGAACAGAGGGTCCACTTTAAAACTTGCGTCATTAAGATATATTAAATGGAAATGTCAGCGAAATTAAACATTGCAGCCACAAAACTCCACTTATTATGAGTAAAGGGTGTTGCAAAACCCTGATAAGAGCAGCCAGATGACTGGATTTATACAAAGCAGCGAAATACATAAAAACTATGTTTGCTTCTCATGTAAAATAGCAACAAGTATAATAATTTTACTGCTTGTACCAGATTTCTATGCATATGTTATGATAGTTTAAAAGAATTTTGTGAGGAGAATCTTTTGCATTGAATACTTATCTCAGTAAACAGTATCCTGAATATAATTAATCCTTAATAAAACAAATTTTGTTTTTGTTTTTGCAAGGCAAGATGACATAGTGCAGTTTCTCAATTTATACTCATAAAAGTTACTGTGAATTCCCCCAAAGAGCATTTGTAATTTGTGCATATTTATATACATGTGTGTGCCATATTAGAAATTAAAATGACTTACTGTTATTTTGAAAATAGTTTGACCTCACAGACCCTCTCTAAAAGGGCATTAGGCATCCCCAGGGATCCTCAAAGAGAACTGCTAGTACAGGGAATAAATAGAAAACCGCCCTCATCACCAGTGAGATCTGGGTTCAGGTCTCACCAGATAACATATTGGCTCTGTCTTAGCAAAAGTCACTTACCTTCTAACAGCGATCTGAGTAGTTCTCTGAAGCTACAGGTTTCAGAGAAGATTCCTACCTGAACTGACAAAGGGAGTTTCCTCTTTCAGGGAGTTCCCTATGCCTGTGAAATTAGAGGCCCAGTCCCCTTTCCTATCCCTATCCATTATGTTTTTGTTTTTTGAATAATTTATTATATACTGAAATAAGCATGGAATGTAACCAAATATTAAGTATTTGAATATTTTATTATTTTATGGTTTATAATGCTCTCAGGGGATGTCATTGTATATGACTGTTTGCCCCTATGCTATGTGATTTTTTTTCTGCCTATTCCATCACTTTCAACTGTCACTTTTCATTGGTATTTTTAAGTCCTTGATATTTCAAAAACTGCTGTTTTATTTGATGCACAAATTACCTGATTGAAGAACTATTAAGGTTGTTGCTGCATGTCTTTTCTAGAGAATAAAGTAGGTTAACAGGAATACCTAAAGGAAAAAAAGTCAGAAATGAAAGCCAAAGAACTCGTTTCTCATTTTGAGGGGTCAGCTTAGTCAATCCCCTGCTACCAGTTTAATTTCACGTATAACGGGGAGATTTTACCACCTCTGCTGGGAGACGAATACCATGATTAATAGCTCTCTTAGTTCAACTTGTGAACTTCAAATATTATAAACAGGAAATCATTTTGATATTTTAAGATAGCAGTTATACCCTGCTTTCAAGTGTTATACATGCAACAACTTTCAGAAACAGATCATCACACTGGAATTCCAATTTGCTTATTGGCATGTAGTTTCTTCAACTTAGTCCAAAACTTGGTGAAGTCAAATTCTAAAAAAAAAAAAAAAACCCACTACAGAGTCACATTTAGAATATGTAAATAGCATAGTTTTTATTGTTGTCTGTAGGAGCGGTTGGTAAACAAATTGTAAGAACCTCAAAACATATTCTTTTATTAAAGATGTAATAACAAAAATGGTTGAAGCAGTTAAATTCATTAGTATGTTTCACTTTTTCTTGCTTTTTTTTTGAGCCTACTGTGTTTCTCACAACTAAACAAAGGCTAAATGCACTTGTTGGCAATGAAGAGAATACCATAACTACTAACTGAGTCATGCCACACACCTAATTTTTGAATGAAGAAACTGAAGCTGGAATTACTTAAGTCTCGATAAACCTAGTTCAAAGGCCTGTGAATGTGTAAACAGGATTTAGGAGTGGGAGGTTAAGAAGCAGTGTCACATGAGCTGTTTAAAAAAAAGTTTTGTTTTTAATTTTTTTTTTGTTTGTGTTTTTTAAAGTTTTGTAATTTTGGAAATTTGACCTGAAGTCCTTGGCAGGACATTTCCTACCGGCTGTGAAGGCACCAGGAGCCCTAAACTTTTTGACTGCTACTTTCAAAAACTTTGGAAACAACTGTTACTACTGAAATAATGTGCCTGGGAGGAACATTACAACATATTTTTTGGAAATAAATGCAGGGAGACAAAAAGCCTTAGGGAAAAACAGTAAGGGTAGTGAGTCTCTGGTCTTGCAAAATATTACTATTTTAACCGGGGTGTCACCTGAATTGTATTTTAAATGCAAATATCTTTCTCTCTGGGTACTTAAACTCATGAACTCTTCTTAAATCATATTTTTCATTTTCACCAAATATTTACATTGCTCTGTTTCTTCTTAAATTGTTTTTTTAATATCCTTTTTTAAATTTCAGTTACATTTCTCAGTATAGGTCTCCCTTTTCTAGAGAACAATATAACAATAAATTTTTATAAGAGGAAAAAAAGCATTCTCCAGAAATAGCCAGTATCTAAACCAAGTCCAAGATTATATGTAATATTTCACATCCATAGTCTTCTTCAAAGAAGGGAGGGAGATCTGGTCTCATTTCTTTTTTGGAATCAAGTTTGGTCAATGTAATTGCCCAAAATTCAATTTGTATTATTTTTGTTATTCTCCTTTCCATTTATATGGTATCATTCCATGTATATTGTGGTTCTATTTCTGCTTACTTCATTTTGCAATCAGTTTACATAAATCTTCCCATGTAATTACAAAATACTCCTTAAAGAAAGAACTACAAATACATCTAAGAATATTCAGTAGTTTTGACTGGGTTATAACATTTTAAAAGATGATAAATAAACAGGAATAAAATCAATAAAACTTAGCAAGGAGCAGTTTTATAATATAAAGTTAGACAAAATCATGACAATTCATTTGGAGGAACAAATATCTAGAGTCTCAAGGGAAGTCATGAAAAAAGTAGGAATGAAGAACAGATAGCACTTCCAGACCTCAAATTATACCATAAAGCATTTTGGGCCTGACCCAGCAAATCTAGTACGTTAGGAAGAATTCCCAATTTGACAGAAATTGTTGGAAAAACTGGAAAGCATTCTGGCAGAAATTAGAGTTAGACCACATATATACCATATACCACACAAGCTGCAAAAGGACATGTGACCTGAATATTAAAGGTTATAAGATTAAAAAAAGACAGAAGAAAAGCAGGATAGCTGCCTTCTATAATCATTGCTTAGGAGTAAATGCTTAACTAAACAAGGGAGGCAAAGATAAAATAGATGATTTCATTTACAGGAAATTGAAAAAGTTGCATGAACAAAATTAACACAATTCATATAAGAAGGAAAGTGGTTGATTGGGGGAAAATCTCTGTGTCAAATATCTTTTATCAGCTTCTTATATCCAGGTTAGCTAGAAAACCAACACAAATATATAACATATAGTGTGTGTGTGTATGTGTGTGTGTCTGTCTATCTGTATAACTAATTCAATTTTGTAAAACTTAAAGCCATTCCTCAGTAGATAACTGGTTGGAACATAAGGGAGAAATCTGTTATTGACAACCATATGAAAAAAAATCCTCTAAATCACTATATTTAGAGAAATGCAAATTTAAAAACTCTAAGGTTTCATTGACAAAGATAACAGAGAAAAATGACAAATGCTGGAGGGGAATTGGTCCAACCAGTCTGGAAATTAATTTGGAACTCTGATCAAAAGTTGCTAAGCCGTGCTTGCTTTTGAGCTTTCTTTATCGATGAGTGAGTCATGGCCTTTGTGCCTACTACTTTGTTTACAACGCTCCCTGTTTCTATCCCACCTCCCATTCCTTTTTGCCTTTCTTGGCTCTATCATCAAATCAAAACAATCACACTTGGACATTGTTCTTAAAGAGGACATTTCAGTTAACCTCAGAACTCTGATCATGACTTCAGAAGATGGTGATGAAGCAGTGCTTCCCACTTCTTGGCGGAGAAGTCATAGACTAGAGGTACAGAATAAAACATAGGTTTTCAGACAATCCAATATGTTGATTTGTTTGATGATAATTATTTGTTTCAAGGCAGGACAGTTAGTGGGTAGGGAGGAGATTTAAGAAAAAAAAGGACATCAGGAGAACACTAAAAATACTTAGAGTAAGACCTCAAAACAGTTCAGAAGGAGACAAAGATGGGACCATTCTGTTAACGTGGATAACTTTATACACTTCTTTAAAAGACTACGACAGTTTCAGTTTCATCGACTTTTTTTGATTTGGGCTTTGTATTTTTTGTTTGTTTTTTGTTCATTGAAATGTTCATATTTAAGTACATAAAGAGAAAATGTAAAGCACGTTAAAAAGGTGGTCACTAAAATAAGTTTTATTTATGGTATCCTAGGGAATTTATTATAACAAATTTTTAATGATTACTCCTAAAGAAATTATAGTTTGTAACTGATTTGTCATTGTTTTCTGAGGTATTTAGACCTTCCTAAAATATTAAATGTCTGATTATTCAAAAAGGATTGTTTTTTTTTAAAATTCTGAAATAGGATATATAAGATGCTAACTACCAACATAATCACTTTGTTGGATTCTTGGATTGGTGTTAGCGATTAGAGTTCAAAAAAGTATGTTTTGCATTTTTTGGCACTATGTCAAACATAACCTTTTAGTGTAAAGAGTAGCCTTCTGTATAGCTCATTTTTATAGTTTCCTATTCTTAAACAATTCACTACTCTTAAACTATTCCTACCTATTTATTCTATGCCATCTGGAAATCTAATTCAGACAAAAGCCTATTGCTTAATTATGTATGCTCTTTAAAGTTAATTCTGTTTCTGGCTTAAATTACAGATCATTCATTTTAAAACCAATGAAATTGTTGAATCTTACTCCTTTAATTCATTGGATATGATCATAGCATTGGTTGGGTCAAATTTCTAACATGTCAAGTACCTGACCACTTTTTTTTTTTAAGATTTTGATCATGTGATTCATTCTGTCATTTCATAATGCAATCATTAAGATGGTTTGAGTTTTTTGGAGAGAAAGGGAGAATTTCTCTTAAAAACACCAGCAAACAGAACTGGGGCGGGGGGAGGACTTACATCCAAATTGCTCGAGTAGATATGTTTACAGGGAAAAAATTATATTTTTCTTACTGATGCCTAATAATGCAATAGATTTGGTTGTTCATTCTCCACAATTATTATTTCCAGCGCTTAAGTTATTATCCCAAAGCTTTAAAGGCATAAAATAATTGATTGTCAATATTTTACCCTCTTAAATTTTCAACAAAACTATGCCTTTTAAAAATGTATTTAGATTTTGGTTCAGAGATGGGAGCTTTACATCGCAGGCATGCCGATTTAGTCATTTAGGAATCTTGAAGATAGAAAATATCCTCTGATCTAGGTGATTCATCAGAATGCCAAGATTTGAGAAGTTCTTTGGTTTAGCATGTTCTGTTTAGACTGCAATTCCTGGCACTTACCTTACATACCTCCTGAAATATTAAGTCAGTCTATAAATGTGGCAAAGGAGAAGTTTCTATGTGCCAAGCAAAATTTAGATATTTTAAGTGGCTTAAGTAAAACATAGATTGGTTTAGCCTAGAGAAGATTTAAGGAGGATATGATTGTGGCCTTCAGATATTTTAAAGGCTATAATATTGGAATAAGGTTTAAATTTATTCTCCTTAGTTTTAAAGGTCAGAACTAGGACCAATGAGTATAATTTTAGGGAGACATCTTTCCTTAGTATAAAAGAGAACCTCCTCTTGACTAGATAGGTTTCTCTTGACTAGATAGGTATATGAACTACAACTGAGGGAACTGCAGGTGAAGAAAGGCCCTCTTCCAACGTAGGTCTGCATCTTTTCAGCAATTTATAATCTTAGAGCATTGTCTAGAGCACAAAAATATTAAGTGACTTGCCTAGGGTCACAATAGCCAGGATGTGTCAGAGGCAGAACTTGAACCCAGGTCTTCCTAGCTGGATGACTTGGTGGATAGAGCACAGGGCCTGGAGTCAGGAAGACCTGAGTTTAAATGTGACCTCAAATGCTTAATAGCTGTGTGATCCTCAGCAAATCACTTAACCACTGACATCACAGTTTTTTTGAATTGTAAAAAGCATAAAATTTACAGGGTTGTTGTGAAAATAAAAATGGGATAATATCTGTAAAGAGCTTCCACAGTGCCGGCCACATAGTAGGTGCCATATAAATTTGTTTCCTTCCTAGCTTCTCCATCCATTATGGATATTTGAACAGTTGGCCATTAAGACCAACTCTATCCATTATGCCAACTTGTCCAGAAATAGAATCGGTTTTTTCAAGTGGTAATAAGTACCCTCTCTCTGGAGGGCAGGTGGACTTTGCATAATCACTCATCTTGTATACATTGTTTTCCTAGTTCTACCTTACTTCCCATTATTTCACATAAATCTTCCTGTGCTGTACTTTGCTTCCATCACTCCTTTCTTACTTGACAGTAATATTCTGTTACATTCACATACCAGATTTGGTTTAGCCATTCCCTAGTTGTTGGTTGTTTGCTTTGTTTTGAGTTCTTTGCTACTATAAAAAGCGTTCTTCTAAATATTTTGGGGTATATGGAACCTTTCTTTTTATGTTTGACTTATGCATAACAGTGAGATCAATATCCAAGGGCATGAACACCTTCTTGGTGGTTTCATGGGTGCCTTGATAGATTGGCTGTCAAGTAGGAGGCTTCTCTTTTTATTTTTTCCAGCTGTATTTCATTTGATTTACAGAAATGCTGTCAATTTTGGCAGATTTTGTAGACCATTGTCTCAATTAGGGCTGTTTCCCCCTCCCCACCCCCCCACTCTCCCAGATTCTCTAGGATTTTCCCTCTTCTCAGTTTTAAACTTATTTGGTTAGATCTGCCACAGTAATTAGTAAAGTGCTACCTGTGCTTCTAAATTCTTCAGTTTCTTCTTAAGAAGCTTATTTTGTCAGTTATATAAAAAATGACTGGGAGAGTTTAGTAGACTGGAGACTAATTTGGAGACTTATTATTAATTGTCCTGGTAAGCAGAGATAAAGGTAAGCCACCATATGAATGGAAAGCAGAACACAGAGATGTTAGGTCATACCAACATGGCTTGACGGCTTTTTGGAAGGTGGGAAGCCAGGGTGACAGAGAAGGCAAAGTTAGAGGTTCTTTAGAATTGACAAACCTGTATGACTGGGACAGTGGTACTATCCTAATCAGAAATGGGGAGATTTGGCATCAGTTTCTGTATACCTCCTGGTTTATAATATGAATCAAGGCAGTAAAGATTTTGCTCTCCTCCTATAAGACTCTTGAATTATGTCATGTTAGTATCTGTAATGTCAGCATCCACTAGCATATCGTAGGGTGCAGAGTAGATACTAAAAGCTTGTTTGTTGATCACTGAAAGGGAATCCCATTTACAATGTGAGCCTTTCAATCCCCAGGAGTAAAGTTTTGATTACTTTATATTTCAACATTTTAATAAATAAAAACCTGAATATTTCATAAACATACTAAATAAAATTAATGTTTCAGATGAATAAGTTGACAGCAAAAGGTTGATGGTATTTTTTCAAATGCAGGAATTTTCTTTCTAAAAATGACATTTAATCAGGGAGTTTTAGAACCACTAATATTTTGTTCACAAATTGTACTCAAAACACTTCTCATTTCAAGAATGACAAAGAAATTGAGCTGCTTAATCTTTAATAAGGTCTTTTATTGATAGGTAAATTTAATTCCTATGGTTCTCTTTCTTGTCTTCTTAATTCCCACCAGTCCTAGAAAGCGCCTTAGCATAATCTTAGTGGCTAGCATGGCAAATAGAATATTCTAAATGTGCTTAAATGTTATGCAGTCATTGGTACTATTTTCTCATTCAGATGAAAAGAGGCAAGTAAGGAAGCAGTGACAATTCTGAAAGCACAATTCTTTTTAAAAAAAATTTTTTTAATTTATGAAATAAAACAAGCTTTTCCATAACACAGTATAATAAAAAAGGTGAATGCCATGAAACTGCAAATCTCTTATGTACAACTTACTGTGTCTTTTAAATATATAATGAAGTTATCATGCAAATTTCTTTCTTTTCTCCCTCACCCTCCAGCTACCATTAGACACAAATAGAGGGTGTGTGTATCACTACTTTTATATTCAAATGTGAAATTTAAACTTGAACCCCAACCTTCAACTTGTGAAATTTAAACTATAAAATGTAAAATTATAAACTTTTAAAAATTGGTTCAAGAAATCATATAATCTTTTATTTGGAAAATCCTTTGGCATTTTTATGAGAAAACAACTTTATTGAAGTCCCATCTGGTAGATCAGTTTTTTAGAAATGGAATTTTTGCTCTTACTGAAGAGAAACCATAATGAGATTCCCGGGTACAGAATATATCACAAAATTTTGGATCACAATAGCTATCTCATGAGTTACTGCTACTTCAGATTCTTCATTTCAGGGAAATCTATTTCTCATGTCTTTTCCAGCCATTTAAGCCAAGTAAATTCCAAGCAACCAGATTTTCTTGGCCTCTTAGGATTCCTTGGAACCTATGGCTAGACCACTTAGGATGAATCTATTCCATATTATACTTTGGAAAGTACAAAAACCACTGTATATGGACTGTTTGCATTATTTCACTAAATAACAATAAAAATCCTACTTTGTATACTCCTAGAGACTGAACTTTCAATACCTACACAGCCTCCAAATAGGGTCCAAGGCCCTCTTTGAAACTGACATATTGGAGCTTTCCATCATAAAGAATTTTTGATCCTGACACACAGAGTCAATGTTTGGATAGTGCAATACTTGGTAAGTTGAGGAAATTAAAACAGAGACACTTAGGGAATCAGATGTATTTCTGTCTGCAGAATTATGGAATATTAGAAGTTTTATACAGATCATTGAGACCCAACCCTTTGTTTTGCTTTTCCTGACTTCGAGTCCATCGCTTATTTGGCTGCTTGATGCTGGCAGAGTAGTCTTACATCCAAGCAAATGAATTATGTAGTAGTCGAGGGACAGGACCATTCTTTGTGAATGTGATTATTTGATAAAGGGGCGTGACTGCATCAAAAGGAGTTCAGTACTGTAGTGATTATCATCGTCATTCACAGTACGGTATATGAGGGAGAGAACAGTGGGTGGGAGTCGAGGTCTGGCGTCCAGTGGTGGCCGCAGCGCTAACTACGGGGCTTCACCCACAGACCCGAACTTCTCCAGGACTCTGCTTCCTCGTGTGTAAGCTGAGGGGGTGGGAGGAGATGGCGCCTAGCTTTGGCCAACTCTAAACTTCTTGCATTTTAACTTTTTAAAAACTTTAATTTTACAATATTCAGCTTCTGAAGGTGCCCATTAAAAAGTTTACAAAGGTTATATTGGCCTTTAATGCGGATTTCTTTTAACCTTTAAAAAGTTTAACAAAAAAAAACTTCTATCATTGTATCATGTCGAGTGAAATTGAATTCTTTTATGCACAGAAATGCAGGCACAATATACAGTGGAAAAGAATATATAGCCTGGATGTGAAAAAAACTTTTTTTTAATCAACAAACTCAAGTATGGGTTAACAGTAGAACACTTTTCTAGGAGTGTGGCTTCTGGACCTAACTACCATGAACTAGATATGCAAATACGCACATACACATACATATGTAGTGGTATGTGTGTTGTACATTAACCAGTAAGGGGTGTGTATGGCTTTGGATAAGTCATTGCACTCCTTTGAGCTTTCATTTTCTCATCTATAAAAGAAACGGCATGATATAATGGAGAAAACAAGATTTGGATACATGGAATTTGATTTTTATCTCAGCTGTGCTGTTTATGACCTTGGGAAGCAAATATTTATCAACAAATATTTATTAAGCACTTCCTGTATTCCAGCCACTGTGCTAGGTATGTAAATACAAACATATGTGTGTGTACATGCATACATGTGCACATATATACATATATGTGTGTGTATATATTTATACACACACAAAAAAAATAGTTAAATACTAGGAAGTTTTGGAAGGAAGGCACTGGCAACATGGATCTAGAAGGGCTTCATGGTGCCTCCATAGTGCATCTTAAAAAAAGAAAGGAACTACAGACCGTTCTTCCTTCACACAACTTCAGCTTTATGTTAAGAAATCCTCATTCCCCCAAAAAAACCTTACTGGACAATACTGTGTGCATTCTCTCTCTCTCTCTCTCTCTCTCTCTCTCT
>CM053590.1:198493953-198530707 GCA_028646515.1 Pseudochirops corinnae | reverse complement strand
ATCTCTAAAATTTGTTTAGAATCATTTTTTACAGGTTTTAGAGGTAATTGGGGACTAGCTCAAGTAAGTTTCTGTTTTTACTTCACATCTTTGCTCCACCCTAGGAAAAGAATTTCTAAAGAGTGAGATTATTGCACAAAACGAGAGCAGATATCCTACATGAACTGTTCTGATGAGTATTTGACTGACAATAAAATATTCATGGAGCACAGGAATATTTTTAATTGAGAGAAAAGAAACTTGGGGCATGTTGACTGTTAAAATAAATCGTCAATATTTGCATCCAGCACTTACATTTAAAAAGTGATAGTTTTACAAAGAGAACAAGTGATGTTATACATTTTTAAGTCAGTTGAGCAGAATATTAGTACCACTGCTTCATTTTGTTAGAATATAATTAACATGCTAATAGTAATTCAAGTGAGCCCTAAAACCGAAACTTAAATTCCCTTAGCTTCTTAGTTGGCAATTCTTCAGCACAATAATATCTACTCTGTTATATCTGTAACCTTCATTTTACTCTGGAATTTTGCCTAATGCCTTGCTTTAATTAATAGGAGTAATATGACCTTAACCTCTTTCCTTTATTTATCTCAGCATATGAATGTAAAATAGTTTATAAATCGAGCTTGTTTGGCCCTTTAAAGGACTAAAGCGTAATTGCCTATAAGGGATTTTTTTTCTTCTTTCCACTTTCTTTCAAAAATAACAAGAAAAAAAATTAGTGTGACTTTTACTCAGGACCTGTTTAGCAAACTAAATTTACCATTTGAAAAATGATTACTTTTTCTCCTTTGAAACTATTTGCAATGGAAGTGACCCTAAATATATATGAAAACTACAGTTTCTTTTGAATTTTCCACATTGAACATCACATGTAAACTTCAAATAAAGAAAACTGCAGTTTCCTTTTTTCTTTCAATGTCATAAAATATTTTTCATGCAGGTGTAAAAACTCTCTTATGACTTGAGAGCTCCCTCAAGAATTCAGTGATAGTGTGAATTGTACTTACATTGTTACGTGCATATTGCCGTGAAATATAACAACCTGGACATCCTCTAACAGGTCCCTATTAACCCTATTTTTCATAATTTATGATTTTTTAAACTTCTGAATTTTGGGACAGGATTTGGGAAAAATTCATTTTCAGGTGTAAAAAAAGCAGTGTAATATAATGAAAGGGCAGCTAGGTGGAGCAGTAGATAGAGTGCTGAGCCTGGAGTCAGGAAGATTTAGGAAAGAAATAGAATAAGAGAAAATCTCAAGCATCACTTACAGGTCATCTAAAGTATATAGGGAATGGGGTGTGTGTGTGTGTGTGTGTATCTCCCCAACCTTAAGTGGTCAGAGGATATAAAGAGTCTTCAAGCTATACAAAACCACATGAACAAATGTCTAAAACTCTAAAAAAGTATGAAAAATTCAAATTAAAACAGTTTTAAAGTTTCATCCCACTCTGTGCAAACTAGCAAAGATGAAAAAAATTTGGCAGCCGTTAATGTTTGAGGAACAGTTGGAAGACAGTCATACTGGTACTTTTGTAACTGCTCATTTACCCCTCTTCTCTGCTGATTCTGCCACAACCCCTTCAGGCCTTTGTCTTTTACCTTTTGGAATACTGTATTTAAATATCTCCGCTTCATAGTAATAACTTCTAATTCTTGCATAATCCTGACTCTGTATTTTTGATTTCTGAATTCTTTCTAACTGCTCACAGTATTTTTTCTTTTACCTTGAAGGTCTGGATTTTATCTGTGATATTTTGGGGAGTTTTCATTTTGAAGTTTCAAGATAAGATCTGTGGATTCTTTTCTAATTCTCTTTTGCGCTCTTGTCCTAATGGATTTTGGCAGCTAACACGTAGAATTTATTGAAATGTGGCATCCAGCCTTTTTTTGGGCCATGGTTTTTGGAAAGCCCGATGATTCTTAAATTACCTCTCTTCAGTCTGCTTTCTAGGTCATTTTTTTCTGTAATAGATGCCTTAGGGTTTCTGATTTTTAAAAATCTTTTGATTTTATTCTGTTTCATGTCTCAGAAATATGATTTCCCATTTTGTTCTTTCTAATTTTTATGGGTTCTGTTGTTTAGGTAGGATTTGCCATTTCCTGTTTTAAGCTTATTTAATCCCCTTACATTTTTGTACCAAGAGTCCAGAAAGGAATTCTTACATCGTTTCTTCCCTGACATCCTTGTGGCCAAGTTAGGTTTTTCCTCTGAGAGTCTACTTGCAGTTGTTGGGGAGTCGCGGTTTCTTCTGGGTCAGACTCTTAGGGATCTCTGCGTCTGCGCTACATCTTTACTGCACTGGATGACGTCTTTTGTTTACTCTGTTTCCAGCCTCAGTTACTCTGTGGGGTCATCATGCCAGTTTTTATTCTTGGTTGCTGGGTTTTTTGTAGATTGTTCAGCCGTCTCTTAAATTGAATGTGTTGGAACTCCAGAAGTCTGCAGAGCTCTTAAACCTGCATTTAATGACAAAACCATGTCTGCAGCAATTAAATATTAATCAGAAAGCATGTGTTAATTGCTTTCTTTGTGTTGGGCATTAAACTAAGCTCTGAGGATTCAGGGATTCAAAGAAAGGGGGGAAAAAGGAATATTTCCATGTTTTAGAAATTAATAATAGTGAACTTAAGTTCATAATTTCAATCAATTTGTGATCTCGTTGATAGAGTCTCAATAAAGTACAGATTATTACGCATCAGAGACTTTTTATCCAGTGTTCTTCTTGTTGAGGTCTTCCCCTAAATGCACTGTGTGTATCTAACATTCTAGAAGCCTGGTTCTTGCTGTTATAATAGTAACTGAATTGCACAGTGGTTAGTCTTTGGTTTGAAAACCCTGGGCAAGTCACTTAACATCCCAGCCTCAATTTTTTCATCTGTAAAATGGAGACAATAACACCATCTACCTCACAGGGTCATTGTAAGGGCCAAATGAGAACATATGTAAAGTGTTTTGTAAACTTTAAAATGCTATAGGAATAGCTAGTTATTATTATATCAAATTACATATACATAATAGGTATTTTAATTCTGTTATGCCCTACTAAGGGAGATAATTGAGGAAGACATTTTATTATTGCTATTGGTGAAAAATAACAAGGAAAAGCTTAATAAAAATGCCCATACTGAGAAGACACAAAGAAAACCAAGTATATAAACTAGAAAAATGATGTAAAATTGGTGTATAAATGAACTTCATTCTGATGTTTGTTTGCCTTTCATATAACATGTTGGCATGTTGAATCACTCATTTTTAATCTAATCATAAAAATTGTATCTGAATGTCCTTTTTTTAATGTTTCAGTTTAAGAAAGATAATTGAATTTCCTGTCATAAGTAATAAAAGAGAAGATTAGTGCATGTCACAGTGCCTTAGTATTCACAGGTAATTTTTCCCTGTAGAATGTCTGTCTAGGAATAGGGCCCCCCAGAATTACCTGCTCTTACAATGTTAACCAGAAACAAAGCAAAATTAAACACGTTGACAGCCAAATACAAAGAATAATGAAGTTGAGAAATTAACCTTATGACAATATTAACTTTATTTTGCTGTATATGCTGTGTTAATGAATACTCTTATTTAAATTAGCCAGAATTCAATAAAACTACTCATATGTATGATGACCATTTATATATTCTTGTTGTTAATACCTTTGTTTTCCAGAAGGAATAACTTCCCCTTTCCATAATTTACACTACATTTTCCAGCGTTGGTACATACTTTTCTTGAGTCTTTTTGGTAACTATTTACTGTGAATGTAAGCCAACCTTTAAAGCAGGCAAATTATCCTGCTAAGTTGGCAGAAAGAGCTTTGGAAGTGACCTAGGTTAATCCTTCTGTTGTGACCTTGGACCCAATTACTTAACATCTTTGAGCCTCAGTATCTCTTCTGAAGATGCATCATACATTGGACCAAATGATCTCCACATACTCTTCTCACTCACATTCTTTAATGCTGTTTCTGAGTTCTGAATACTTTCTTTAGAGAGGGCTAACTGTTCAGTTGAATGTCATAGAGCTCCCTATTATGCACAAAGGTGTCTTCATCCATAAAAATAAAGGAACTAACCCCCCATTTCTCTTTTCTTGCAAAGTAATCGATGGCATTCGCTTTACCAAAACCTGTAATGAAAATACCATTACCGTATTTTGAAAAACATCAGATTCTCCAAGATGGTTACCATATTCGGCTGTCACTCTCAGAAGAAGATATCTTCATTAAATAGGTTTCCAGAGATTTGAACTTCAGTGAACATATCTGTTTATAAGAGTTTTTACTTAACAGATTTTGCTTTGATATAAGTATTGCAATTATTGTGGGCTATTAGCGAAAACAAGAGAATTGAGTAGTAGTCTTGCTTCACGTTATATCGATGTTTATTGAAAGCCCTCAGATTCATAAAATAGATGTGGTTGGAGGATAGAATCTCGAGGTACAAGGAAGAGAATAAAATGCCCCTGTACCTCACTAATCCTGTGCCAACTGACATCCTCATCAGACTATTCTCCTATGATAGCCTCCTGGCCCAGAAACAAAGGAGCTGACTCCTTCTTGGAAGAAATTTTCTGTGTCAAGACAGTTATCATCAAAGAAGTTGTCTCCTTTGTGTTAGTTTGAGCTAGACTTGTGATTTCAGTGGTATTTTATTGTGCAGAAAGTTAGAAATTTCCTCTGTTGATACACATCTACACTTTCCCTGTGTCTCATTTGGTCTTAGGAGTTGTTTGGTGGTGCTGAGAGGTTTAGAAACTTACTCATTGTCACACAGCCTGCTACCCTATCTTGCTTCCTCTCCATCAAGGATAGTTCACGGATTTCATTGTCTGGTGAGCTTGATTTTTACTTGCCATTAAAAATATTCTGTTTATTTTTAGAAGATTCATGGTTCAAGATTTCATAATTATATATAAACTCAGATTAGTTTGAGATTTATCTGTTAAAATGTGTTTCTTACCTTGATTGAAGTTTTTGTCTTAAGATCGCAAAGTACTGACAAACTTAGTATTTCAGAGATGGTTTGATGCTACTTTACTTTAAGTTGACTGCATCATAATTCAGCAACAGTAAAAAGTCTCCTGCTCCTGTCATTGGTTTTGTGCCAAATACTTGATGGAGTCTTAGTATGATTGCAGATGCTCCTACATGTAAATTATCTTATTGAAATCTAAAGTCTAATTCAGTGTTTTAAAGTGTGACTAAAGCATTTTGCATTTCAAGTAGCATCTCCTTAAACTTAGGCTGAGCTATACATAATGCAAGTGAAACTACTGCATAATGGAAAGATTGCTGAAAAGAAGCCAATCTGGAAAACCAGCGATGATAACCTTCATCCTAGCAGTCTGGGGTGGGTGGTAAAAGAGAAATCTGCAAGTGACAAGGTAGAATGCCTTATGTGTTGCAAATAATGTTTCCATATTGACTTCTTTGCATAATTACTTTTATCTCTTACAAGTAATCATGAAAAAGAAAACCTGAATGCCAGCCTCCAAAAAATCACATAGATAAAATTTCCCAGACATATTCGTTACAGATCCAGACAGTCTGCACGACATTAATAGAAAAACACTTCAAATGTAATTCATCAAAAAATACCTTGTTCAGGTTTGTGGAACTATAACGTGTTTTGTTTTGTTTTGTTTTCATCCAAGAAGGGACAATCTTCAAATGCCAAAGAGAACCAGTTAGAAAAGAACATCTACTTTGTTGTTACAGGATTTTCAAAGGAAAATTTGGAATACGATATTCCAGAGAGCATTGGAAATCAGTTGGCAGCCCAAAGTAACATGCTGCAAAGCTAAAGAATATCAACCAGAGAAAACAGCTAGCCATTCAATAAAAGGGAAGGATTCAGATCATTCCTCCAAAAGCTCCAAGTGGTGAGCCACAGACTATTTAGTATACAAACTGACAGAACAGCAGAAAATGAAATATTTCCAAATAATAATGAAAGAAAGTGGAAATAAAAATATATATCTTCATGAAGCTAAGGTTTGACAAGGTTACGAATATAGGCTAATAGAGTCTGCAGATGTTAAATATTTTTCTGAGTTACAATGGGAAGACAAATATCAATCGACTAAATAACCAGGGAATGAAAGTAAAATGAGAAAAATCAGAAACAGAATAGTTAGGGAAAGGGAATCGATATTTCAGAGGAAAAATCATCCCTTTCTTGGTAGATCAGTATTTTAAGTGATAGGATAACACATAGAAAATTGCTCCAGTTGGGAGAATAGAGTGTAGGAAGGGGGTCTAGGTAATGACCTAGATTAGTAGGTACTTAAAAATGCTGGCTGACCAGACATTTAGTCTTTAGATTATCTCTTCTCATTCAAAGTCCACTGGGCCTTTCTCTCTGACTCCTCTATGTGTTATCTCCTACCATTGGGATATGCAATCTTAAGAGCAGAAACTCCTGTCCTCAGTGTTGCCCACTTTAAAGAGTGCTTTATAAATGCATGTTTATTCATTCTTTCAGCCATCCTGTCAACAAATTCACTTTATTTTATACAGCTCTCCTGTGTTCTTCCAAACTTTTCTTTTGATTTTATTCAATTAATATTCCTTGTACCTTTGCATTTTTTTCTCATTCAGTTTCTATCATTCCCTTTTCAAAGAATCTGGTCTTTTATATACATATTTACATGTGTGTGTGTGTGTGTGTGTATACACACATATATATGTATATATATGTACATATATATGTATATATATATATACACACATATATATGTATATATATATATAATATCTGCTCTTACGGAGAATTTCATTGTCATTTGATCTAAATTCTTTGGTTCCTGATTGCATTTCTTTAAGAGATCTGATATCTCCTTTTTCTTTGATGTTTTCACTTTCTGAACCATTTGGAAGGTTTTTCGATTTGATCCACTATCATTTCTGAGCCCCTTTTAGAATTTGTTATAATATTTTCACCTTCCTCATGGGATTTTTGACCAACTTTCCTTTGAAAAGTATACCTCTATTGACATGGCTCTGTTCTTGCGTTGTTCCTTTGTCCTGTTCTTCAGGAAGGTTTTGTGCATCTTTGTCAACCTTTTTTTTTTATGATGTGCTCACTGGAAACACATTTCTTAACTCCATTCTCTTTTCTTGTGAAGCACCACTGCTGTGTGTTTCCCTTCTCCAACTCTTTAATTCTCTATTCTCTCTCCTCTCAGACCAGCAGCTTTTGAAATGATCTGTTTTCTTAAGGCAAAGGTGACCAGTTCAAACGTCACTTCTAGAAGACCAGTGCAAAAGAGCCTGTTCTCCCCCCTTTCACAGTTTCACTTTTCTAAGCCCCACAGTGCTCTCCCCAAGGAATTTTCTAAAGTCCCCGGACTCTGCCCAGGGTTCCCTGGAAGACGGCAAAAGGGCTATTTTATTATTTGAGTCTCTTTCCCTCCTTCTCTAGTAATCAGTTTCCTCCTGTGATATGTTAGATAGTTAAGTTAAGCCTGACGTTTCTAACCAGTCTTTTCTTTTATGCTCAGTATTCTATGGCCACTGCACCTTCCTTCTCAAGACTAAGGACTTGGATGTTTGATAGACCCCCCAACGTGCACTGGTTGTCCAGTTTCCCCTAACATACTACCGATTTACAGTCAGATGCCTCAGATTGCTAAACAGATGTTTATGGGGGAACAGGAGTGCCTGGAAGAATGTGGCTTCTGCACATCTTGGGAAACTGCCAAGGAATTAACTCCTAAAGTTCTTTCCTGAAATTGCTCCAGGCATTGTAGTTGGGGGGGGGCGGTGATTTAAGGCAGCTGAAGGCCTGTGGGAGTGGAGACGGTATGACACGATGGACTCGAGTTAGTCTTTATTTTTTCTGTAAGACTTACCTTGTTTGACTAGTTCTTCTTCCTTTTTTCCTGTCCTTGCTTAATTTTCTTTACTTGGAGGCTCTTAATTTGTATTATTTGGTATGATGAAGTTACTCAAATTCATATTACATTTTCATTGAAAGAAGCCAAACTTTTCAAAGAAGCAACTGTATTTTTATGAAGTTTACAATAGAATCTGTTTTGAACCCACAGGAAGTAACTTGAGAAAAAATATATTAATTAAGTTTAAAAGTATGCCTACCAAGTGAAGGAAAAAAATCATCCAAAAAAAATGCCTTTTGATCTTTAGAAATGCGATGCTGGCTGAACAGGCAGTCTCATGTCAGCATGTTCAATGTCGCACCAGGGGAACAGAGTTGCGGTCTTAGTTGTTGGGTTTTTTGTTGGTTTGTTTTTTGTTTTTTGGTCAGCACCAGTTGGGAATGAGCCAGTTAAAGGCCTTGAAGCAAAGGATCACGCTTCTAATAGATATCCGTGTGTGTGCAGTGTTCATTACAGAGGTATATATTGGTTACTTCATGAACTTGTTGTTGGACCTATTTTTCCGTCCTTTCATGTCACCTGTCCCTACAAAATGAATATAATAATTTAATGAAAGAAGGAAAGTGACCTACAGAGTCATTGCTCCCAGTGAGATCACATGCCAATTGAGAGAGAGCACAGAGATTTCAGCTGCTGACAGATGGAAAGACCCATCGATTCTTGGGTTTGCAGTGAGGGCGTGTGGCAGGACCTGTTGATCTCTAGTAATAATTCTGTGTCTTGCTGACATTCAGAATTACTTTGCAGTTAGCATGATTTGTATTTTCATATTTACTTCAGAATCCAATTTCTATTTTCCTTAATAGTTCTTTACTAAAGTCAAAGAACTTAAGCTTTTCCAGCTAGTAGTGAAATATTCTCAGCCTAAATTCTAGGTGAATTATTAGCTATAAGCATAGACCTCTACAGAATTCAGTGTCACCATAGCAGCCCCAGAGATTTATATCAGCGCATCCTCCAGAGTTCACTAATCTTTAAAACACTCTGGGTTTTTTTAGTACCCATAATATGAATGACATCATGAAAGAACACTTGATTAAACATCCAAGTTCCGGTCCTGGCTCTGTGCACAAGTAGATTTTGTAACCAAGGGATATTGGTTAAGTCATTTAATCTTTTTATGCCTTCATTTTCAGTTGATTTCCACCATATATTTCAGTTTTATATTCTTTGATTAAGATCAGCAGCTCCCTTATCCCCTCCTCCAGACACATACTTACCTTTTTCAGTACTAAAGAACTGGAGCTCAAGAGATACAACAAAGTGTAGTTGAATATCACCTATAAGAAAAGCCTTCGAGAACTACACAGCTTAGCTACTAGGTTAGATAAAAATTTAGATGAAAAAAAGCAAGATTTTTTTAAAATTTAAACTCATAAATGAAATTGTACTCAAGAAGAAAGAAGTAGGAAGAAATGAGAACTGTAGATGAAAGATTTGGAAGAATAAACAGGTTTTGGATGCAAGAGGTATAAAAGCTTAACCAAGGACCTGGCATGGCTTAGCCTAGTGATAAATGGATGCTTAATCATGAATGAAATCTGCCCAGAGCTACTAGAACCAGAGGATAAAGTGAAAAATAGAATCCACTGATAAAGTGAAAAATAGAGTCACCAAATGAATAGTCTCAGGAATGTCATAGCCAAAATCTAGAGCTTCCAAATCAAAGAAAAAAACACCATAAGCAGCCAACAAAAGTTTTCAAGTGCAAAGGAAGCACAGTCAGAATCACATAAATCCTAGCATCTTCTACTTTAGAGGATATCAGAGCTTAGAAGATATTGCAAAATATAAAGACTAGCAACCAAGAAGAATTTTACTGACAAAACTAAGTTGTAATCCTATAGTGAAAAGAAATACATATTTGGTGAAATAAAGAACTTTCAAGCATTCATGAGTTTAGTAAGAAAAGAAACCAATGCCCATTAAAAATTTTTAGATACACACAAGACTCAAAAGAAACATTCACAGGTCAATACATTTGAGCATATTTCAATAAAGGGACTACACAAAGAAGCCATGTTAATTTTCTAAAAAGGGGAGAAAAAGCAGATGTCTTCTAAGAAGCCCAATATCATCAAGAGCCTTAGAAGAAGTAAACTAAGACATGTGGCCTAGGTTTTTTGGTTTGTTGTTTGTTTTTGGTTTATCGGTTTGGTTTGGTTTGGGGGTTTTTTTTAGTGATCTTAAAAGAAGAAAGAAAAGAGAAGGGAAAAATGAACGTGTTAGGAAAGAACTTATCTCAGATAAGTTGTTGTTGTTTAGTAGTTTCAGTCACTCCCAACTTTTTATTAATCCATTTGGCTTTTTCTTGGCAAAGATGCTGGAGTGATTTGTCATTTTCTTCTCCAGCTCTTTTTACAGATAAAGAAACAGAGGCTAACAGGGTGTTTTCTGTTCCTTACACACCAACATATTCATGTTTGATAGCCAAGATCTTTTTTTTTAATAGACTACTTTCTCTAAGTATTGGAAGAAGTTACAGCATCATAGACTTTACTGGTCATTTAGTCTAGTCATCATTTTACAAAGGAAAAAACTGAGGCCTCCAGAGGGATTAAATGTATTTGTGCACAAGTAGGAAATAGCAGAGTCAGCATTTAAGCCCCAGTCTTCTCTCCACTGCATTACCTTATCTCCATGCTAAAACCTCATGCATGTGTTTTTTGTTGTCTAAATCTCTGTTCCTGGCCTCTCACCTTCGCTGTATGTTTCCAAGTTCCTACAAGTACTTACACAAAAATGTCCCATTGTCTCCTCAGATTAATTATTTCTATTATTTTCAAATAGAAATTGGATCCCTTTCCCGGCTGTACTGTTTTTATCGCTGAAACCATAATAATTCTGTTCTCTCTGACTTTCTTACTTTAAAAAAAAATGTTACCAATGCCTTTTGTCTTTTAAACCACAAGGAAAAACCAAAGTGCAAAACAGTTGCATCTGATGCTACATGCAATATTCTGCTCCAGAATATTCATCCGTTAACCAAGAGGAGGAAAACATTTCATCATCCATTCTCCGGGACCAAAATTATTTATTTGAGTTTAGCTGCATTTGTGTCATTTTATTCTGGGATGGGTGAAGTGGTGTGGGTGTGTGCGTGTGTGCGCGTGTGTGGTGTGTGGGTGTGGGTGTGCGTGTGGGTGTGTGTGAATTCCTTTCCCTTTTTTTGGTTACTTCCTACATATCTTCCTTGTTTTTCTGAATTCCTTGTACTAATCATTTAGGGTGTAATGGTATTCCATTACATTTAGCCTCCTTGTTCAGACTTTACTAAAATGATGTGGTCCCGCTCTGGTTCAAGTCTTTGTTACAGTTAACAGTGGTGCTGCGAATGTCTTCGTCATTCTTCAGGTAAATGCCAGTCATGGGTATGAACAATTACTGATTTTTCCTCATCTTTACAGATTATTTTGTAATATTTTGTAATTATTTTGTAAAGAGTTGAACTAGTTCACAGCTTTACTAAGAACCCTAATGCAGTGAAACAAGCATTTTTCAGTACCTATTATGTACTGTTATGTACAAGGTGCTGTGCTCAGTACTAGAGTTGCAAAGAGATCCACAAAGTTCTTTTTCTCCTGTAGCATCAATGCTAAAGTCTCCTACCTCTCCCTTTCAAGGTCCTTTGTAATCTGACTCCAGTATGTCTTCTCCATATATTATAAACCAATTCTTCTTTGAATTCTTGCATTTACAGTTAGTATCATGCTTATCCTTTCATTATTGAATATCACTTGGTTTTATCTTCATATTTCCTTCTTTAAGCCAGGGACCACGTCTTTACACTTGTTTTGTATTTCCTTTGATTCCAGGTACAATTCAATTCAGTGTAATAAACATCTGATATTTGTTTTAGATTATTTTTAAAGTATGTATTTAATATTTATCTTGGATTGTGTGGATTTCTTCTTTTAGTTTTCTTTTTATTTATTTTTAGTTTTCAGTATACAGTTCCACAAGCTTTTGAGTTTTAAATTTTCTCCCATTCCCTCCTGTTCCCATTTCAAATGAGTCATGTTGTAAAGAAGAATTATAACCAATGGAATGAACCACAAGAATGAAGAAACAAAACAAAAGAGAGAGAGCAAATAGTATTCCTTGGTCTGCATTCAGACTCAGCAATTCTTTCTCTGGTATGGACAACATGCATGGCAATATCATGCCCCTTTTGGAGTTGTCTTAGAACGTGGCCTTGCTGAGAAGGGCCAAGTCTGTCACAGTTAGTTATCTCATAGTGTGACTGTAACTGCGTGCAGTGTTCTGGTTCTGCTCCCCTCACTCAGCATCAGTTCATACAAGTCTTTCTTGGTTTCTCTGAAGTCTGCCTGCTCATCGTTTCTTAGCACAATGGTTTTCAATTACATTCATGTACCACAACTTGTTCTGTCATTCCCTAATTGATGGGCATCCCCTCAATTTCCAATTCTTGGCTACCACATAGGTGGATTTCTTTTGAACTAATTTCTGGATATACTATCAATGGATATAATTCAGTTTCTCAATTAATAGATCAGTTCACTGATTGAACAGAAATTGTCCCTTTAGTAAAGTAGCAGTTAAATTATTAGTCTTAAAACTATTATTCTTAATAAATTTTCTTCCATTTTTCATTACTTTCACTGGAGAAGGGGAAAAGGGTTATTTAGGATTGAAGGAAATTTTCTACTTTTTCCTGTTTCCTATCTGTCCATTGCTAAAAATCATCTCTTAGGTTAACATTCTGATTGTAAACATTTCAGATGAATAAAGAGCTAGCCCCAGAATTGTTGAAGAGCCCAAACCGGATTACTTTTGGGAAACTTAATGCTTTAAGTGATTTTGTCCCTGCAGAATCCAATCTCACTATCAGTTAAGATACTGACACACTTGAAAGATGGCTTGGCTAATGAGGAGAACATAGGCCATGTTAGCGCAATGTGTCTAATGAACTTTAGACTAGCTGTTGTAGGACTTTGGTAGATTTTATTTTGCTTTTATTAATTTATTTTAATTCTTATATTATCATCATCAAATGGTTAACAGTGCATTTTTTTAAAAATACACAGCCAGATTCTACAGCAACCGAAAGAGCAATTGCTAGACTAGCTGCACATCCATTACTGAAGAAAAAAATAGATGCTCTAAAAGGTATGAATTAAAGGATTTCACAGTTCATATATATATATAATCATGTTCTGCTTGGAAATATTTCTTTCCTTTTATAAATATAAGTGAACTTGATGATTTATTTCAAATCAGTTTGTTTCCAAAGGATTGTAATAGCTGAAGTCTTTGATTTTTTTTTTAAATCCCATACTTTACTAATCGTGACTTATAAATAGCTACATGCATTCAATATAACAATGAATAGCACTGTTTTGCTTAATAAGGGTGTAATTAATGCAGTATTGCTTTTACTGATATAGTCACATCATTTTGTGTATCTCACAATCATGAGTGTGTGAAATTTATGTGTTTCAAAATTAAAGAAATTGAATTGAAAAGATGTGGTATCTAGCACTGACATTCAGGGTTAAAGAATTAGCATTTTCTTCTGTTATCTCACCTATTTCTATAAAAATTCAAATGTAATTTTATTTGATTTAAACTTAAACTCAGTCAAGTTTGACTGTGTCTCTTTACTTAAAAAGAATTGTAGACATTTTTCTATAACATTTAAAGATTTCATTGACTAGGATTGAGTGTACTGTGTATAAAGGGTTTTCCAAATTCAAGAAAATTACTTTCTGCCTCATTTCTCTACCCATATCATATGTCTAATATAACGCCCTGTCCTATAATGTTTCTGAGTAACGTAAAAAGTGTTTCCAAGTAATTAAAAAGCACTTGACCTTTGAAGTTTTATAATATCCGTGTTTCAAATGACTTGTTTTACTTTTCTGTAGCTGCTGTCAAAGCATTTAAAGATTCAAGACAGATTGTTACTGAAGTTGAGTCATTGAAGGATTCTTCAGAAGAAAACTACAGTGAGGAGACTGGGGTAAAGCAGAGCCCTCCTGACAATTTGAATAAATTCCAGCATCGAGAAAGAACAGTAAAAAAGGAAGAAAATGTTAAAACGTTATCAAAGAAGCCAAAAGCACTTGAAAAAAATGTGGGTAAGATGGAAGACAAACAGAAAACAGGGATTCCTTCACATGTGGCATTCAAACCTTCTCAGGAGCCTTCTCGGATTGCTTTTGAAACCCAGAATACAGAAAAAGGAAATCTTGCCACCACCAGCGAAGCAAACATAACTGATGATGGCAGTGATGTGGGAGAACAGAGTGAAGGAGAGAAGGAATACTTCGATGATAGCACAGAGGAAAGATTTTATAAACAATCTTCACTATCTGAAGATAGTGACAGTGATGATGATTTCTTTATTGGGAAAGTTAAGAGGACCAGAAAGAAGGAGAATAGTTGTTATTCTTCAGTTAAGGACCTTAAGGACCAAAAGACGTCCAAAGAAGGGTCACCTGGAAAAGACAAACTGGCGAGACTGGAGAGTGTGGAGAAAATGAGGCCAGCTGCAAAGGCCAGGAAGCTAGAATCAACTTTTTTTTCTTCTTTGTCTGAATCCGGAAGGACAAGAAGGTAAAGCCTTTTTCCTGTAATGAAACAACAATCAGAATTCTCCTTGTTTTATTTGAATACGGCTGCACAAATAAATAGTATCAGCAAATCGTATGAATGTTAAAAGTCCACACTTCATGGGGGTTTCTTTTTTAGGCACCTAATGCCAAATATACACTAGCATATCCTCTTTGTAGAATTTTCCTCTGTCATTTTTCTGGTCATTTTTATGGAATTAATATACTACAGTAATGTATGCAGATAAGTATTCAATAGTGTCTCTGTTATCCAGCATCATATAAGGGAATTTTTCAGATAACTAAACCTTACCCCTTTAAATACCTAAACTTTTAAAATTTTGTTTACAATGAAAACCTTAGTAAAATGTGTTAAGTGTTTACTTTGCCTTCTTTAAGAGTGTATATAGAGCAGAACTTAAAGCATTTTTTTTTGTAAATCTTGATCTTCATTATAAACATCATTTACTACAAATGTATTATGAGAAAGGGCCTGATGTAAAGTTCTGCTCCTATGCTGCGTCGTGGCATTGACATTACCTTGGGCGGAACCATATTTATCATAGAAGATTTATCTTAACATGTTTTGCTACTACTTTGCCTAAAGTCATTTTTTTTTAATGCTTTATCATGGCATGAAGGTGACGGGATTCTGGAGGCCATGCCAGCAGAGCACATGCTCTGGCAGCTGCTGCTTCTGTAAAGGCTTCTACTCTATAGGTGACAAACAGCATGAAACACCATGTTATTAGAAAAACACACCAATGAAAATATAGATCTTTTAAAAGCGAAATGATTCAAAGATGAGAGACTCTTGGGTTAGGGAGATACTGTTTGGCCTTGCCATACTAAGTGACCTCAGACTGCAGATTACTGACTATAGCTAATACGTGTCATTTCCTAATATTTCAGCTTCTAACAGCTCCCCCGTTCATATTGTTTTTAATCTGCTATCTTATTGTGACCTGTGGAAGAACCAAATAACATTTGTTACATCATTGGTTTTCCATGCAGTTCTGTGTCCCCCTCAGAGTTGATGGTCTTGCCATTCTTCTCTGCAGATATGAGCTTTGTTAGAGCTCCTTTCCTCAGGAGTTTTATTTCTTGTAATTCAAGGTTCAGGAGTGCTCTCTGAATGTAAAAGATTCCAAAAATGGAAAAGTACAGCTTGACACATTGTATGTTAACTATTCTTGGGGTTTTTTAATGGAAGGACGAGAGTGAGGAGTTAGAGTGGATAGTGGATAGGGTCCTCACTGCACGTGGAATCAGGAAAACTCAGCTCCAAACCCACTTCTGCGCTTGCTAGCTGTATGATCCTGGGCAAGTCACATAGCCTCTGGGCTTCAATTTTCTCATCCTAATGTGTCAGGGTTGTATTTGCTGGTCTTCTAAAGATCTTTTCAGCTCCAAATCTAAGATCCATGTATCATATAAAATATATTTGCCTTCCATTTATCTCACAAGCCTCACTCACTTTTGAGACAAGTAGGAAACCAGAAATTCAGAGACATCATTTAAAATTTTTTTCTTAACTGAAAATAGCATACTACCTGATTGTAGTTGTTTGTCAGTGTTCATTGGGACCAGTCATACTGTATTCTCCCTCCTGTGTTCTCTCAGGTTCCGCAAAATACAAACACCTGGTTGGGAATGTCCTTTACATGTGAATAGCCTCCTAGATAACTTCCTGCTATGGCAGGGGACCTTGTTTCTTGTAGTGGGAGATGTGGTGCTGGCATGTCATTCCAGTTGGGATGCATATGTGCCCCTTTAAAAAAAAATAAAACTACTGTAAATGATAAGTTTCCCAGACTATTCTGTACACACACGCATACACACACACACACACACACACACATACATGCAAGCGCGTGCACACAGACATACACATACCCCTTAATCTGTATTGTAACTCAGATTGGTTTGTTTATTGGCATTTTCTTAGGAGAGAGGGAACAATCATAGCCATAGTATTTCAGCTAAAATACTCTATTACCAATGTAGAACTAAATACTCATGTTTGAGCTATCATATTTTAGTATTACAACTGTAGTGTAGCCATAGTATATGTTTTGTATTAAATAGACTTATATGACATAGTCTGGAAACCCAAGTGGTATCTACAACATTGCTTATATGGAAAAATGAATTTCATGTTGCCAGCTGTGTGGTATGCCATGCAAAAATTTCTGATCTAGGAGGAGAGACCTAGATTTGAGTCCTCACTCTGACACACGGAATCTGTGTAATCACCGGCAAGTCCTTTAACCTCCTAGACTCAGTTTCTATATAAGCAAAAATAAGCATAATAATACTCATCCTAGGCTCTGAAAATGAATTATGCCTACTCATGTACTAAACGTTTTAAAATATGGAAGAGCTGTTTTAGTTTTTAAGAATATTTGAAGAAGAGATAACCACACTTTAATACTAGAAAGAAATAAAAATGATTTTTCCTAATCTTGCCATAAAAGTGAAAATCTTTTTGTAGAATGACATCACCTGATGGTCTTAAAATTCCTTGCCTCTTGCTTCACTCCCCATATTTAACTTTTTTTTAAAGAGTTTTTAAAGACAGAATTTTGTATTGCCTTATATTCAGCATTTTGTGATCGTTTTTGTTAACTCATACCTTTTAAAAATTCTAGCTCCTTATTTTTCTCTTTAAAATGATAATTTTTTTTTTTCTTTTAGAAATTTCAGAGAACAGCTTCCTAAAAACAGAATTCTAGGTATGTACAGATTTTCTGCCCCAGGGTACAATGACAATAAAAGTCTCAGTGACTCTAAAGGTAAAGTGCAGTTTTATTGTTTCACTTTGATTTTGCTGAAAAGAGTGTGAATATTACTCAAAAAAATAGTATACATTTTTATATCCCAGTGTTTGATCTGTGTTAGTGAAATTATCACTTGCTCTTTCCTCATAACCCGCGTGGAGACGGACAGAGGAGCCGAGTCTCAGTTCCTAAGACCCTTGGAATATGTGTTTCCTGAAGGTCTTAGGCAAGGGGTCACGATCCATAGGTTGAGAACCTCTGATTGATGTGATGACATTTGCATTTGACTAACTGACCCTTAAGGTCCCTTCTAGTTCTAATATAAGGTTTTAATTTTCCTATTATTTGACACAAAATACGTGGTATTGCCTTCATGCTCTCTGTTTTGTCCTGTCTGTCGCCTCATTCTGGCATGGGTAAGAATGCTGCTTTTCTGGATGGATTTATTTTTCCTTTCAGTAAAAAAAATTTGAGGAACGAAGTTGTCACATACAATGTTAAGCATCTCCAGGCAGATGCCCTTTCTGTAAGGGTGATCAAAGGAAGATGCAGTGATGTCACTCTCAGCACCTCCAGAGTCTAGTTGCCATCTCTTCAGCATTATTTCATAAGACTCCAGCCACTCTCCTCGTGTCCTTTCAACCTTTGTGCACTTGTTTTTTACGTTTTTATTTAAAGTTTTGAGTTCCAAATTTTGTTCTTCCCTCCACCTTCCCTGAGATGGTAAGCGATCAGATATAGGTAATGCATGTGCAGTTACATAAAACATGTTCGTAGTAGTCATTCGGTATAATAAGACTTGAATAAAAGAAAAACATGAAAGATAGAAAATGAAAGCAGCCCGCTTCAGTCTGTGTTCAGTCGATATCAGGTCTTTCTCTGGAGAGGGATGGGATGCTTCGTTGTTGGTCTTTTGGGATCGTCTTGGATCGTTGTATTGCTGAGAATAGCTCAGTCATTCACGGTTCTTCACTGAACAATAGTGCTGTTACATGTGCAATGTTCTCCCGGTTCTGTTCACTTCACTGTGCGTCAGAGTCACACGTCTAGTGACTGGAAGGCTGATGGTGCCCTCGTCAGAAATGGGAGCCTCAGAAGAAGGGTGGTTTTATGGATAAAGATAGAGTTTAAGACGCCTTCAGCATATCCAGTTGCAAATGTAGTTGGTGACAGTTGGCGACATGGGACTAGAGCACGCAAGAGAGACTAGGGCTGGACAGACTGATTTGCCAGGAAGGTAATTGAGCCCGTAGTAGCCGATTTAGTCACAGACAGGATTGGAGCAGTGCGTGCTGGTAAACGCTTGATAACCAGCTCTCCGAAGGGAAAACGCCGCGCCTTTAATTTTCGTTATTACTGTTTCTTCATCACTTTCTAGACAATCAGTAAAATCAGGTCTTGGCTTGTAGCACTTGCTGATTTCCGAGATGCCGATGCTCACCCTGAAAATTCCCTGTAACAGTTGGCTTCCATAAGCTGGTACAAGCCAGCCCCAGCACAGCACTGATTTTAGAGATGGGAGGGGAACAGCCCCCAAGCCTTAGGCAGTGCCCACAGTTAGGGGGCGAGACACAGTTAAGGGCATAGCAAAAGAAGCACAGGTTGGGAGGAGAACCAAGAAGACTGCAGGATGAGAAGCAGCTACAGGCTTTCATGGTTAAGAGTTCATTGCTAACTTTGGATAGAACAGTTTGAGTTGAATGATACAGTAGGAAGAGAGAAAGCAGAGGGTTGAGATGTGAGAAAAAAGGAAGTGTAGAGGTGACCGGTGTGGACACCTTTCCCTGAATGTTTAGCGCTGAAAGGGAGGAGGCTGGGGGGAGCTCGGTACTATTCTAATTATTTCTGTACATGTCTCCTCTCCCTGCCAGACTCTAACCCCTTTAAGCACAGGAACTGTGCGTGTGTGTATAGTATGTATGCATGTATGTATGTATAACTGTTTCTGTATTACACACACATGCACATGTGTGTTATACATGTATACATATGACATGTGCGTGTGTGCGCGCATGAATAACATTCAGTACCTCCCTCTGAATTATCATTAGTGAATACGTTGAATTTACCTGACTTCCGTTCTTTTGTCTCTTCCTCTCTCTTCCCCTACCTAGCTTTTCAGCAAAATGAACCTCAGATCAAGAATCACCTTGACAGGAATGTGTGTACGAGGCCTGAAAATAAGAAGCAGCAGTTGCAGCAGCCCCTTCATCCTTCCTGGGAAGCAAGCCGGAGACGAAAAGAACAGATGTCTAAAATTCCAGTATTTCAAGGGAAAAAAATTACATTCAGTGAGGACTAGTGGGTCTTTTTTTGGTGAATTTTCACATGAGTTAAGAAGATGCTCCTATTTGTATGATTTATTTTAGATAATTTTTGCTTTTTATTTTTGTCCCTTTTTCTTTTGAATATTTTAGAAAGGAAGTTTTTTTAAAATTTTGTTTCAATTCCAGTCAGTTTATAATTGAATTTGTGTATTTATAGTGTGATTTAAATTGTATTTTTAAATAATGATTACTATAATAATGCCTGTAAGAAAATCACATATTGGGGCAACTAGGTGGTGCAGTGAATAGAGCACTAGCCCTGGAGTCAGGAGGACCTGAGTTCAAATTTGGCCTCTACTAGCCATATGACCTTGGGCAAGTCACTTAATCCCAATTGCCCTGCCCTGCCCTCTCCAAAAAAGCAAAAAGAAAAGAAAATCAAATACCATGTTCTTGAAGAGTCTTCATCTCCTAACATTTTGCTATTTCACGTTTAAAGGCATTTTTGCATTGTACTTTTTATCTCAGATTATAATGGTTTTATTTATCATGGGCAGTGTTTTGCCTGTTCAGCAGCCTCTTTAAAGCAAATATTGGGATTTATTTGAGAATCAGTATAAGAATATGGAAAATTAGCTCACTTTTAAGAGAAAAGTCATAAAACAATTTCTAGAAGTTAATACTGTCATCAAAACTAAAAATAACAAAGTTGTCATATCCATATAATTAATGTTAATATTTCATACTTTGAGGAAGTTAAAAATGCAATCCATATTTTTATTTTCTTTGGTTTTCTGTAGTATTCTGGGTTGATCTCTAAATACTTTAAGTAAATATTTGAATCCAAACCAAAAAAAAAATGTTTCCTTAATTTTTAAATTTATCAACAGTGTTTCTTTTAATTCAGAAATCCATTGCTTATAACTGATAGGCCATATACTCTTGGTAAAGCATTCACTGAGGGACAGTATAACAGGAGGTAAATTTCAGAATAGTTGACCAAGGACAGACTACTGAGATTACTCACTAAAAAAAAGGTAAGACTACTGAAAATGCTACAAGTTTTAGTATTTAATAGGAAACCTCCAGCCCCAGAAAATGCTGTAAAGTATCTTTTTCTCCTCTCAACTGGGAGAAATTAAAGGATCTTGGTTAACTGAATAACAAGCATGATCATTTCCATATGTACCAAGAGTTTTACACTGCACTTATGACCAAAAAAAAAGGCCATCTGGTAAGCAGGAAATTCATGAACTTTGAAAAGTTATTTCTACCTTCCATTATGGACTCAAGGGCTTAAATTAATAAGAACATAGAGTCTACAGAAATGTTCTAGAAAATGGAAGCTCTAAATGATCTGTCTTTACAGATTTGTGACACTGAAAGGCCAAAACATGAGGTTTGAAAGACCATCAGTGGTAGAAAACAAAAATGCAAAATATTTACTAACTTGTGTGATCCTGGCCATTCCTCCCTTTGGCCAGCATTCCCAAATCTCCTCTACTTCACCTCTCTTTCCTCCCCCAAAAAAGTCACTTTTATTTCATGGACAAGTTTTAAGTGTTTGGGCTAAGAGGAACTATTAATTTGGAGTTTGGAATGCTTAAGATTTTGGGTTAAGGGGCAGCTGCTGTTCTCCAAAGGATGGATGGTATTGTTTAACAGAAATTCTATTCTGTTAAATCTAAAGTTGCCACTCCCATTTATTTTGGTCTGTAGAATTACTACTCTCTTCCCTTAGTTAATGTACCTGAATTTAATATCATGGATAACACAGGCCTGGGAAAGTTATTTACAGTCATTTCTTACATCTACAAGTATTATTCACAACTAGAAGTATCTAGCACCAAATTTGTACAGATCTGGAGTGGATTTCGATTTCAGTCATTTCTCTTTTATTTTTCCAGAATTTATTTATTTTTAGTTTTCAACATTCATTTCCACAAGATTTTGAGTTCCAAATTTTCTCCCCATCTCTTCCCTACCCCACACTCCAAGATGGCAAGCATACTGATTACACCTTTCACCAGTCTTCCCTCTCTTATATCCCCTACATCTCTCTTCTTACTCCCTTCCCCCTTACCTTCTTACAGGGCAAGATGGATTTCTGTACCTCATTACCTGTATGTCTTATTTTTCAGTTGCATGTAACAACACTTTTTTAACATTTGTTTTTAAAACTTTGATTCTTTCCCTTCTTCCATCCTCACCCACCCGCACCGGGAAGACAAGCAATTCAATATAAGTTATACGTGTATAGTTATGCAAAACATTTCCGTAGTAGTCATATTGTGAAAGACTAACTATATTTTCCTCCATCCTTTCCTGCCCCCCATTTATTCTGTTTTCTCCTTTAACCCTATCCCTTTTCAAAAGTGTTTGTGTCTTACTACCTCTTCCCCTAGTCTGCCCCCTCTTCTGTCATCCCCCACTTTTATACCCTTCCCCCCTACTTTTCTGTAGGGTAAGTCATATTTCTTAGGTCCAGTCTATTCTCGAGTGCCTTTGTGGATGGGCCTGTATGAGGGTAGTTGTAAAAGTTCTGAAAAATTCAGAGCATGTTTAGGACCATAATATCAAAACCTTGTGCAATGCTAAGCACCCATAAAAGTACCTGGTTAATACTGTTTGCATTTTGGAACATGTGTTTCTCTTCTGGGAAAACTTGTTTGGAGGAAAAAGCCATCCTTCTGTGTGTTATATTCAATACAAAATACAGTTTTATTTTGTTGTTTTTCTACAAACATAGCCAAAACTCTTGTGTATGGAGAAGAGCTGTTTGTTATTATTCCCAAACCCAACAATACCCCTCCCCCAAATATTTAGTTTTCCAATTTTAACAAATGAAGGGGAATAGTTTAGTCTATGTCTTTTAATAGCCGTCATCAGTTCCACTGTTTGGAAGTATCTTTTGTGTTTTGTGCTAAAAAGGCCAAAACTCTTCAGTGCTTTTTGATTTGCGTTTTTAATGACTTGAGTTTGTCTTCTTTCAGAGTATTCCTTCAGTGTTTATCAGATGTAGAAAACTTTCTGACAGTTCAAACCATTGGAAAAGCTTACAGTTGCACTATGAAATATATTCCAGTCTGGTGTGCAAAAAATAACGATTCTCTTAACAAAATGTCCTTATAATTCTTCCTTTATATTGTGGTAGGATTTTTGAAACATGTATTAAATCAATTTCACATGCTTTTGCATATTTTTTAAATTAATGTATTGAGAGCCATTAGCAAAGTCATGGTTCCCTTGAAACCTGTGGTTATGTGAATATGTGTCTGAATAGGACATATAATTCACATAATGTGTATGTTGCATTGGCATTAAATACATTGATGATTTTTAATATTTACCTAAGAGCCATAGTGAATAGAGAGTTAGCATTGGAGTCTGGAAGACCAGGATTCAAGCCCTGCATCTAATACATACTGCTCGGTGACCCTAGATAAATTCACTTAAGTTCTTCTTGCGCTGGGTGGCTCTCTGTTATGGGAATCTGAAGATCTTCCCTGCCCCTAGGCACTTTGCTTAAGTGGCTTAAGTGACTGAGAACCTTCCCTGATTTGAAAGTATACTCTGCCCCCTAATAGGCTGAATGTGGTCACGTGGAGCCTGTGGCAGCAGTGCCCGGGCCTTGTTGCTTTGTGATTGGGCACTGGGTCAAGAGGGCTTTGATTCTCAGATCCAGGAGAAGGCTATATATACGCCCTGATGTGAGGTTTTGCTTTGGGGCTCACTTTGAGAAGAGTTGTGTGATTTGGCCAGACAAGACTCTGGGAAGCCATTGAGCCCCCTGGCTTTGAAAACCCAGATGTGGATGCCTCCCTCTGGTAATTGAATAGGTATGGATGTGATGGTTAGATGTCTGCTGTTCTGTTTCTTTGACTGCTTGAAACTTCTGTTTTTATTCTGTTTGTATTCTCTGAAGTTTAGGGTGCTGACTTTTCCCCCTGAACTAGGTACATGATATATGTTTGATTGATTAAAGTGAAACCGTTAACCCATTTTGAGTTGCTTTCCTTTAGAAAAGTAGATCTAAGAACCTGTGCTAGCAGCCACCCTGGGTGTGCTAGGGGGCTTGCTGATACACTCACCAAGGCTATCAGTTGCAGAGAAGGTTCTGACCTGTATTAAGAGGGAGTTTCCTTTGCCTATGAAATCACTGGTCCATTTTCTGTCCTCATATTTCCACATGGAATACAGTGTATGTCAATCACATAGCATCTATATATTTCAGATGGCAGATACCCAGTTTGAGTTCTTGATTCCAGAAAACAAAATTTATGAGTGACACACATAACGTCTATAGTTATTACCGCTCTGTCTGTCCCCAGAAGAGAAAAAGAGTAATAGTTGAAAAAGACCCCCTGAAGTCACCTAGTCCAATTCCCTCATTCAACAAATGAGAAAATTGACCTCTATCGGGCCCCCAGGTTAAGTGAATTGCCCAAGGTCACATGGGTAATAGGCATAGTCTAGTCTGAGTCCTAGGTTCTCTGATATTCTAATATCCAATATTCTGTTCAGCCCACCATATTGTCTCCTATTTTGTATTTACTTAGAACAGTGGTTCTCAACCTGTGGGTCACGACCCCTTTGGGGGGTTGAACGACCCTTTCACAGGGGTCGCCTAAGACCATCGGGAAACACATATTTCCGATGATCTTAGGAACCGAGACACGGCTCCTCTATCCGTCTCCAGGTAGGTCCACCCACATGCAGATACGCCCACATACGAATATTAAAGGGTTGTGGCATTAGGAAGGTTGAGAACCACTGACTTAGAATAAAGCTGTGCCCTCAGTAACTGTTTTCCTGGGCTTCTGTTGTAGAAATCCCATCACTGATGCAGGGCAGCAACCACTGTAATTTTTAATCATGGAGAGCTGCCTAGGATATTGAGAAGCTGAATGACCATGGTCATACATGCAGTATAAGCCAATCAGTCATGTACATTATCTCTGTATGTGTATGTATGTATGTATGTATGTATGTATGTATGTATGTGCACACGTGTTTATGTGTGTATAGATACATATGCCTAGTTATTTCCAGGTTGTCTCCTCTGTTAGAGTGTTAACTCCTTGAAGGCAGAGGTAGTTTTTTCTTTTTTATCACAGCTCTTAGTACCACATCTAAGACATAGTAAGCAATTAAAAATGACTTTTTACTATCATTTTAAATTTTGTACACGCTATATGTTAACTGCTTACAAGAAGATTTCTTAATATTTGGACAAAAATCTCAAGCATACTTTGAGAAGTGAATGTTTTCATATTTTATTACTGTTCTTGAGTCCTTAGTTTTCTTTGTATCTCAGGGTTTCTGACTGAAAACAAAGGTTTTCATCTACCTCGGGATCATTTTGAAAAAATACTCCATGAATTTGAAGTGTCCTACAAATTCTTTTAATTTGCCTTTATCTACTTGATTTCTCTTTAGTTAAATTATATATACAAGATTTTATTTAACTTAGAGCATAGTCACGTAACGGCAAGGTTTATACCCTGAAATACTGCTATTATATTAAAAATAACTCCAAAACAATACATTTAATCCTATCTTCATTAATCATTGTGCAAGGGACTAATCTACTGAAAGTAGATGATCAGAATAAAAATAAACCACAGAGCTAAAAATCCCTTAATAGTGTGTTTGGTATTTCAGAGATTACTAGTAAGTTCAATTTGTCAATGAAAAAGTAAACTACAATGAAATTTGAGCCATCACTTTGGCTTCTGAAATTACGTTTGTTACAAAGTTAAATCGAACTTTAAAAATGATAACTCATAAAAGGCAAAAATTGAGTTATTCCATAGCAGTTTGAAAGGTAAAAATCCTGCACAGGTTCTGTTTGCCTTCTATGTTGTCATTAACATTCCATGATCTTAAACTTTATTTTTATAATTGATTTGTATCTCCTAGAAATCGGTGCTCCCTTAGCTCTTGCCCCAGATCCCTAAAGCAGACATGTCACTTCCCCCAAGTTTCTCTCTTATGTCTCCTTTAGAGATTCCTTCTAAGGCAATCTTAGAATAAAAATATCATGTCATCAACCTGGAAACTTTAATTAGCACCATTGCCCAGCCATGAAATTTTCAGTAGACTCTTACTTTGAAAATTTAATTTTAATTTTTTAAATTCTAAACTGAAAACACTGGAAAGCATTTCCATATACATAGCCAAATACAAGATTCCTCTAGAAAACTGAATCTCCGTTTCATCCTACCTACTTTTTTAAAATATATAATTTCGAGGCATAATGTTCAAAACTATCTTGGACTTCCTTCTCTTCTCTGCATTTTTAAAGGGGCTTCAGTAGACCCCCTCTTTTTGGTATCACTATTGCTAACGCTTTCTCTCTCCCTCCATTAGAAATCAAGAGAGAAAAAATATCTTGTAACAAGTAAGCACAATAAAGCACAAATCGGAGCCATCAGTGGAAACATAAGCGTCTCCTCACCCTGGTGTCCAGCATCGTTCTGTCAGGAGCTGGATGTCACCCTGTGCCATAAGCCCTCTAGAGCCACGGTGGTCATTGCATCCTTCAAGTTTTTAAGCCTTTTTTATTCTTGAGTCATTCTTCTTTACAGTGTTGCTGTCTGTGTATTATTGTTCTCCTGATCCAATTTACTCAACTTTGGATCAGTTCATAATACCCAGGATTCTCGGAAATCCTCTCTTCATTTTATTTTGGTGTAGTTATTTTCATTATATTCATATACCACAATTTTTTCACATATTCCTCAGCAGTGGACCCCTGTTGTGTTACAGTTCTATGTTTTATTTTCTCCTTTTACTCCTCCCTTCGGTATAGGCAATTTGTTTTACCTGCGATTGTTCCCTTCCTGATATTATTTTCCTCTTAATCACTTTCCCAGCCTCTATCTCAGCTTTTTTCTTTGTCAAGACTGATATATTTCTACACCAAGACTCTGTGTGTGTTCATATTCAAACTTCCTTTGTCCATTACTGATAAATGAGGTTCATCCAGTGTCCACTCCTCCCAGTCCTTTATGACTGTTTCCTCTAAACATATATCCCAATTATGAAATAAATTACATTCTCTTCTTCCTCTTTTCTGTACTAGTGTAGTCCTTTTAACTCTCCCTTCTCTTTCCACTCTTCAAGACCTCAAAATAGAATCAGTCCACCCCTGGGACTTCTACTCCCTCAATACTCTTTGAGGACATTAAGGGGCACCATTTTACTCCCTCTAGTAGAATGCTGACCCTATATCATTATCTGTCTTCCACTTGCCCAAATGTTTCACTTTTCTGTGTTCCTCTTAACTCTCTTATGCTTGTATTTCAAAGTTATACTCAGCTCTGGTTTCTTCATCAAAAATACTTGAAAGTTCTCTAAAGGTCCACTTTTTTCCCATGTAGAATTATACTCCATTTTGCAGGTTTTGGTTGTAAGATCATATCTTTTTTCCTTTTGTAATATGGCATTCCAAGATCCACTTTTGTTTACTGTACAAGCTGCCAGGTCTGTGATCCCTTGAACTGCTTTTTCTAGTTGTCTGGATTTTTTTCTTTTGACTTGAGATCTCAATTTTGACTAATATTCCTAGGATTTTTCTTTAGTGGGTTCGTTTAGGAGATGGTCAGTGAATTCTTTCTATGTTCATTTTGTTCTCTGGTTCCAATAGATCTGACCAATTTTTGTTTATTCTTTGAAATAGAAGATCTGTACTTTTTTTTTTTTTTGGTCATGATTTTCAGAGAGTTCAATGATTCTTATATTATCTGTCCTTGACTTGCTTTATAGATCATCTGTTTTTTATGTTATCTTCTATTTTTTCAGTCTTTTGATTTTGCTTCAGTATTTCTTGCTTTCTTACGGAGTCATTGGTTTCAACATTTTGTCTGTTCTAGTTTTCGGGGAATCTGTTATTTGATTAAGGTTCACTATTTTCTGTTCTGAGCTCTTCTCCTTCCAGTCCTTTCTTCCAGAGATTTTTTTTTAAATCTCTTGCATCGTTTCCTCTGTACATTCACATATTTATGAAAAGTCTTTTTGCCTTTGGATTCTTGCTTCAAGTGTTTATGAGTTTATTTGCTCCTTTTTGGAAATTTCTAGATCTGTGATGATATTTTTATACTTGTCACCGTTTTGCTAGTTTTTCAGTTTGCTTGTCTCTCTAGCTTTGTTTTAGTTCCTGAGTTTTCCCAGGGCTAGGCTCCACCACTTGCTGTACTTGTGGTTGGGCTGATTGGCCCCTCTTGTTCTCACTCTATCACCTTGTTTCTCATACCAGCCATATCTATCTCCTGGGAGTAGACCTCTCCACTCCTCCCCCCAGATAATTCAGGTTCAGAGTTCTGGATCTGCTGGGCCATTTCTGGTGTTTAAGGACAGTGTTAGGAATTTAGAGCCTTGGGACCTGGGATGTTCTAGTCTAAGCACTTACTGCACTGTTCACTCCTAGCTGCCCCCTGCCAGCTTCTACTCCCAGGAACTTCCAAGGTACCACCATAGGGCTTTAGGGAAGTTATGGAGTGGATCCACTCTTGCCGCCTCTAAAAATGTAGCCTTATAATGAACTATATGCATCTCTAGTCATACTGGGAAGCTTTATCTCCTGGTACTGGCACAGGCTTTGCTGGCAACTGCATTTCCTATTGCCCTTGGTCTTCTAGCTAAGGTAGAAGTCACTTATAGTTTCTCATTAGATTTTTTAAAATTTATTTATTTGTACATTCTTTTTGAGTTCCATATTCCCACTCACCCCCCATTCGTTGAGAAGGCTAGCAGTGTTTTAGTTAATATGTGAAATCATGCAGACATTTCCATATTAGCCATCTCATTGGATTTCTTGACAATCAATCTGGTGTGAACTTCATGGTTTTGCTGCAGTAGGCATACAGAAGTTGAGTAGTCTGCCTCCTATTTAGACACCTAGCTTGACTGGAAGATCTCAGTAAATAAGTTTTCTTTAAAAGAAGAGGATCATAACACAGAAGCAATGAAGCAAAAAAGAAAACTTACAGAAAGTTTGGCAAGAGATATGAAGAGCCTCCATTCCAGAGGTCATGATTTCATAATGCTTGATTACATGCTATGATTCCACCAGACTAACTCATTGAGGAGACAGCCCTGAACATCCTGTTCAGCGTGGCTATGCAGTGGTATCTGATGTAGGAATGTCTGAGATGGGTGCCTTGGATTTTTTTGTTTATTGTTTAAAAGAAAGTAGTAGAGGGTAGGAAAAAGTTGTTGCTTAGAGAATCCTTTCAGAACACTGAGCCTTTCAGGAGAAGGAGCAGAAAAAGTAATACCTCATCTCACTTTGATCTATCTTTCCTGGCTTCCTTCAGATCCCAACTAAAATCCGACCTTCTAAAAGAAGTTTTTCCCAATGCCTCTTTTTAAAAAACTATCTATTAATGTTGTCTGCTTCTTACATCACTGCTGTATCCCATGTATCCCTCCCCTTTCCTGAAAGCCATCCTAGGTGAAAAATAGTATTTTTTAAGAGTAAAGAAAAGTCAACACAAATGATTGATAACATGAGGAAAATCTGAAAACATCAGTGCACCTGTGGACCTCACACCTATATCTCCTCATTCAAGTCCCACTTGAGCTTTATAATTTTGTTGTATTTACTTCTGATTTTTTTTTGGTGTGGTGTTCTTTCTGTTTATGTTGTAGTTACTGTTCATGTTGTTTTCCTGACTCTGATTACTTCATTGCATCAGTTCATATAGCTCTTTCCATGCTTCTATGTATTCATCATACACATAATTTCTTAGAGCCTGAGACCATTCCATTATATTCACGGACCGCAGTTTGTTTTAGCCATTCTCCAGCTGATGGACGTTTTTTTTTCTAGTTCTTACCAGTCACAAAAAGTGCTTCTATTAATATGTTACGAGTATTTGGAAGCTTTTTTTTTTTTAAATCAGTGGCTTCTTTGGCATAAAATCTCAGCAATGGAGTTTTTGGTTCAACAAGAATGGACGTATTAGTCATTTTATTTCCATTATCAAATTGTTTTCCAAAATGGTTGTACCATTTCACAGCTTCACCAACAATGTATTAGCATCTTTATCTTCCTTCAACCCCTCCAAAAGTGACTTTCTATTTTTTTTGTCATTTTTGCCAATTTGTGGGATTAAAGTAAAGCCTGGGAGTTGTTTTGATTTGCATTTATCTTATTAGTGATTTGGAGCAGTTTTTCATTTGGTTTGAATGTTTTGCACCATCACTTCAGAACCTGCTTTTCTTGGCACTGGCAGTTAAGAGCTTTGCAGCATCAGCACTTCAAGGTTGCAACCCCCAGCAGGCTTTTGTTCCTGAAGGCCAAATTGGTTTTTGAGGCCTGAGAAAATTTCCATAATTTGGAGCCAAGGTCTCTATAGCACTGGAAGGTCTCCCAGTCCTGCTGGAAGAAAGGGGACCTGAGGTACACAGATAGGTTTTAATATAGGCTTGTGTCATTTCCCTAAGTCTGCTAGTAATTTTCACTGCCAGTATGAGAGGTGGGGTGCAGAATAAGCACAGGGCCAGTGAACATCAGTTCCTGGCTTTGGGGTTTGGGGTGTTTTTTAACCTTTTGGATTCTGGGTATCTTAGGTCATGGAAACAGCTAAAGTTGCTTTATCTTTCACACATAAATTTCTATTCTGGGAAGGTTTGAAAAGTGTGGGAATCGGAAAAAATATTTGCCATCTTGTTGCTTATGTGAGTCAGAAGCCCCTAATCTCTCAAGCCTAAGGGTTTCTATGTTGATCACTTCCTACTTACCTTTTATATATCTTGTTCACATATAGTTGTTTTCATGTTGTCTCCCCATTAAATTATGAGCCCCTCAAGGGTAGGAACTGGTTTACTTTTGATTTTTGTATACCCAGCACTTAGCACAGTGCCTGGCACAAAGTAGATAATTAATGTTATTGACTGATTGACAGAATCATATGATTCCCTCTAAGTAAAGAAGGCAGCTATGCCCTGCCGAGCTCCCACCTGACTCAAGTGGCCATCAGTCTGTCTCTGTCTGGAAAAATAGCGTTCACCCCTGTTAGGGGAATATGTTTGCCCTCTGCTAATCAATAGCTGCAGTGTCCTGCACCTGACTGCCTAGGTCATTTCCTTCCTTCCAGAAATCATGGCTGTGTCAAATCAGTGCCACTCTGGAAAGGTCTCTCTATCCAGTATTTCTGGGATCCAACCTCCAGGAACATTTAATTTAGTAAAAATCAGCTATTACCTATTCCCTGGAACAAAGTTGCTAGGACCTCAAGTTCTTCCCCTCAAAGGGTTCTGGTGAAATAATTAAACTTTCCCTCAACCAGTAGGCTTCTTTTAGTCTGGGTTAGTTAATACATTTCAGGAATCAGTGAACAGATGGCACCTGTTGGAAATAAAACCATCACTATGGTAAATTTGCATTTCCTTGGTTTGACTGAGTATTATTTCTGAGTCCCTTGATCGGGGTGAGGAAAAGTCTCTTTTAGCCCATCAAGAACTAAGGGGCAGCAACTCCACACAAAGTTTCTAATCCTCTGATAAGATTCTCAGGTAGAGTTTTGGGTGGGTGAACCAGGGTATACTGGAAGACTCGTGGCATCACTTTAGATCCCCAGGACAAGTTGTATACGAGACTTATTGGCCTTTTGGCCAGTTTACTACAGATGACCTTGGTATTTGATGAAGAATTGTTGGTTGTGCCAGAAGTGTCATCGTTACTGTGGCCTTGATGTTCCCAGGTCTTACTGCTGCTCATCGTTCACTGCCTGGTATCAGGACAAGGAGTTATTTATGTTATGTCCTGGGATTCCTGAGGCTGCTCCTGGTCCAGATCATTAGTCCATCATCACCAGCTCCCATTTAGACGCCTACTCTGAACTCTAAAAACACGGCAGCACCCACTACACAAACTAGTTGTTGAGATCTAAGATTTGGGCTTTCCAAATGGAGGGAAGAAGAATCTTGGCATTCTGGATTGGGTTCTCAACTATATATTTTTTTCCTTTTTCTTTTCTTTTTTCTTTCTAGTAATTCTTCAGGGAAAATGAGACTGCATTCCTTTTTTCTTTTCCCTTTAGTACTATCATTTGTCAGTAAACACCCTGAAAGCCTTTAAATGGTGTAAAGTCCCTCAGGAAATCCTTAGGACATCACCACCATGGGATAATATGTGACAGGACCAGAGCTCAGTTTTACCTAAAATGCAGCAAAGCTGTCCCCAATATCAGATTGGCCTTTGTCTCCCCTGAGTACTATCCCCAACAAGCAGAAATTCCAAAAAGTCAACATAACACAAACTACAATTTAAAAAAACCTTTAGAATAGGAAATGATCCTTTTGTTAGGAAAGATGTTCAACTAATTTATGCCTTATTTTATTTTATAGGAAAATAATATGATGTTACAGGTCTTTAAGCAAAGGCTAGGTGACTACTTGTCAGGCATGTATTGGAACAAATACCTTCTGGGGTTCCTTCTGACTCTTGAGATTTTGTAATTCCAGTATATTTGCTCTAAAACTTGATAAAAACTCGAATATAGTAGAGTTGTGTTCAGTTCCATGCTGTGCTCTCTAGCCAATGGAACTTCTACTTAGAAAATTACCTAGTTTGAACCTGGCATGATGGAGCATGTCTGTAACTCCAGCTACAGTAAGGATGATGCTGGCAAATATTAAGACCTTGGGAGTTTGGAGCAGCATTGATCTCTGTAGATTAAATATTTCCCTTAATTTCAGCATCGATATGGTATGCTCCCATGAGCAGAGGGGTCAGTAGGTTGCCTAAGAAGGAGTAAACTTGTGCATGTCAGAAATGTGTTAGGTCAAAGCTCCTCTAAGTATAAATAACCTGGATCTGGCTGTGTGAATAGCCCCTGGACCTTATAGCACAAGAGTATTCCATTACATTCATATATCACACAACTTGTTCAGCCTGGACCTGTTGGGAGACCCAGTATTTAAAATGTAAAGAAGATGGTTTAAGAGAAGAGAACAAATGAGAGCCCAATCAGGTAAAATAACAATTATTTTAAAATGTTTATCTGTCCACCAATTGAAATTTTTATCATTTGAAAAGTCACCTAAAGAGAAATGCAAATCAAAACAACTCTGAGTTACCACATCACACCTATCAGATTGGCTAACGTGCCAGAGAAGGGAAATTATGAATGCTGGAGAAGATGTGGGAAAACTGGAACACTAATTTCATTGTTGGTGGAATTGTGAACTGATCTAACCATTCTGAAGAACAATTTGGAACTATGTCCAAAGGGATATAAAAACGTGCATGCCCTTGACCCAGCAATACCACTTCTAGGTCTGTATCCCAAAGAGGTCATAAAAATGGGAAAAGGACCCACATATACAAAAATAAAGCAGCTCTTTGTTGTGGCCAAGAACTGGAAATTGAGGAGATGCCCAACAAGTTGTAGTGTATGAATGTAATGAAATACTATTGTGCTATAAGAAATGATGAGCAGGTGGATTTCAGAAAAACCTGGAAAGACTTCTATGAATTGATGCTGAGTGAAGTGAGCAGAACCAGGAGAACATTGTACACAGTAACAGCCACAGTGTGATGACTAACTTTTATAGATTTAACTCTTCTCAGCAATGCGAGGACCTAAAACAACTCCAAAAGACTCCTCATGGAAAATATTATCCACATCCAGAGAGAGAACTATGGAGTCAGAATGCAGAGTGAATGAAGCTGACTATTTGCCCTCTTTTTTTGTTTTGTCTTCTTATGGTGTCTCCCATTCGTTCTAATTCTTCCACACAACATGACCAATGTGAAAATATGTTTAATAAGAATATATATGTAAAGCCTATGTTGAATTGCACACTGTCTTGGTGAGGGGGATGGGAGGGACATGGAGAATATTTAAAATTCATGGAAGTGAATGTTGAAAATGAAAAATAAATTTATTTTTTTAAAAAGTCACCTAGGGAAACAGATTAATCCAATTTGAAATTCAGATTCTCCATTCATAAGCAAGACATTTGGACAACCCAAACACTCAAAGCTGTTTATTCAAGTCATTTTGTATAAACTTTGCAACCATAATACAGACATACAAGAAAAGAATATGAAAGTGCACTGAAGGATATGCTGCATCAAACTATTTTAAATAAAAGCCTTCAATAAAGTTATAAAGATTCTAAAGACAATTCCTAAAGAAAGAGGGAGATACTAAAAACTTATAACATTGTCAAGGGACTTTTCACTGAGTGTTGCAGTCAAACATTAGATGCTCATTCCCCATTAACATGGAATCATATGGTTTACATTCAAGTTGAAATAATTCAGCACCATTTAAAACCTGAAGCACTATTTATGGACATGTCTTAATCACAAGTTGAAGCATAGAACAGGTCAGACCTGTTTTGGAGGCTTATGAATGAAACTTACTTTTTTGATTGGATAGATACAATTAATTAAAAAAAGAAGAAAATTGACAGAAAGGAATTGAAGGTAAATTACATGCCAGCTGACATACACAGTAAACTTTGGTACAAGATAAAAATGAAGCTATTTTTTACTCCATATATATTTGGTTTTGTCAAAGTCTTATTTTATAGTTGTCAAATAACATCCAGCAGCATTATGAAAGGAGCTGTGTACCCTTTAAAGATTAGTGACATATGTTAATCTCTTAGCTTCACACAGTTGTTTTCAATAGTTTGCATTTCCTCTAAAACCTGGAATTTGGAGAACATTATTTATAGAATATTCTCAGATAAGTTTCCAAGGGAAAATCTTTTTAATGTATTTGAGATCATAGTTCTTTTAGTTTTGATTTGTTAAAACAATGCCTAGCAAAATGATCAACACATATGTATATATTTAACAAAACTCTACATCAAAAATATAAAAACTTTTCAAAAAAATATGCAAATCTTATTTTTGATGTATTAGCTTAAAATAAAACATGTGATGGTAGTGGTAAGGGAGTCCTGATCTTATTCACAAGTGAAGAAATTTTCAGTTTAGTTTTAAGATACATGAATTATCAGACCATCTGAAAGAACATATGATATGTAAAAGTCGATGATTTATAAAAATGGTAAGTTTAAAAGTCTATTTTCCCCATTGCCCTTTATAGTTGAAGTCAGACTTTTCACAGTTCTTATATTTTTGTGTCAACTTTTCTTTCTATCCATCTTTCAATTGGTTAAAAGTTTAATTGATTAATATCTGTTACAGTGACCTACATTGTTATTATTTAAATTTGGGTGGTCATACCTTGGAATTATGTCTTCAGGGTTCAAAAATGAAATTGTAGGGGAAAGGGTGATATAAGATAAAAAGTGATTTGTGACTCCCTTAAACATTGTAAATGAAGTTCTGTTTAAAATCAAAGTATTCGATGTTAAAAATGCAGCCATTTCTGAGGTGTTGGAAACATTTACAAATAGCATACACTTGCATGACTTTTAAATGATCTTCATAACACAAACTTTATCAAAATAGCTCCTCGTCTGGAAAATTAAGCTTTTGCAACAGGTGCTCTATAAAGTACATCCCTTTACATGCCTTTCAGCCCTTCGATTCCTCTGAGAGGTGCTAATGAACACTAATGATAAGGACGTCTCAACCTGGCCATTTCAACCTGTATCATTGCTATATGTTGTGATAAATTTTCCACATAAAGCAAATGTTGTAAGACGTGAGGTATAGTCAATAGAACATTTATGATTTGTCTATATCCAAAAACCAATCAAGGATTTTGATGGACAAGTGTGTGAAGAAGCAGAGCTGTATGGAGAAAAGGCCTAGATTTGGATTTATGCTCAAATCTTGACTTTGGGCAAATCACTCAACCTCTTTGGGTCCCAATTTCCTTATTTGTAAGATTGTATTTTAGTTATGGTTTTTATGTATGAAAATGGATCTATGATCTCATTGAAATTGCCTAGATTCTCACAGACTCCTTTCAGCTCTAAATCATATGCTTTTAATGAAAAGATATGTATCTTTAAATGCCAGTCTGGCTCAGTAATAATACTGACAGTAGTTAAAAAAAAAAAAGTGTTTTAAGATCATCTCTACCAGAAAAGACCATAATTAAAGAAATAATTCCATAGCCCAGATTCATATTCTCCAAAACTCTGTGACTATTTCAGTGTCACAGTATACTACTAAATATTGGTAAATATTGCATTTGGAGGGTATGATGCATACTGTAAACTATGTATTTACCTATGATAGGTCCTTTTATAGGACCACGTATACAACAAGTTCTTCGTAATTATCAATGATTGTACCTTTTTTTTTTTTTACAAACCATGGAGATGTAAATTCACTTTTCTATGTGACATTTTGTGGAAATATTTTAAAGCGTATCATAATTTAGATTTTTTTATATTGTTTAATTTATGATAATTTCTGCTTAAGCACCACTAACTTTAAAATAGTTTTATTTCAAGTGTAGACAACTCATACTGCATCTTCTGCTTTTCAGGAAAAACAGAAGCTATCCAAATTCTGTTGTGGCAAATTATTTCACAGTTTAAAAGTAATATCACAGCTGTCTCATTATACAGTACAGCTTGTCACTTTACAGAAAATATCCTTTTTCCTTTGTCCCTTTTCTTATGCTGATCATTAAAGCCATATGCTAATTTAGGCTAAACTTTTCCGAAGAAATATTCATGATTAGCTCCTTACTGACCTAATTTGATGACCCTTTATTGCATAGACATAGTAAGTCATATATCCTGTATGATATTTAAAATATGTTAGTTAAGTTTTATATATTCAATGGATCTGTGATCTTATTGATATGAATAATCTCTTCAACAATAGAATATGCTAATGATTCTCATGTGTAAAAAACATCAAGTATGAAAGGTAAAAAAATATATTGGGAACAGCAAAGGTGTTTTCCATTCATTTAAAAAAGATGTTCGATATGCAGTAATACTTGGGCTACCTACTTTTTGGTTGTGACCTGAAGAGCTAGTAAGTGTTGGTAATACTTTAATTAAGCCTCTATTAGTTTACCCATGTTACAAGAATTGTATCTTACTTGAATGGTAGCCTATTCATACCATCCCCTGACTTGTCATTTTAAGAATGTAATTTTTAATATCTCTAACCATAGACAAGGTCAAAGAGACAGACAAGGTGTCACAAAAAATATTAGACTTGGATTGTGTGGTTCAATTCTTAATTCATTTGAAAATTAAACCTGATTTATGTCAGAATTGAGCTATGTATTTGGAAGAAAGAAAAGGGTTTATCTACTAATTTTT
>CM053590.1:198443006-198493453 GCA_028646515.1 Pseudochirops corinnae | reverse complement strand
AGTTAATTTGACCATCATAAGTTGATAAAGCAGGTGAATATATTATTAATCATATATTTATTTTATTTTTGTTACATTTTGAGTTCTGAGAATAGCTTTTATATTATAACTTTTTGAGAGATACACAAGACAACAATCAAATAATAGATCTGAACAGTTAATGAACATAATAGATTTTCATCAGGAGTCATATTTCTGTTTATAGATGTTCCCCAAGTGCCATGTAAAAATAACAAGCGAAAATGAATTGTCTCTAATTTTAACCGTTGAAAAATCTATTCCTCTTTCTTTAGTGGCTCTGATTAATGTGTGATATCATTAATTAATTCCCTGTTCATATTTGTATAAATTTACTTGTGCTTTTGTATGCATGTAAAGAACAGCAAGAAAACTAGTTTGACTGGCCCATAGAGTGCAGGAAGTGGAGTGATGTGGAATAAGGTTAGAAAGGTGGGTTGGACTTTAAATGCTGAAAAGAGGAGTTTAGATTCTGTCCTGGAGACAGTAAGCACTGGAACTTATTGAGGTGACATGGCCACACATGCACTTTTGAAAAATCACCTTTGAAAGATTCATGGAGGATGGATTGGAAAAGGAAGAGACTTGAGGCAGAAAGGCCAATTAGGAGGCAATTGCAAAATTCCAGGAAAGAAGTGATGGAGGGCCTCAGTTAGGGGAGTGACTCTGGGAAAGGTGAGAAGGAATAGACGTACAAACAAAATGAGGCCTTCTGCTCAATGTTTAACAATTGGCTGGGGGGCAGGAATACACAACTCACTTTTAAGTTTATTCTGTATTACTAACATTTTTTTCATTTAACATAGCATTTTATTAATTCTAGACAATCAACAACATAATAAATAAAGCCCTGATTTTGTAGCATTTGGCAATTTCCAAGATGTAAATACTCATATTGAAATTTTAGCTATGTTTTTGGCAGTCTCTAGCACACCTCTGGTAGTAGACTCTCCAGTAAAACATAATCTTCCTGAGGTTATTTCTCCTCCTCCTCCTCCTCTTCTTCCTCTTCTTCCTCCCCCTCCTCCTTCTCCTCCTCTTCCTCTTCCTGCTCCAAAGTACAGAGCATTGACATGGTAGGTAATCCATAAATTCAAGTTGAATTTATTTGAATAGATTAGAGTTAATGAGCTTGCTTGAGCAAAGTGGAACAATTAAGTTTAATCTGTTCCATTGCTATCCAGAAAATCTGTGTCCTTGGTCACAATGGAGATCAGATGGAACCAGTAGATTGCCACAGTCCTTATTTGGCTCAAAGAGCATGTCCTAATAAGATTGTTAGTCATCTTTGTGTATGCACCATTTCTATTCTGCTTTTTTTCTTTAAGAGAAGCTCAAAATATTTTAGATAGAAGAAAGTTACATGAATTTTCACTCCCTCGCCCATCCTACCCTCATTCAACCTAAGGGAAATGACCAGATTAAAGTGTAAATTCTTAGTTATTCTCCATCTCATTTTCTAGTTCTACTTCACTTTATGGGTACTCAACATGTTAAAATTCATAGATCTTTATCCATTTCACTATATGAAGAATGTCTTAAAGAGTATTGAGATTATTTCGTTGTTTTTGAATAAACCTAAGAAAACTTACAAATTTAAATACCAGTTGCCGCCTTAAAAGTAGTAACCTCAGTAGGCCATAAACTTATTCAAATGGTGCTTTGGAATACTTTTTTGGAAATTGCTTCCAGAGTTGGAGACCGCTTACTCAAAAACGCGTATTTGTGGTCATTGAAGGTATCAATTAAAGAATGTACTACAAGTTGTAAAAGTGGTTCCCAAAGAGGAAAAGTGATGTGTTTTGAGTGATGATAGCGTCATTAGAGTAAATATGTGGCCTCTTGTGAGGTTCGCATTGCAAGCGGTTGTGTCATGCCACAGGGAAGTGTTTGAGGCCCGGGAATTAGTTGGGTCACTTGGAGGTCAGGGCATATCGCACTGTCCCCCTCCAGGGGATAATGCATTGCTCAGGACCCTCTTGTGTGGGGTTACCCGCTATTCCTGATTGGTGTCTCCACACCCTGGGGCCTTCATACCCTTGTAATTGCACTCCCCCTCTCACAATTCTGTTCAGCTGGGCTCCATCACATGTGGTATGTGGATCTGGGGTCTATTTAAGACCTAGGGCTGGGAGGTATCTTGCAAAGCCTACCTTAGTATATGGCTTTAAGGCTACCCCATGGAGAGACCTTAATAAACTTTACTGTTTAGACCTCAGAGCCGTGACTCTTCTGTTCCTGAAAGGTACGCTAGCGTCAGTGAGTTGTGTGTGTAACTGGCTGCCTCTGCTGGTAAGTTAGGGCACTCTAAGAGAGAGCCCTGACAGCCTCAGCCTTTTCTACTTATTTCTAATGCCTCACTTTAAAAGGGACAACACTTATTTGGCTTTGCACTTTTTGTTAGTTATATCTATTGAAATTGCATCCATAATATGCTAGATGCACCCTATAGATACCTTATTCAGCAACTCATAGTGGTAGGAACAACCTCTACTTAAATCCTCCTAAGGATCCTGGAATTGGAAGATCTTCCACGCCCCTTGAACTTGCTGACGTAGCAGGAAGGGGCGGAGCAAGAGGACGCTGGAACCCAACTGGTCTCCATGCGGTGCTGACTGGAAGCACACAGGTGTGGCCCAAAGGCTCGAACTCCCTTTCCTCTGAGCCGCCAGAATCTCTGCTAAGGACCCCTGCTGAGACGGCCTGGGGCAGGCACTGCCTGGCCAGAGCTGCTGGGAGCGAGCTGCCTGGACGCTGAGCAGTTGTATGCGTGAGGAGAGGAGAACCTTTGCCCAAGGTAGCCTGTCCTGTGTGAAGGCTTCAGAAGGTGGGTGTTTACTACTTTAACCACACGTGCCAACTTCATCACGACTGTGCTGGCTTTGACTTTCTGGTTTGGGGACTCCGTTTTCTGGTATTTAAATGAGTGCTCTAGCTATATCTCTTATGTAGAGAGCCTGTTACATTTCGTGGTTAATAACCATATCAGGATATTTATAGTTACTGTGGGCATTGTGAATACTGCATTGCTGATACAATCCTTGCCATATAGTCTGGACTAGATTTTCCCTAACCCTGATTGGTACAGAGATTAGGTCTGAAGCTGTTGAAGTAATTTCTTGATCATCCTGGGCATAAAAAGTCCAGCCCAGGAGGAGTCAGAGTCCCTAAGATTTGATGAATGTCCTACTACCATGTGATACAATCCAGCCTTCTGAGTCAACCTAGCCTGTAACCAAATGTACTCTTCTGCCTAGATGCATTTCCATAGGAAGAAGAGAAGGACAGTGTCTACCTGAACTAGCACCACATCTTTGCTGAGTATCCTATATTGATGTTATTCACTTTTTTTCACTACATTTTGGGTGGTCCATCCCAGTGTTGATTGAATGCACCAAACTCAATAAGCTTTGGCATAGAACATGTGTCTTGCAACATTTTCAAATGCCATCACCCATATATTTAATTTTCTCTGCTTTTTAGTCTTTGTATTACTTTGTATCACTCTTTTCCTCTTTAAGTTACGTCTACTTGGATCATTTCTAAAAGGGAAAAATTTCTACAAAAGACAAAACAACACAGATTGAGGAACTAAAGGAAAGTGTGTTATCCTGATATAAGATGCTGAGGAGTCAGGATAGAAGCTGAGTGACAGCCCAGTATTTACAGTACAGTATACAACAGTAAGATATAACCTCTTTAGGGCAAGAAATGTGTCATTAGAATTCTTTTCGGTCCCAATGTTTTATAAAGAGAGGCAGTCAATGAAAGTTGGTTGAATTTGTGAAAATATAATAAATCAACATTTATTTAGCACTTCCTAGGTGTCAGGTGTTATATCCTAAGCTTTAGGATATAAAAAGAAGTAAAAGACTGTGCCTTTTGTACAGAAGCTTACAATTTAATGGGATTACCCTAAATACACACTCAACAGTCCTCGATTTAGAGTTTAAAATCCTGGTTATAGTCCTTATTCTGCCACTAACTAGATCTATGACTTAAGGCAAATCATTTCACTTTGCTGAGTTTCAGTTTTTTCATCTATAAAATGAAGAGGTTGGACTAGATGATATCTAAGGTCTAAATTATTTTATTCTATGAAACGTGAAAATAATCCTAGCTAACTTGAATTCCTATTCAGTGATTTATTTTAAACATTATTAATATTTTATCAGGAACTGAATTTATAATTATTTTATTTTTACTTCCTCCCCCTGCTTCAATTTATACCATAGTCGGATTTTTTAAATGACATTTTGCAGTAACTGCCTATAATACTTTTCCTTTTTAAAAAAATTCATATTACCTTAGTAAATGAACAAGAAACTACAATGTATGTTGGTATGTTAAGTCAAATGTCCTGAGGAGATAGTGTTTTGCAATGTAGGGATTTTTGTGTTTTCCCCCTATATTATCACTCACTTCAACTTCCCTTTTGGCTTAAAATTCTTAAGAGTATGTTGCATCCACATTGAAGGGAATAGAAAGTTTTTCCATTCACTAAACATTGTGCCCAGCCACACATTGTGCTCTTTTGCTTCTTGAAAAAGCTAGTTAGTAATCTTAAAACTGAAGAAATCAGAGGTTCTTTCCATACAATACACATATTTAAAAACATTTTTATTTATTTCATTAACCATTCCTCAATTACATGTCAAAAGAATTTTTAACAATCATTTAAAAAAATTCTGAAATCTGAATTCTCTCCCTCCTTTGCCATTTCTGCCCCCTCTTCGAGAAGGCAAGCAATTTTATATTGATTATACATATGAAGTCATGTAAAACATATTTCCATATTAGCCATCTCACAAAAGAAGAGACAGACAAAGTATGCTTCAATCTTCATTCAGAGTGCTCTCTCTGGAGGTGATAGCATTTTTCATCATGAGTCCTTTGGAATTGTCTTGGATCATTGTTTTGATCATAGTAGCTAAGTCTTTCACAGTTGTTCATCTTTACAGTATTGGTGTTACTGTGTTACACTGTTCTCTTGGTTGTGCTCACTTCACTTTGCATCAGTTCTTCTCCCATCTTTCCAGGTTTTTCTGAAATCTGCCTGCTCATCTTTTCTTATAGCACAATAGTATTCCATCACAGTCATATACCACAGCCATTCCCCAATTGATAGGCATTCCCTAAATTTCCAATTCTCTGCCACCACAAAAAGAGCTCCTAGAAATATTTTTGCATATACAGGTCCTTTTCCCTTTTCTTTAATCTCTTTGGAATATAAACTTATTAGTGGTATTGCTGGGTCAAAGGATATGCACAGTTTTATAGCTTTTGAGGCATAGTTCCATAGTTCTGCTCTCCAGAATGGTCAGAATAATTTACCGCTCTACCAACAGTTCATTAGTGTCCCAATTTTTCCACATACCCTCCAGCATTTGTTAGTTTCCTTTTGTGTCAATCTGGTAGGTGTGAGGTGGTATCTCAGAATTGTTTTAATTCACATTTCTCAAATCAGTAATGATTTAGAACATTTTTTTCATGTGACTATTGATAGTTTTTATTTCTTCTTCTGAAACTGCCTATTCACATTCTTTGACCATTTATCAACTATGGAATAGCTCTTTTTTAAAAAATAAATTTGCCTCAGTTCCCTACATATTTGAGAAATGAAGCCTTTATCAGAGAAACTTGCTATAAAATCATTTTCCTCATTTTTTTTTTTTGCTTTACTTCTAATTTTGGCTGCATTAATTTGGTTTGTGCAAAAACTTTTAAATTTCATACAATCAAAATTATCCATTTTACTTTCTGTGATCCTTTCCATCACTTGTTTGGTCATAAACTCTTCCCTTATCAACATTGATCTGACAGGCACATTTTCCCATGTTCCCCTAATTGACTTATGATATTACCCTTTATATCTGAATCATTTATCCATTTTGATCTTATCTTGGTATACAGTGTGAGATGTCGATCTATATCTGTTTTTTTCCCCAAAACTGCTTTCCATTTTCCCCAGCAATTTTTGTCAAATACTGAGCTCTTATCCCAAAAGCTTGTTTACTACTATGTATTGGGACAGCTAAGTGATACAGTGGATAAAGTGCTGGTCTTGGGGTCAGGAAGACTCATCTTCATGAGTTCATATCTAACCTCGGACACTTTTACTAGCTGTGTGACCATGAGCAAGTTACTTAACCCTCTTTGCCTCAGTTTCCTCATTTGTTAAATGGGCTGGAGAAAGAAATGGCAAACCATTCCAGTATCTTTGCCAAGAGAACCCTAAATAGGGTCCTAAAGAGTCAGACATACTGAAATGACCAAAGAACAATGATAGCAATTGTATACCCAATCTATTCCACTGATCCATCAATATATTTCTTAGCCAGCACCAGGTTGTTTTGATGACTACCACTTTGCAATATAGTTTGAAATCTGGTACTGCTAGATTGCCTTCCTTCACATAATACATACTTAAATAAACAATAGATCCACTTTAATTTCTAAAACAAGGATTTATAACTTGGATTTTGTGGATCCCCAAGGAATTTGTGGATAAATTTCAGGGTATCTATAAACTTGGATAAGACAAAACACACCAATCTTTATTTTCATTAACTTCTTTTGTATTTCCTTTAGTTATTTAAAGACATTCTGAGAAGGGGTCTATAGGTTTCAAAGACTGCCAAAGGGTTTCATAATACAAAAAAAAAAAAAAGGGTTTCATAATACAAAATTCTAAAAGGAAATGTTATCTCCTTTCTTTTTAAGGATTTATATTACTGATGAAAATTACTCAGAATACAATTTTCTTTGTAAGTCAAATTCAGTTAGCTTAGGGGAGACAGATTCCTTGAGACACTGTTTTCAATGAATAGAGGCCCTGGGACATAATGAAGCTATTCCACTGTTGGGGAATTAGTGGGAACTTGCTGTTTTGATGAATCATTCTTACTCCTAGGTACTAAGTCCAGTTGATTTTAAGCAGCTTAAAGAGTGATAAGTGCAGTCAGCTCCTTTTGGTGCCCTAGGACAAGGGCCCAGTCACCTCACCCTTTGATCTTTAGCTCCTGGTAAGAACAGTAATTAGTATCACTTATGACAGCTGGTCTTTGTTTTTCTTTTTTTGTTTTGTTTTGTCATTTATTGGCATCTGTTCCCCATGGGAAATGGCTGAATAATGCTAGTTCTTTTTATGTGAACTGAAAAATGTCATGTTATTAATCTCTAAATGATAGAAAAGAGAGATCTTAAAAGACTTCAAAAGTAAGGTCCAAAATAGAATATTATAGCTATGAGCAACATAGAAGTAATATAATCCAACTTTCTTCCTTTTTATTTTGCAGGTGATAAACTAAAATGAAGGTTAAGTGACTTTTCCACAATCATAAAGACAGTGAATGGCAAATTAAGGGCTAGATCCAAGGGATTCTGATTCTGTCTTGTACCCTCTCCATACATGAATGAGATTAATAACATTCTATTTTGTTCTTCTTGTTAATTGCATTTTTTCAATTATCATTTTTTTCTCCCCAATGGAAAAAATGGAAAAACAAAATGCTTGTTAGAAATATGCATAGTCAAACACAACAATTTCTCATGTTGGCCATGTACAAAAATGTATGTCTCATTCTGCATATTAGTTTATTGTCTTTCTGTAATGAGATAGGTGGTATTCATCATCAGTCCTCTGGAATCATGATTGACTAACATTGATTAGAATTCTTAAGTCTCTAAAAATTGCTTACTTTTACAATTTTGGTGTTATAGTATAAATGATGTTCCTCTTTTTTCCGCTTAATTCTGTATCAGTTAATATAAATCTTCTCAGATTTCTCTGAAACTATTTCTCCATTTCTTACAGTAGAATATTATCCTATCATCTTCCTTTATTATAACTTGTTTAAATATTCCTCAATTTATGGATCTCTCTTTGGTTTCCAGTTCTTTGCCACCACAAAAATAAATGCTATAAATATTTTTGCACATATAGGGCTTTTTCCCCTTTCTTTCATCCCCTTGCTGTATCAGCCTACTGGTGGTATTGCTAAGTCAAATAGTATAAAAAGCTTTGTTATTTTGAGGGCAGACATCCAAATTGCTTTCTGTCAATTTACAGCTTCACCAACAGTGCATTACTCCAATTTTAGTATTATTCCATTTCAAAATCACAAACCAACCTTCTTCTACCCTACAAACATAGATTTTGGAAAGCTGCCTGCTCTCCATCTTGGTCTATCTCTTTAGAAACAGCTAGGTGGTGGAGTAGACAGAATGCTGACCTGAAGTCAGGAAGATCTAAGATAAAATCCAGCCTCAGATATCGTTCTAGTTGTGTGACCTTGGGCAAGTCACTTAACCTTTGTTTGCCTCAGTTTCCTCAACATTAAAATAAGGATAAAAATATCACCTACCTCTCCAGGTTGTTGTGAGGAGCAAATGAGATAATATTTGTAACTCACTTGGCACATAGTAAGTAGGCACTATGTAAATCCTAGCTATTATTATTATTATTTAGAGGACCCTAGCAGGTTAGTGGAGAAATTACTGCTTTCTGGAGTCACATAGAGGGTGTGAAGCTAAGGCCCTAGATTTATAATTCTGCCTCTCTCCTGTGTATCTTAGTTCTTTTTAGATCCAGTCCATAACACTACGAGACCCAGGATTATATTTTATTTTGTGGTAGCTTCCATTGTTGGAAAAATGGAAAAAATAGTTCAGAAAAAAACTGTGCCAAAAAAATCCAAATACCTTGTCAAAAGTCATTGGAAGCCATCTTATGGGATTTCTGACAAAACAGCCTACCTTACCCCCTATAAGAGTGCCCTTCTATGACTTCCCTGGAAGTGGGCTTCTAGCTTCTGCTAGAACATTTCATGTGACAAAGAACTTACCACAATGATAGCAATAATTCTCCTTAATATAGACTTTTGTGGGTTACAAAGCATATATATATATATATATATATATGTATATCTCTATATATGTGTATATTTATATCTGTGTATATATATATATATATATATATATATATATATATGTATGTATGTATGTATTTATGTACGTATGTATCATTCACTTAGTTCAGGGGGAAAAACGTCAGCACCCTGAACTTTGGAAAATATGAGTGGAAATTACAGCCAAACACAAAAATACAGAGAAAATAACATAATTCAACAGACCAACAGACAGGACTTCTAGCTGTCTGACCATTACATACATACATAGTTAGCTCGGAGAGAGAAGCACCAGCATCTGTGTTTTCAAAGCCCTGGGGCCCAATGGCTACCCAGAGTCTTATCTGACCAAATCATACAATTCTTCCCATAGGCAAGTCCCAAAACAAATCCTCACCTCGGAGTATATATACTCTTCTTCAGTGTCTGAAGACATCACAACCTTCCTGACCTACTGCCTAATTACAAAGTAACAAAAGATGTGGGCCTTCCTGAAAAAAAGCCTCCCCCAATCAAGCCCCTTCTGTTGGGTTCCACTTGAGGCCCATTAAGGGACAGAGAAGATCTTCAAATTCCCTAGGTCTATTAAGGGACAGGGAAGATTTTCAAATTTCCTTACCATTACATTCAACCCCAAGATCTTTCATGCCCGTTACATAGGCAACTTATATCTGACCTGGCACTAACATCTCTTAAGTACAACATCATCTCCACAAAATAAACACATCACATTTGTAATATACACAATATAACAACTTATTACCAGAGTGGTCACATGGCTTTAAACAAACATGAAGTGCATAACATTATAATCCCCTCAATCCAAACCAAAAATGTCCAAATAAAGTTCTCTTGGGGGTGTGTCCTTCTCCTCACCTCCTCACACTGCTTCAGCACTGGCTTCCAAGTCCTGAGGAGTGGCTGGGCAACAAAGCCAACAGGGTGGGGTCCTTAGGTGTGCATAGCACTTCCCCCCCACCCGCCACAGACAACTCCACCCTCCCCTTGGGTCCTAAACCATCCCAGAGGGATACAGCAAGAAAGAACATTCAGCACTCCTGCCTTGCTGCACAGTCCTTATCTTGCCCCACGGCTGAATTCTGAACTCTTGGGTTCCTCCTCCTCCCTTCCCAGGAGGCAGCACTCCTGGCTTCTGCCTGAGTCCCAATGCAGGCAACTCTCTGTTCCCACTCTTACCTCACCAAAGTCGACAGGTAGGCAGTTCTCCGCTCCTGCTCCACGGATCCACAGAATCACAGCTACCACAACTGGGAAACAAACCATTATTCCAGCCCCCATACTTTCCTTTTAGTTTACATATCCTGCTGACTATGCCATTTTGTAACAGCAAGCACCCTAGCATACCCAGGATGAATGCTAGCACAGGTTCTTTGATCTGTTTTACTAAAGGAAAGCAACTTTAAAGGGATCAACAATCTTTAATTAAACGTGTGTGTGTGTGTGTGTGTATACACACACATATATATGTACGAGTGTATGTGTGTATATGTGAATATATATACATATATACAAACACACATACACATACATATGAGGGAGCTGAAGTGCATAGTCAATTAGTAAATAAACATTTATTAAGCTCCTACTGTGTTCAAGGAACTGTGCTAAGCTAAGGGGATACAAATACAGAAAAAAAAAGCAAGTCCTTGCCTTCAAGGAGATTAGAATCTAATTAGCCAAGACCACAAATAAAAGGAAGCTAGAAAGAAGGTGAAGGGGAAGGGAAGAAGTTACTAGGTATGGGACAAAATGGAGAAGTCCCAAGAAGTGCAATCTACCTAGGTGCCTTAGTTAGAAGAAGGACCTCTTGACTCTGCCTTCCAATCAGAGAGACTTTAGGGCCTATACCAGTTAAATGTTCTGCATAAGGTCACACAACTGGTAAGAGACGTGATTAAGACATGTTGTGTCAGATAATGGTCTTTTAAATCCAAGTCCAGTGCTATTTCTTTTATAATATGGCATTTTCTATTCTGTGATTCTACATTGATCTTGGACTTCAGTTTTCTCAAATTTTATTCAACTTTTCCTAGTTTGAAAATCATAGTACATGAGTGATTCTGATTTGGTTTTACCACTGTTAATGTTGTACTATTTTAGAGGGGACTATCAATCAGGCATGAGTTGGACTTGAGGTCTTTGGATGTCCTTTACAACTATGAGATGGTTTGAGTTTGATATTCGTTCCTGGAAAAGTGGCTATTTATTCATTTAAACAAAATAGAAACAACCCTGAAAAGTATATTTAAAAGTCCTTTTAGTTACACTTAGAAGTTTTTTCAAACCATAGTTCATTCTGCGCTTTAGTCTTTGTGACAGGATCCCTATTACTCTTGTAGTTTCCTCCTTCCTTCTTTTGTATGTGAATTTTAAAAATCTGACTCCCTCTGCAGTGATACTTTTTTTAAAGTGCCTATTCTTGTCTTTTACATTTGAATAACTTACAATTGTAGGCTCAAAATTTCATTTTTTTAAACCTTCCTCCTCCATCTCAAACTATTTTTCTTCTCTTGGGTTTCTATCTACATGATATATATCTACCTGTCTGTCTATCTGTCTATCTATCTAGATGTCTATATATAGACATATCTACATGAACTTTTAAAAAATCTGTAAAGTCAAGAGTTCATCTATGTTCAAAATTTCTCCACTTTAACATGTCAATTTCTCCACACATCCTATCATTTCAACTTCATCAACCAGTTTTTTTTGGCACGAACTAAGTCCTAAGTAGCAATCTCCATGATTGCTTCCTCTGCCTTCTAAGAGGCAAAACGGCCATATCAGGAAAGCTGAGAATCTGTTACATAATCTGCTTCTAACACAGTGAGACTTCCAGCAGAGGGCTGGATAGTTGAAATCCTCCAGAATTATTCTACTTTCCTCTGTACAAATTCTGTAACTTGTAATAGGAATGATGAATCCTAAAGTCCTGCCCGCCACAATCTGACCATAGATTCACAAAGTACAAATTCTGGCAGGCCCTACTAAGTAAGAAAAGGTTCTAGTATTTGCCATGTGACAGTTTGTTTTTCTTCAAGTCTGGATAGGGGGCTCATCAGCCCCAGAAGGATGCCCATCAGGGGATTTATTCTTTGGACATAGCAATTTATGAAACCATCTATTAGACAAAGCAGTCCTATGATCTGCACTGCCTATAGCAATGAAATAACGAGTCTTTGGAAGTGGTGAAGTATTAGAAAAAGTATGTTCCCTTATTTCTTTTTCTCCCTCCTTTTATCTTCACTCCAAAGCTGTCTGATGTGCATCCATATTCATGATTGTGGATTTACATGCCAAAAAAATGCATTGGACCCTAGAATCATAGAATTATCATAAGATTGTAGGAGTTATAGCTGAAAAGGATCTTAAGAGATTATCTAGTTCAAGTCCCCTGTAAGGGAAATGACTTGTTCTGCTCAATAAATTAATAAATAAGCATTTATTAAGTATTTACTATACGCTGAACAATTATGCTAGGTATTAGATGAGAGCATTAAATTGATTCTGTATCATTGTTATTGATCCTATTTGCAACTGATAGTTTTTGTCCTGTAACTGCCTAAGTCATAGTTCTTTGTGTGAACCTAGTGTGGAAATTCATCTGCCCTGTAATGAGTTAAGTTCAGAAATCCAATTTCCCAGCTAATCCCTGTTTTATTCTTGCCTCAAGGAATTCTACTATCCTTGGGGGAGGTGGGTGGATAGGGCATCTCGTCTAGTATCTTTATACTGCTAGGTTATCCTTCAAGGATGTCTGCTTTGCAATCCAAAGTCTAGTCTACTATCTCTAACCTTGGAAGTAGACTCAAGCAATGAACACTTCTTAGTCAAAGAAAGGAAGGAGGGAATTGTTGCTAGCTCCTCAGTTCCTAACTTCCAACCAATCATATTGTTCCTCTTGCCTCAACTATATATCTAATCATGTTGTCCTCCCATGATGTCACCTACCTTATTCTGTTCTTTGTTCTAACTTTATAAAAATGAGCTGTCTCCACTTCATGATCTTTGGCTTAAAACTGAGGTAGAGCCTTTGATCATTCTTAGGCAGATTCATGCCCTATTAATAAAATGTTATCTTGCCTGGAGAGAATGTGCTTCAGTCCACCTTTGTTGAATTTTAATTGCAACATGAAGAATACAAAAACAAAGCCAAAAATAATACCTGCCCCCAAGGAGGTTAACAAGGGAAATAACATATTTACAAAGACAGGAGATGGAAGGTAGAATATTGTATATAAGGAATTGTAGGTAGGTCAGTTTGGCTGGAATGAAGCACATTAAATATGTCTGAATATATAGATTGGAGCCAGATTGTGCAGTGTTTTAAATAATAATAGGGGTGTGTATTTTATTTGAGAGACAATAAGGAGATGCTGGAGGGGATGGAATTTGAGCAGAAGAAAGAAGTGGTCAGCTTTAGGAAAACCACTTTGGCAGCGGGGTAGAGGATGGATTGAGGGGAGAGGCCAATTAAGAGGCAATCACAATAATCTAGACAAGAGATGAGGAGGGCCTGAACTAAGGTGAAGAAGATAAATATGAGTGATATTGTGGAAATGCAATCAGTACAGTGTGATAACTGTAGAGGCTGAGAGAGAGGAAATAATGGAGGATGACTCTGAGCTTGTGAGTCTGAGTGACTGGAACAGAAATAGAGAAGTTTGGAAGACGGGTGGGTTTTGAGGGAAAGGTATTGAGTGCTGTTTTGAACACATTGAGTTGTAGAGTGTCAAAGTCAAATACTTATTATGATAGATAGTAGGTGATAAGTTTGGAGAAGCAAATCTAGAGGGAGAGCATCGATTGAAAACTCAGGGAGATTTTAGTAGATCAAAGATTAGATAAGAAAAGCCAAAGAATCATAAAGAAACTTGCTTCAATTCTTCGATGAATCATTTGGACTCATCAGTGTGACTGCTCCTTCCAGCAACACAGATTATAACCCATTCTGGGTTATTTTTGTTCACATTCTCCCATAAATTCTTCAAAGAGATTCCATCCAGCATTTTTTTTTTGAAATCTCTTTGTATTACACGGCTACCTGTGGAGCTCACGGTCTGTTCATTTTTCACTCTTGCTTAGTGGAAGATGCAACTTTTTCCTCCTTAATTCTTCTTTGATAATTTGTTGCAACTCATTCACATCTACCGTGCAATAGAGGGGTGGGAAGAATATCTATATATGGGTTTCGGGAGAGACTTCAAAAGTAATTTCTACCAAAAGAAGTAATTTCTGCCTAAACAGATTCTCTGACGTTAGTAAAAATGTTAATTCCACTGTAAAATAAATAGTGCTATACAAAAGAGTCAAACACTGGAGTTGGAGTTAGAGATGATGTTGAGCAGGATGGAGAAAGTATCACAACATTTCTCTTCCTTCATTTCCTTTTCCTTTGCTCCCTTTCCTTATTCAATCATCAATTCCTTCATACAGTTGAGATCTTTTTCCAACCATTCCTAATCCCTAGGAAGACTTGACTATTTTAATACACTAATGAAAATCAATAATAATGTATTGGATATTTATACTCCATCCTGTATAAAACATCACAGAGAGGGAAAAAAAGGACAATATAGAAATGAGGTGCTTGGAGGAGTGAAATGATTAGTGAGACCGATGGAGAATTAAGAGGAAATATATGATGAAATTTGTGCTTGAATGAACAAAATGGGCAAAGGAAAAGGAAGTGATGAAATATGATAAGTAACAGAGTAAAACAAAGAACCAAAAGTCTTAGAATTCAGAATAGCAAATTGATAACTTAAACAAGTTGACTTTAAGATTGATATTATGTCTTTGTTCCCATCAGCTACTTTAATTAGGATGACCTCCTGCCAAAAACTATTTCTAGATACTCTACCAAATGTATAAACTAGGCTTTTGGTACACATTTCTCTGTATGTGCCAAGGCTAAACCAAAAGACACTGAAAACAAAATGTGTTGAAACAATCCAGAAATTTGTTTTAAAAATGTTAAATTAAAAATTAATTTTAAAATCAGTATTTTTCAGTTTGATCTGCACTAGCTATCTTCCATCTTAGTGGTGAATACCTTTGGCAAATGAAATTCCTTTCTTTTCTGTCTTGCCTGACACTAACCTTAAAAAGATCCTTGTTACAAGGTTCTCTCTGTGTTATATCTTTCATAGGATTTTAAATATTTTTAGTGTATGCATGGGAAGCACCTTGATAGTAGAAAACCTTTAAAGCAAAGATTCTTAACATTTTTTGTGTGTGTCATGGATCCCTGTGGCACTCTGGACTTTTGCCTATGGACCACTTCTTAGAGTTATGTTTTTGAAGGCATGACATAAAATACCTAAGACTACAAAAGACATCAATTACATTGAAATAGTTACCAATTTTTCCTTTAAAAGAAAAAGTTCATAGGCCCAAGTTTGACCCTCTAAGGTAGCAGTTCTCAACCTATGGGTTGAAACCCCTTTGGGGGTCAAATGACCCTTTCATAGGGGTCACAGGGGTCCCCTAAGACCATGGAAAACACATATTTCTGATGGTCTTAGGAACCGAGACACGGCTCCTCCATCGGTCTCCAGGCGGGTTCACCCACATGCAGATACACCCACATACGAGTATTAAAGGGTCGCAGCATAAGGAAAGTTGAGAACCACTGCTCTAAGGTGCTATTTTGTCCTAGTGAATCATATGCTCTCTTAAAATATCTGTACACAGTGGGATTTTTTCTTCTCTACAGATTTCAGTTAAGTTGTGTGATAATTAAGGTGTCGTCTACTGTGGAATATTGCAGACTAAAGCTCACTTCTTCTCTCCTAATGCCTTTATGGAAGATGTCCTTATTGCATCAGTAGATTATTGTCATACAATTTTATATAGATGAGCAAATAAGAATATAGGTCAGCAGGTGCTTTTCTCATGATCCTCTTTTTTTAGTATTCTAGAAAATAAAAATTCCAACATGTCTGATAACTTCTCTACTTGAAAACACTTTGCAAATAGATGCACAAGGCCTTCACACTTGTATTAACTCACAGATTGGCTGTATGTATTCATTGAATCAGCAATTGCTATTCTTTGAGTCTGTCCATAGAACCGGTGATGTATTCCACTAGATTATATTATCCTCTAGATCTCCCTCTGCCCCTCCTAGCCCCCAAAGTAGTATGGGTTATTTTGTTAAAAACTTCAATAAAATCTAGGTATACAATCTGTATAGCATTATTCTGACATAACAGTTTAGCAACCCTGTCAAGAAGAGAAGTAAAGCTACCCTATTACCCATTCTTGATAAATCCATACTAACTCGTAATCTTGTACAGAAACATGGGAAGGGGTGGCTAGGTGCACAGTGAACCACAGTGCACTAACCCCGGAGTTAGGAGGACCTGAGTTCAAATTCAGCCTCAGACACTTAACACAAAACTACCCGTGGGACCTTCATTCAGCAAGTCAACCCCAAATGCCCCTGAAAAAAAAAAAAGAAACATGGGGAAAGGGGAAATGCAGGTATATATAATGTAATGTATGTAATGTAATGTAATGTAAATCATTCTTTCTAGATGCTGGCATTACGTCTGTTTATATAGAACATCACTCATCCACGCCTTTTTATCCTGTGAGGTTCCAATGGTGTGGCTGCCCTATGCTTGCAGTCTTTCTTGGATTACCTTAGTTTTTAGTTTGTTTTGTTTATTGTTTTTAATGAAGTACTCGGGATGGTCAGCTCTAATCCTTTCTTCAGCCTTCATGCTATACTCATATTTTTTTTTTTCAAATTATACAGGTTACATATAAAGTCTTTCAGATTTGCAAATACCATTTTGGGACATAATCTGATTCAAGGGTTTTCATAGTGTTGTCCTTAGGTGTCTGGAAGTCCTTGTGACCCTTTCAGAGGATCTATGAGGTCAAAAGTATTTTCATAATGACACAAAGATGTTATTTGTTCATTAAATACTTTTTCCTCTTCCAACTACATATCTTTGTGAGACTGGATTTTCTTAATATTCTTCAACCAAAATAATATACTATAATAGATTGGATGCAGAAGCAGATATGAGAATCTGGCTGCCTTCTATTCATCCAGATATTAGACTTGCAAAGATATGTAAAACAATGCCATTCTTCTAAGCTTGTTGTTTGAATAAAAGAGTTTTTCATAAAATAGATTATTTATGTTGTCATCATTGCTTTATTATTGCTAATTAAAATTAATTAGTAAACATTTTAAACATTTTAAATTTAAATCTATTAATAAATAAAACCCACATAAATAAAAGCTCTTTGGGAGCCTCAATAAATTTTAAGATTATAAACCAGTCTTGAGAGCAAAGAGTTTGAGAATTGTTGATCTAGCTCACAGTCTTTTAGTGGCATTTCTCAGATACTATATTGCCACATACCAACATTAGCACAATGTTTCCAGAAATATCTATTACTCTGTCTATATCTAGATGATTTTACCTCAATAAATCATTTCGACAGGCAAGAGCCCTATTTAAAAGAAGAGGAATAACTTTTTGTATACATACAAACTGGAAGGAAAGCAAAAGATTGACTTCTAAGACACCGAATTGTCATTTTTCTATTTTCTCCATTATCTTTGAAGTAATCATGTAGAAAGTGATTCCTTGATCATTTTAACAAATAATAGTATTTACATTTGAGGGGAAAAGAGGAAGAGCAGTGTGGAGGGAGCTTTGTACTTATATCCAATAAATGGAGATAATACTGTAAAGCACTTAATACAGGGCCTGGCTCATAGGAGTAGCTGCGTAATAAATGTTTGTTCTCTTCCCTTCCTTCATATCAAACTAACCAAGATATACAAAATAAAAGGCTGAGAAAACGAAATCCATGCTCTGTCCTTTAGTAACTGAGTGAACTGTTTATACCTTTTTTCTATATATCTAAGTTACTGATGCCATGGCTAGAGCTGTGATTTCCTTTATATATCAAATACAATGTGTACACTCAGTACATGTGAAAAATGGCATTAAAAAATGTAGCTTCAGCCCAGTGTGGGTTGAACAAACATGTATTACCCTCCCTAAATCAAAGTGTGCCAAGTGAAAAGTCATTTCAGCTCTCTCAGAAAGAGAACTTGTGATTATTTACTCACATCCTAAAATCACTGGGGAAAGGAGTGTGCATAATTCAAAGTGAATGGCAGAACCTCTGCTCAGGAGAGGTCCAGGATTAGAAAAGCTAGAATCTTAACAGTGTTAAGGCTATGAAACATTGGCAAAGCTGAATGGAAATCTTGCCCAGCACTTGACCACATCATGACTGAATACATTACATTTTGTATTCACTAAATCCATGTTCTTATACCTAAAAGGGAAAATAAATTGAACTTTATAGATAAATCACTTTTTATGACCTGATCTAAACAGATTGAGGATTATTTTATTTTCAATGTAAATTGAATATGCTTTTGTGAAGTTAGATCCTCTCAGCGTACTCATTTTCTGAGCAGTGCATGTATTGAGGATCACATTCAGCAGCTCTGGCATGTCTATGAGTGAGAAGGGCAGAGGAGACACTTTAAAAATTGTCTGAAATAGAATTTCAAATAGTGAGTTTCCTGACAGATCAAATAGGAGATCCTTGCTAGCCACAATCAGAGATGGAGTGGCTTTTTTCTTTTAAATTAAAATTTTTGAGAAGGCTATGAGGTAATGCCTCACTAGACTCTGTAAAACAGTTGAAAACCAAGGGACAGTTTTATTTTTTCATACATGGAATGTGGAAAAATCACTTAGTGGTCTTTTCAAACACACAATATACAAATGAATGAATCATTATAGTAAATTGTGCTTATTCTGACATTGTGGTCAAATGTTTGATTTAACTGTCTTCACAAGGGACTGGAAAAGGAGTTTTTAAAGAAATCCGAAGCAATTCGGTTTGGGAACAAAGGAATAAACACACACAGTATTTCTCGCGCTTGAAAGAGTAAACACAAAATTGTTGGTCCAAATCAGCAAACACTATTTTGATGGTGTTAACATGAACATCAAATGACCTTTTAAACATCTTAGATTACGTGTCCCATCGACATTTCAATCTTGATGTACTCTCAAAGAACTCATCACCTTTACATTCAGATTCTCCATTCTTTTGACATTCTTTGGAGGGCACTACTCTCCTTTTAGTCACCCAGGCTTAAAACCTCAATGTCATCCTTGACTCCTCACTCTCACTCCCTCTATACATACAATTGATTACTAAATTCTACAATTTCTACTTTTATAACATCTCCCATATACATTTTCTCTCTCCATTCACACCACTACCCCTTCAAACTGAAGCTTTCATCATGTCTCTTCTTGAATAGAAAATTATAATAGTCAAGTAAATAAGTATTTTAATGCTTACGTTGTAAGCAGTGGTTCTCAACCTTCCTAATGCCGTGACCCTTTAATACGGTTCCTCATGTTGTGGTGACCCCCAACCATAAAATTATTTTGGTTGCTACTTCTAACTGTAATTTTGCTACTGTTAGGAATCGTAATGTAAATATCCGATATGCAGGATGTATTTAAGTTGAACATAACCCACAGGTTGAAAACCGCTAAGCCTTATGATGTTCCAGACTTTGTGCTAAATTCTGAATAGCCTCTCAATTGGTTTCTCCCCATTCTGATCCGTCATCTATCTACTCAGCTGCCAAAGTAATTTTACTAAAGTCACCTCCATCCCACCCCTTACTCAAACTTTAGAAACCCCTTGTTACCACTGAGATAAAATATAAAGTTCTGTGTTTGGAATTTTAAATTCCTTCCTATCTTTCCAATCTTCTTCTTTACTCCATAAACCCTGTGATCTAGCTACACTACAGTTTCTTGAATGCGGCATATCATATCCCTTCTCCTGGCCTTTGGACTCATTGTCCCTCATGCCTGCTCTCACTCTTCACTTTTGCTTCTCTGAGTTTCACTGGCTTTCTTCATGTCTCAGCTCAAATCTGTCTGCAGGCGGCCTTTCTTTTCTGTTGCTAGTGCCTTCCTCTTTGAGATTTCCTTTCTTCTACTCTCTCTATGTTTTGTACGTACCTAGTTATTTATGTAATAATGGAAGGAGGGAAATGATCGCCCACTCGGCAGCACCTCATATATCTGCTCAATCTGGGCTAGCTTACTTACCCCAACCTGCCCTCGTATGGATAGAACTCCGTGCTCAGAAAACTGTCATTACACGTTTATATGAGAACTCTCTTTAGGTACTAGGGGCAACCCTGTAGTAGGGGAATGTACATCTCCTACTCACTACTTTTGCTCTTAAGCCCCTGCTTGTGTGTTTCCATTTATAAAAACCAGCCCTTTGCAATAATGGCACTTTTTAGATACTAATTATAGCCATTTACCTGTTGTTGTTTGTCCTTCATTTTCAAAGAGGACCAATGACATCACAGGGTGATATCTTGACTTGCATGTGAATTAAATTTAAGTGAAGCAGAGTTGCACAAAGTTGTCAACTTCCAGTCCTCAAAGTCCAGTGGTATGACAAAAGTCAGAATTAGTGGTGGCCCGGGATGCAGTAGATAATCTTGGTGTCTGATTTTTTATGTCAGACCAGGCTCTAAGTCAATGATTCTCAACCTTCCTAATGCCGCGGCCCTTTAATACTTGTATGTGGGCATATCTGCACATGGGCGAACCCACCTGGAGACAGAGTGAGGAGCAGTGTCTCTGTTCCTAAGACTATCAGAAATAATGTGTTTTCTGATGGTGTTAGGTGACCCCTGTGAAAAGGTCATTCGACCCCCAAAGGGGTCACGACCCACAGGTTGAGAACCACTGCTCTAAGGACTCCACAGCACCTGCTTCAGTCATCTTTTTGGCCATTGAACAAATTGTTCTCACCTACCCATCCCTCTGGGGGGAGTCTTTACGTGTTTGGGGTAGATATCCCCTTAACTTGTGATAAATTTGAGCCTGTCGAAACAAACACTAATAATTCAGGCAGAATAAATGCATCATAATCCACACATAGGCTTAAGTTACATTTTTCAATCAATGTGTGCAGTATCCATAGGGGAGAGTGAAACCTGCTGAAGAGCGAAGCTGGTGAGGAAAACCTGTGGTGTCACAAGTCAGCAGCTGTACACTTCAGTGTACTCTTTCTGTTTCCGGAGATGTCTGTAAAGGCTCCTTGATGTTTCTGTGTTGAACAGATGCTTTCACTGCTAAGCTAAGCTGGTCCACATCGCACTAGACTAATACCTTATTAGGCATAACATCGCAGCCAAACTAATCAATCCAGGAGGCGACATCTCAGGTTCTCTGCTTCCTTTACTTCAATAGCAACTGTAGCCTCTGTCACTTCCAGCTGATCTGAGGCAGTTCCGAAATCTACCTTTTCATCTGTCTGTCTCTGTGTTTCTGTCTCTGTGTTTCACTCTCTCTCTTTTTTTTGTCTCCCTCTCTGTCTCTCATGTTTCTCTGGATTCAGACTAGAGATTTATTTGCAAACAATCCCACCTTAGCTTATGATTAATAATGAACTTCTCTTCTATCTGTAATAACATAAATTATATTTATCCCTTCATCAGAAAACAATTTTGATATCCATTATCTCCCCAGCATACTGTAGCTTGTCACATTCAGAAAGATCCACTTGGCACCCTATCTCTAGACTCTGACTCAGAATAATTGCTACAGCAATTGTTTCTCTTAGAACTATGAGAAAAGCAGACTTAACTCAGCAACAGATTGTTCCATTTGAAAGAACAGAACCTTAAAGGGACAGTACCTTATAGTTATGTATTGTCTCCTGTTTTTTTTTTTAATTTTCTTTATACCCTAATTTCTTAGCACAGTTCATATAGTAAGCACAAAATACATACCATTTGATTGATCAATGAAAAAAATCCCTCTCTAACACGTTCAAAAGAAGGGTAAACAGGAGACAACATAAAGAAATTTTTAAAAAACAGACACTGGACACATGCTTTTCTGATTTTTGTAATGCCTTTCATTAACAGTATGCCCAGAGAATCTCACATAAATAGATTTTCCTAAATGCCAGTGAATCAGCAGAACCATGGCTTTATCTGTTGTGACCAAATTTTCTGCTCAGTGTAGTTATTATCGGTCGCTTCTTGTTTTTCTGTTAGGAGGAATAGCTGGTTAGACATGTTTGTTCATTGGAAAGTTGTTGATACAAACCTGTTTGCTGAAAGAAAGGACCATCTAGGCTTAATGGATGAGTTTACCTAAAAAATAATAAAGCATATCAACTCTGCTTTTAGAGAAAACATTATGCCTTCCTTATGCTTATGATTATTCATGGTTTTCACTTCACCGATACCATTATTCAGTTGGTTTTTTCTTCCTGAGTCCCCTCATGTTCTTGTCTTGGACATATCCAGTCCATCAATTAACTATTTGTTAACTTCCCACTCTGTGTCCCAACACTACTAACTAGACTGTAGGGTTACTGAGGGCAAGGGATTATACTTTATATTTCTTTGTAATTTCCCTTATTGCCTACCACTAGTGTTTTGTACGTAAGAGTTGCTCTGTGTATGTGTATATTTATTTTTACCGAGGGGAAGGCATGGGAGAGGCAGGAAGATTATGTGTAATTAGTGGCAATAGGGATTCATTTGTCCCTAAATTGCCAGTAGTATCTTCCATGACAAGAATCAAAAGACAAAGGGAAGGGTGAGACTGTTTGAGGAGGTGCAGGGCCCAGTGTAATAGAGCATTGTGGGACAAGGAACTGTGAGGTGCCAGAACTTTCTGTCAGCATGAATTCCTGGGAACATTTTTTGACTATTCAGTAATCCCTTTTTAGGTCTCCCCAGTAATCTCTTCTTCTTGGGGCCCTAGCAACTCAATTGCTTATTGCTCTTTCCAGTATGATCATCTGTTGTAACCAACCCAAATTTCTCTCCTCCCAGGACCAGATCATGGTTTCAAAGGTTCTCCCCTATGTTCCTATCTGAGAAGTCAATTTTTACTCTTTGCCATAACTAGAACTAAACCATGGGCAAAAGTAACAAGGAGTCTACACAAGCCAGAAATACATAAATTGGCAACTACCTGTAAATGTTTTATAAGGAAGAGGGTGAGTAGTTTAAATTTTTTATTTTCTGTGTCTTTTCAGGACATGAGTTTTTATAGTTTAGCCTTTTCACCATTACTAAAATAGCTGGGTCAAATTCCATTAAGCATAGCTTCACATAGGAAACTGTTTAACAAAACAGAAATGTATTAGGCTCAAATCTCAGCCAGCTTCATGATGTGCAACACTAAATCTTCAACATTCATTCCTGTTCATTCCTAGTACGTCTTACTAATAAAGCTGAAAATTTACCAGAATAGTTAGCTCTCATTTTATGTTCTCCCCAAACAAGAGTATAACAAATTGGTAGAAAATGAAGAAAATAACCCTTTAACTTATATATTCCAGCCCCAAATAAGCGAATTTAACTACAAATGGGTTGGTCTATCTGATCTATAAATTTAGACTGTCTTACCAAAATGCCAATGATTTATAAGAATCTGGGATCTCCTCATGGACATACTTGCTCTAATAATGCCAATCATAGCCCATCCATATCTTCCCATCCTGTGCTACCTTTCTGAGCTCCTTGAGTGAAGGAATTGTCTTTTAATTTTCTGCATATCCCCATTATTTAGCATAGTTCCTGCACTTAATAAATGTTTCTTAACTTAGCGACCAAATTTTCCACAAGTCATTTGTCTGAGTACTCCGCATCTCCTGACATTGTGTGGCTATCAGATAAAGGAGGAATAGGCACATTGGTTATCCCTTGTTCTCACCACATGATTAATCTATCCTTTTGTAGTCACAATAGACATTATTTATCCATCTCCCCCCCTCCCCCCATGGGGATAATTTAAGCCCAGCTCGTTGGTTCCAAGTTGCTTTCTGGAGAGGATGGATAAATTCACACCTCCACATGAATGTCTCACTACCCTGATAATCTTGTGGATTATAGATTTGAAGGAGAATCTACCTACAAATTGATTAAATTTTCCTTTGTCTTATAATCAGTGCTTGGGAGCATCATGTTATATAGTTATTGATAACTTACATTTCTTTTGGAAATGGGCTGTTTAGATCCTAAAACCATTTATCAGTGGGAAATGACTCTTGTTCAGATATGTCTGTATCAACTCCCTATGTCTCTCACAAACTTGGAATATAATGGCAATGTAACATATGTGTAGAGAACACATGTGACCAAGGCAACTCATGTTTTTTATTTGTTTTTTTAACTGCAGGACACTCATGTCACAGCTCACCTTAAGAGTCCCATGGAATGTTTTCTTTTTTAAATGGAAATATTCGTGGCTTTTGGTATTTGTCAAGTTTAGAATAACAAAAAAATTAAAATTATTTTTAAAAAAAGTTTGTTGTTGAGAAGCTGGGGAAAATCCATTTTATTGTACAGTTTCCAAAGATTAATTCGTCATAGAAAGTACAAGTAATGAAATTCAAATGGAGAACTTCTGTTTTAAGAATTCATATTTTGGGTAGAGGACTGTCCTTGGATTCTGTACACCTTGAAGCCTTTCTTGCTCCATAACCCTAGGCAAGTCACTTAACCTCCCAATGTCTCAGGAAACTTTCTAAAATCTTAAGTTGCAGGACAGTTGCTGATCTGTGATGATAGAGGGAATTTCTTTAATGGGAGTTGGCAAGACTTGTGGAATCACAAATCTGATAAAAAAAAAATTGTTTTCCTTCAACCCATAAGAGTTACTCTGTCTACCTTTGGATGAACTTTAAGGAAGGAGAGAAGAATAAATTAATCAGAGGATTAAGCAGAATTTTACTTCTTTTCCCAGAAAAAAAAAATGAAGCTCAAAGGTGCCTAAGTGTTATTTTAGGTCCTGTGCAGACATAAACAACAATAAATTGGCTTACCGGAGTCTTCAGGCATGTAATTTTCTTTTTTTCCCCAATGTGGGAACTCCCTTTAAAAAGTCAGAATAACTGCTCATTTCAAAGTCTGAACACAAAAAAAGAGAGCACTGCCTTGTCCAGAGCAAAAAATAATTTCTCCGGAAAGCAGTGAAATGAACAGCTTATTAGCCACAGGTGAGAACATGGACAGAGTTTGACACTGTCTTCTGTTGTTTTACCAGTTTGCTGAGGTTCATTCTAAAATTCTGTGATTCATTTGGGAAGAATTTGTTGATGCAATGTTATTCTCTCTGTAGCTTAAAAAAGTGCTTGAAAATCAAGCAAAGGCAGTTTCAAATTCTCCACTAAATCAGTTCAATTATTGTTGTTTATGTCTATAGTAGAGCTATGATAACACAAACACCAAAGAATAGGAATGTTAGAGAACGATGTGTATTAAACCTGACTATCAAGTAGAACTTGTTTTTTAGAGCTATATAATAAATTCAGTGCATTAGTTTGGAAGCTCTTCTAATCGTTGGTGTTTTCCTCTTGACTATTCTTTTTAAAAATGCTTCAATGATTCTTTTCTTTCTTCACGATCACTAATGTCCTTCAATCTCCAAATTCCCTTCCATTACTAAAAACAAAACAAAACAAAAAACCCAAACAAACCCTTACTAGTAACAAATAAGTATGATCAAGAATAACAAATAAACATAATTGCATGTAAGTCCATCACCTCTTTGTTAGGAGGTAAGCAGCATGCTTTATCCTTGGACATCTGGAATTTAACTGGTAATTTCATTGATTAGACTGCAGAGGTTCTCAACCTGTGGGTCACGACCCCTTTGAGGGTCACCTAAGACCATCAGAAAACACATTTCTGATGGTCTTAGGAACCAAGACACTGCTCCTCTATCCATCTCCAGGAGGGTCCAGCACATGTGGATACACCTACATATGGGTATTAAAGAGTCATTAGGAAGGTTGAGAACCACTGGATTAGAGTTCTTAAGTTTTTCAAAAATGTTTTTCTTTAATATGTTATAGTTATTGTGTAAATCATTTTCCTACTCATGCTCAGTTCAACCAGCATCAGTTCATACATGCCCTCCCACTTTTCTCTGAATCTAACCCTTTTGGCAACTTCTCCCAGCACAAAAATTTTCCATTGCATTCCATGATTTGTTTAGACATTTTACAGTTGATGAATTCCCACTTTTTCCTCCATTTTCTACAACTAAAGGTGCTGCTATAAATATTTTTGTACAAAATGTATCCCTTCTCTCTGTCTTTGCTCTCTTTTGGGTATAAGCCTAATTATTACTGGATTACAAGGTTTGAACAATGTAGTGCCATTTTTGTAACTTTTACCTGGAGAGGAATGATTCTTGCTCTTATGTATTTGAATCAGTTCCCTACAAATCTTGGATATCAGATCTTTATCAGAGAAATTTCCTGCAAGATTTTACCCAATTAGCTGTTTCTTTTAGTTTTAACTTCACAAATTCTATTTCTGTAAAACCTTTTCTATGTTATGTAATCAGAATTATTGGCATTATCTTCTGTGATCCTCTCTGTCCTGCTTGGTCAAGAACTCTTTCCCTATCCGTAACTCAAAAGAGTATCTCCTTTCCTGCTCCCCTAATTTGTTTATCATGTGATCTTTTATATGTAGGTCATAGATCTATTTGCAGCTTATTGTGGCATATGATGTGAGGCCTTGGTTTAAACTTAATTTTTGCCAGATTGCTTTCCAGTTCTTCTAGCAGAATTTGTCAAATAGTGAGTTTTTACGTTAGTAGTTAAGAGTTTGACACTACAGTGAAAATTAATGCTACAATGTTAGTTTGCATCTGTATTTTGTATACTTAATATTTCCACAGATCAACTTTCAAAATTTTAACCAGTACTAAACATTTTTTATAATTACTGCTTTGTAGAATTTTTTGAAATCTGATACTTTAAGGCTCCTTTCTTCTGACTGTTTTTCATTATTTCCCTCAAGATTCTTAACCTTTGTTCCTCCAAATGAATTCTGCTAAGATTCTTCTAGCTCTATAAAGTAACTTTTGGGTAATTTGACTGTTATGGCACTGAAAAAGAAAATTAATTTAGTGTTGTCATTTTCATTATGATAGTATGACCCAATAGGAGCACTTAATATCTCCCCAATTGTTTAATGTCTTTATTTCTATGAAGGAAATTTTATAGTTATAATATACAGTTCCTTTGTGTATCTTACTAGGTAAACACCAAATATTTTATACATTCTATAGATGTTTAGAGTGAAATTTATCTTTCGATCTTTTTCTGTTAGATTTTGTTGATAATATACAGAAAAGCAGATTATTTACATCAGTTTCTTTTATATTCTGAGACTTTGTTACAGTTATTAATTATTTCAATTAATTTTTAGTTGCCTCTCTAGGGTTCTCTATGGAGAGTATCACATTATCTGCAGAGAGTAGTACTTTTTTTTTTCTTTCCATATTTTTATCCCTTCCTTTTCTTTTTTCTTGTCTTATTTTTTTAGCATTTCTGCAATTATATCAAGTAATCCAGGTGATAATGGAAATCCCTATTTTACTTTTGATCTTAGAAAGATTTCTGTCATTCCTTTCTTTCTTATAATGTGAGCTCTTGGTTTTGAGTAAATATGATTTTCCATATTGAGAAAAGGTCCACTTGTTTTTATGTTTTTTAGTTTAGGTTTTTTTTTTTTTTTAACAGAAATAGGGGCTGTATTTTGTCAGAAGCCTTTTCTGTAACTATTGATAAAATTATGTGATATTTTTTGTTATTAGTATGGTTCCTTTGATTTGTGTTGAACCAACCCTGCATTCTTAGATTAAATCCAACTGATGGAGGCATGATTTTAAAACTAGTATCCTCTTAGCTCAGATTCAGTGTTGGGACATAATCAGGTAATTCACAGGTCACTGAACATTTAACAAAGGAGGAAGTTTATTTCTCAAGTCTTTTACTGGACAGTCCTCTAACTTGGTCAGTACTAAGAGATAAAAGAGAACAGAAACAAACAAAACAAAGCAAAAATAAAATAAAAATGTGTAGAAATATCAAAGCTAAAAGTTCTAATCCTTTCCTTCTTCCTTCAGAAAGATTAATCTCAAAGTCTTGCCTTGTAATACATATGATGTCACATCTTTGAAGTTTGCAGTGGGTTTCCTAACACGAGGTAGTGATGACCAACCATAGCATCACCAAAGATATCAGGGCCACAGCAGAGATGATGACACCTCTAGTGCAGTTGCAGATTTTTCCTCCTGGTGTGAGGTGATGGCAGTGAGCAAGAGCAGCTCCAGGAATAGCAGGGCCTTTATAGATGTACTTTTGGAAAAGTCAATTATTCTTTGACCTTCACCACAATCATCTGTAGTAGAGTGACTAAAAGGTGAGATTCTTGTGTGCAAACTATCTTAGGTTTTAAGTGGATGCTGAGACTCTGCTTGTACCACCACCCACTCAGAATTCCATGGCCCACCAGCCAAAACTTCTTGCTCACTGACACCTCTGTCAGGGCAATAAATCTTTGCTCCCCAGAGGCTTCTGTGAAGGACCTGCACTCTTCCACAGTGACTAAATAAGGACTCCACCTCACCCTAACCCAGTGAATTACCACCAAGTCAGTTCAAGTAGAAGTGTGTCCAACATGTGGCCTATGGAACTCATACACCCCACAATACTTCTGAATAGGGGCCAAACCAGATTAAAATGTAATTGGAAAATATCTAACAAAAGAAATGAAAAATTAGCATAAGATAGAAAGTTAACATGTGCTTTTCTAAGTCAGTGTGCACCACATAGATCCTTATGTGTAGTTCAGTCCCTCCCGCCTTTTTTTGCATTTGGCATCACTGAACTAAGGAATCTCCTTTCTTCCAGGTAAATATATACCCATGGAAGTTATATTGCGACAGTTTCACCTCCCCCATGATATTAGAAAGCAAGATACCCTCCCAACAATACCACTCCTTATTCCCCCAAGTGCTTTCTGGGAAGGCGTTCTCTCAACCATCTCAAAGGACAGGAAGTCTTCCATTTGAAGAAAATGTGAGCTACCCCTTCGGGTTATACGGAGCCCTCTGAGAAGGCAAGGAACTTGAGGCAGGGCATCTCCTTACTGGGGAAGGAATATGGAAGGGCTGGACAGGATCAGCCAGAACTATGTCCAAAAAAATTTCATTCTTATCAGATAAGTGTTCCTGGAAATTGGATTCAAGAAATCACTAGACAAGTGAGCTCTTCCTCTTTCTGTGGTAGCATTTATTTGCCACAAACACGACTTCTGAGAGGTTGGACATCTGAGGTGAGCATTTAGATGTATAATGATACAGCTATTTAGTAGTAGGGACAAAACCTCTTACCCTAAGATGATAGAGTACTATATTGCTAGTCGAGGATAGATTGAGGGTCACTTGGATTGGGAATGGCTGTCTTGTTCTTAGTGAGAGGGTTCACATGAGCCTATGCCCATCTCAGCATGGTATTATCACCCAAATGTTCAAATTGATACTGGACATATTCCCCAACCTTTACTACTCTTGTAGTAGTAAGTGGACAACAAGTTCCAAACTGGATATTGAGTCTATGTCTCTAATAAGTGCTGACATACTCTCCAAAATGCAGGGGCAGGTATACGCTGGCAAAATCCCTCCATTGGTCCTGACTCCAAAAGAATGAGCCTTTGAATGTGCAATCATATTCTTTCTTTAAAAAAAAAATACTTATTTTATTCTGAACTTGGTTAACAAAAACATTTCCATAACATAGTAGAATAGAAAAAGAGGATTGTATAGGAAACTGCAAATCTGTTATGTGCAACTTGTTATTCTTTTAAAACATAATCAAGCAATCATGCAGCTTTCTTTATTTTCCTTTGTTTCTTCCCTCCTCCTCTCCACCCTAGAGATGGCTACCTTTAGAAACATAAAATGTATATCTATATACACACACAAACCACTCTATATGTACATCTGCTTATTAGTTCTTTTTCTGTATGCACATAGTATCTTTTTCATGTCCTTCGTAGTTAATACAATTATTTATAATAGTCAAAATGACAGTCACTCAAAGTTGTTCTTAAAAAATGTTGCTATTAAGAGAGGAATATATTGGGAGAAGGAAAAAGGGAGAGATAGAATAGGGTAAATTATCTCACATAAAAGAAAGAGGAAAGAGAAAACTGTTACAATGGAGGGGAAGAGCAGGAAGATGAAAGGAAATGGGTCAACATGACTCTCATTGGATTTGGCTTAAGGCGCAAAGAGCATATACACTCAGTTGGGTATTTTACCCTACATGAAAGTAGGGGGAGAAGGGCATAAGTCGGGGATGATGAAGGGAGGGCAGATTGGGACAGAGGGTAGTTAGAAGTAAACACTTTTGAAAAGGCACAGGGTCAAAGGAGAAAATCGAATAAGTGGGGGGAGGGATAGGATGGAGGGAAATATAGTCTTTCACAATATAACTACTATGGAAATGGCATGCGTAACTACACATGTACAACCTATATTGAATTGCTTGTCTTCCCAGTGGGAGTGGGTGAGGAGGGAAGAAGGGAAAGAATCTGGAAATCCAAGTTTTAAAAACAAATGTTAAAAATTGGAGTTTTTTTTTTACATGCAACTGGGAAATAAGCTGTACAGGCAATGGGGTATAGAAATCCATCTTGCCCAATGAGAAAGTAAGGAGGATGGAGGAGGACATGAGACAGCAGATTGGGGGAAGGGGTATTCAGTAGGCTTGCTCTCTTGGGGTGGGGGGTAGGGTACAGACAGGGAGAAAATCTGTAACTCAAAATCTTGTGTAAATGAATGTTGAAAACTAAAAAATAAATTTATAAAAAATGTTCCTATTACCGTATACAATGTTCTCTTGGTTTTACTCATTTCACTTTTCATTATTTCATGAAAATCTTTCCATGTTTTTCTACCATCTTTGAGCTCATCCAGGTCTATGCTTTCCAGGCCCAGACCAATTGGCTACACTGATGGCTATTGCCCAGGGACAAGTAGAAATGAAGATCTTCTCTGCCTCATCCCTTAAAACATGCAACCTAGAGCTCAACCAACTGGAAGACTTGCCAGCATCCCTTCTCCCTAAGCTATCTTTTGTTATCAGATTAGTGGTTATTGAAGTCTAGTTGTATATGTCTCTCCTGAAGGAGATGGAACCATGGACTTAACCAGGCAAAATGGTGTTCTTTAGGAGTCAGGGCCTTATAAATGGGAACCCACTGGGCAAGGTTCCAGAATCTGAACTTGCCTCTCACATAGTCACCACATTTGTGAATAGCAGATCAAGTCCATTTAGCAATAGAAGCCTCCTGTGCTCTCTCCATTTTGCTAAAGGAACAATCTTGCTTCATCCATTCCAAAGTAGGCATATCAGGACAAAGGACCCTGCATCATATGTTCAGTAGAAATTAGTTCTCAGAAAGAAGCAAGCAATTGCTTTAAAAAGCAGTATTGTGAATGACTGCTCTAGGGAGCTTAGAGCTCTAGATGCCTAATGGTGGCTTATTCTGCCTTCCAAAGACTCAACTCAGCCTGTTCTTTATGGGCAGAGATGCCCATAAACATAGGCCCTGAAGGGTTATAAGGGCCCAAGGGAACAGATTATTGTACAACTTGCTTTACATTTTCTAGTACTATAACCCATTCTGGGCCCCACTTGAAAGATACAGACTTGTGGGTGATGCAGTAAATAGGAGCCATCAGGAAATTCAGACCGGAATTGTGGGTTTTTTAAAGCCTAAAGTATACAGTAAGCCTCTTGGTTTCTTTCTTGGATTATGGGGATGAAAATGTCAGCAGCTTATTCCACATTCCAGCATTATTCAAAATCTCATGATATTTCCCTACCTACTATATTCCCCCAAACTTGACTGAATGGGTTGGACTGTAGATTTTCTTAAGGCTAATTTCTTACCCCTTGTTCCTCCTATGGAACCCTGACTATGTCAGTCATTGTTGGCATGTCTCTAAAGTCAGCACCTCTTATTTCAGTTTTGAATTTGGGATGAAATGAAGCACTCACAAGTCACTGAACGTTTAACAAAGGTGGAGATTTACTTTTCCCTAACCCAGCAAGAATATACAAATAAGAGTATAGTGACACTTAGCTTCACTGAATGCAGCCACCCTGTCTCCATTTGGAAACTGTGTCTGATCAGTAAGTTATCCAGGTGTGACAACTTACATGATCTCAGGAACTCATAAAGTCTGAGAGGTTCCTGCTGCAAACAGCTGGGGAACAAGTGTGCCCCCCAAATCAGGAAACTGGGTTAGAGAAACTGAGGCCAATCCACTAGGAGTAATCTATGACTGAGAGTTGGCAGAGTGTAATTGAAGATAAGTGTAAAAGATAAAGCTCCAGAGGAGAGAAGGGATTTAAGAGGAGAGGACAGTGTAGAGTTGAATTGGTTCTCTAAGTGGTCAATATGGGGAGAAGAGGAGAGAGTGGCTAGGGTGGGGGAGATGATCTGGGAGAGAATTGAATGGTCAAGGAATTCGAGGTCATAGTGCAGATGAAGAAGAGGAAAAGGTGAAAAGCCAAAAGATTTTGGTCAGATAAGGGCATTTGGGAATTCTTGAATGTGGAGGTTGTATATTTGTGGGGGGTGGAAAGATAAAGGATATGACCATTTTTGTGTGTACCTGAGGTGGGATGTAGCAGTAGGCCACGAGACATGAGCAAGTTGAGGGTTAGGGTATTTGAGGAAGAGTTAATATGTATGTTGAAGTCCCCTAGTATGAGAGCAGGTATTGGGGAGGAGAGAAAAAATTGTTGTCATGTACCAAACTCATTGAGGAAGGAAGAGGGATGATTCGGAGATCGTTAGACAACAGTTACCAGGATTTTGATTGAATGGTACATACAAAGCATGAACCTCAAAGGAGTAGAGGTAGAACGATAGAAACTGGGGATAAGGAGAACCCAGAAGTGGCAACGGGGAGCAAGGAGTAGGAATGAGCAAAGGTCTAACCAGTACTGAAAAGGGTGGCCGGGTAGGTTGTGTTGTTAGTGGAGAGCCAGGTTTCAGTAATAACTAGTAGATGGAAGGAGTAGGAGGGGAAAAAAAAAGATTTAGGATAAAGGAAGGCTTGCTGCCTATAAAACAAGCATTCCATAAGGCACAGTGAAGGCACTGGGTGGCGTTTGACTGAAACTTTGGTGTAGGAATGGTGTGGGAGTAATGAATTAGGTGGTGGGAGTGGGGTAAGGGGTTTGGTTGATGACCTGCAGGAGTTCAGAAAGACTAGAATATGAAAAGTATGACCAGTTTCATAGTTAGTAAAGAATTTTAACATTTCCATTTTTCTGCATTTGTTTCTGTTTTTATGCTCTAGTAAATGACTAATTTTGTAAACATTATGAACAGCCAAAAATATGTATATTTCTCTCAATTCGCACTCACTAGCTCCCAAAGAATTATCATATATAGTTTTTCTAATAATCTACTCAGATATTTCATTTTTTCTTCTTTACTTTTTTGTTAGATCTTTGGTTTAACTCTGAAAGGTCTTTACTTTTCTGTTAGGTTTTGGTCTAGCTCTGAAAGGTACGTTTTGACGTCTTGAGCTATTATAGTCCTTTCTATTTCTCCCTATAAGTAATTATTTCTTTAACTATTTAAATGCTATTTCATTTGAGACATATATTCTAAATACTGATTTTTTTTTAATTGCTAGTCTTGTTAAACATAGGTAAATCTCTCAGTTTGTCACTTCTGGCCATGTCTCTTTTTATTGGTGCCTAATCTGAGATAATGGTCGTTTGCTGAAAACAGAAAATATTTTAACCAAGTAAAATATACTTTACTTTTTTTCCAAGTGTATTTCTTAAGTCCAATATATTTTTGGATTCTACTTTTTAAGGTATTTGCTATCCTTTTCCATTTTGAAAATTATTTCATCCAATGATTATGATTGCTGTGATGTGATTGATTCATGCATATGTCTACAACCCCAGACAACAGAGAGGCTGAGGCTAGTGGATCTCTCAAGTTTGGGAATTCTGACCACTCATTCCATCCCATGTACTAAGAGCTGCAGTCTTCTGGTGCCCCAGGATTGTATAAATATGTATATATATATGTATATATATGTATGTATGCATATGTATGTGTATATATGAGTATACACACATATATGTATATACATATACATATATACATTTATATATACACATATATACACATACACATATATATCTATCAATGTATATGTATATTTATATTTATATGTGTGTGCTGATTTTTCTGAATCTTATAATCTTTCTCTGTTTTTCTCTCTCTCTCATGTTTCTTTTTATTTAAAAACTGAGCCCCATCTCAACTCACGAAGGCTGGAAATATCTTTGACCTGCTATACTTCTGCTCTGGGCCTGTTTACCTCTCCATAGAGTTTGCCTTTTGGGATATTCCTGGGTCAGATGAAAGCACTAGTTGCTTTTTTGAATTTCTTGATCCTTCTTTGGTCTTGTGCTCTTTTTAGATTTTTTCTGGAATATTTGTGAGAGAGCCAGACCATGCATGTGGTCATCTTAATAAGTTTCTCTACAGAAAAGTTTGAATTGTGTCTATATTCATTGATCGTCTAGAAAAAATCATTATCAACAAGTAGTTCTTATATTTTAAAAGACTACTGTACATAGTAAAATGCAAATTGTACTCTCTCTCTCTCTCTCTCTCTCTCTCGGCTAAACTATAGTATGTTTTGATCTTGACAAAATAAATTGGCAGAGTAAATTAGAGTTATTGTTGTCAGATGTACCTATAACACGACCATGGAGTTACTTCATTCACTTGTGTTAGGTGCCCTCTCCTGGTTGCTGTAGGTAACTTTTAGTCATTGTTTACTCATTTTCTTAACCAAACTTTTTTTTTTGGTCAAAAACACAGAAAATTATACATGCTACACAGTAAGCTATCTGGCATGCTAATTGGTAAGTACTGTATAACTAAAATACGTTTATTGGTATCATTGGCACAACACGCACCAACTTAAACACTGGAAATACAACCATTTGACTGTGAGTAACTTCTTAATAGAACCAAAGCTTCAATCAAAATGTAGAAAATGTAGTCTTCTATGAGAAAAAGAGCCTAGAATAGGGAATTCATAATTTTTTATCCCTGGTAATAGCATTAGCATTCTTTTACTTTTCCCAACGGACACGAAGAAATGTTTTGTTAGTCTCACCTGAGAACATCTGACATCTGCAAAGATAACACTGATGAAGACCATAATTAGGAAGTAAATCACAGAATTGACTGCTTGGATAAAACTTAGAGATCATTTGGTCCAAACCCCTCATTTCACAGAAGAAGAAACTAGTGCTTAGAGAGTTTTAGTGACTTACACTGGGTCGCACAGCCACTTAGGGAAAGAATTCTAGTTTTCCTGCCTGTCCAGGGCTCTTTCTTGGATACCACTTCATAAATTATTTTTCAAAATAAAATTTTTATTGTGATGTTTTGATTTTATATTGCTTAAATTTCCCCCTTCTTGTCTCCCTCCCCAAGAATAATCCCATATTACAATGAATTTTGAAGAAGAAAAAAATCAGCAAAATATATCCATATGTTGAAAAACTGTCATGATTGTACAATGTTTCACACCTGTGGATCCTACCTCTGCAAAGGCTTTGACGCATAAATGTTTTCATATCTCTTGCTGGAGTCAAGTTTGTTTTTGCATTTTTGCAGCACTCATTTTTATATATTGGTTCATGTAAATCTTTCTATGTTTCTCTATGTTAATCATATTTATTATTTCTTATCTCACAGTAACAATATATTACATTCATATAATAGAATTAGGCACTAAGGTGGTACAGTGAATAGTATGCTACACCTAAGGTTAGGAAGACCTGAATTCAAATTTGACCTCAGACATTAACTAGCTGTGTGACCCTGGGCACATCACTTAACTACTGCTTGCCTCAGTTTCTTCATGTGTAAAATGGAATAATAATAGCACCTCTGTTTCCCAGGGTTGTAAGGACAAAAAGAGATACTATTTAGAAGGTGCTTTGCAAACTTTAGTGTGCTACATAAATCATTATTATTATTTTATACAATCTGCTTAGCCATTTCCCAATAAATGGATATCTATTGTGTTCCCAATTCTTTACTGTCATAAAAGTGCTTTTATAAATACTTTGTTGTATGTGAGGTCTTTCTTTTTATCAATGACCCCATTTGTGTATATGCCTTGCAATCACTGTGCAATTCAATGATTTCTGGTACATTACAGTAAGTCTTAATCCATCGAGGTTTAACAGAAATATCACAAGAAATGACCATAAGCAGGGAAGGAAATATTAAAAAGCAATGAAATATTTCTCTCTAAAAATTGTGATATGGAAGGTTCCAATCAATTGCAGCTCCCTTGACAAACACTTCAGCAAAGATGAAAAAGATGAAACAAAGAAAATCTTTATTTTATATATATTTGAATACATTGCATCCAAACATTGGTGAGTTCCTCCATTTGGAGCAGGACTACTCAAGTCGGTAATTTGTAGGAATTCTGTTGGTGAGGACCTTCTGAGGAGCCTGAAGGCAGCACAGACTCTGATAAACAGGGCCTGAAGTCACCAGAATTTTCATCCTGGCCTGTTGGAACTGCATCAGGACTAAAGCAGCATCTACTAGGTGACTCCCTAGGGAAGGAGCTAGAGTATACCCTATAGATTCCTTTGGAAGCCTGAAGGTAGTGTGATCTCCAGAATTTCAGAGCTTGTTAGATCTGTACCAAATACTGGTAGGTGACTGCACAAGGAGAATAATATAGAGCTGAGTCACCAGGACCCAAGCATTGCGTCAAAGTGAGTACCTGATCATAGTTCGGATTCAGCTCCTTGTCCTAGTCCAAGAAAGTGGAAGAAGTCATGGAGGGGGATCAGGACAGAGCCACCTTTCCATGACTGTAGTAGAGTAATAGAAAAAACTTCCAAACTGAAACAGAGACCAGACTTGGGCCTATCTACTCCACCTAAGAGTGTATAGGAAAGAGCAGAACCTGGTCTAAAAGATCTAATTTCATTTTTTTAATCTTTTGGTTAATTTATTTCACCTATGTTTGGAGTCCTTGTGGCCAACTTATTGGGGTTTTTCTGAGCCTCAACATATGTATTGTGGAGGTACTTTTTCTTCTGAGTTTGTCTCTTGAGTTTTTCTTAATGCATACTGTTTATTTTATTAGGAATTTTTTCTCATGTCTATTCTTAAATACTAGTTCCTGGAATGGGATATTTTTTTTTTTGTCAAGACCAGGTATACTTGTGGTGATTCACAGACCAGAGCACAGGCCAGGATAGCAGTGACCACACCTCTCCTTAGACCATGCCACCTTGGAGGAATAGAAAACTGTAAATTACAGACTCCCAGAGCTAAGTCTGAAAACCGTACCACAAAAACTTGAAGTTTGAGACAGTGCTTCCTCCACCCCAGGAGCAGAGCCCAACTGTAACACAAAGTTAAAAGTCAAGAATTAGGCTGGAAAAAAATGAACAAACAACAAAAAACCTGGCCATAGAAATTTATGAATAAACAAGAGATAGAGAGCAGAGTGAGGTATAAAATGGATAATTTCAATTACATTAAATTAAAAAGATTTTGTACAAATAAAACAAATATAACCAAGATCAGAAGGAAAGCAGATAAATTTGGGGGAAAGTTTACATACAGTTTCTCAGATAAAAGTCCCATATCTCAAACATATGTAGAACTTTGTAAAATCTATAAGACTATGAGTCATTCTTCAATTGATAAATGGTCAAAGAATAAAAACAGGATGTTTTTAGATAAAGAAATCAAAACTGTATAGTTACATAAATTATTGATTAGAGAATTGCAAATTAAACAAACTTGAAATGTCATTTTATACCTATAAGTTTGGCTAAAATGATTGAAGGGAAAAGCAATAAATGTTGGGGGGGATGTGGAAAAATTGGGACATGAATTCATTGTTTGTAGATTTGGGAACTGATCCAACAATTTATCTGGAATTATGCACGAAGAGTTATAAAACCGTGTATGCTCATTGACCCAGCAATACCACTATTACATCTGTTTCCAAAGATGATTAGGGAAAAAGGAAAAGAACCTATATTTTCTAAAATATTTATGGGAGCTCCTTTGTAGCAGCAAAGAGCTGAAAACTGTGAGGATACCCATCAATTAGGAAATGACTGAATAAGTCGTGTTATATGATTGCAATGGAATATTACTGTGGTATAAGAAATGATGAGCCAGTTGATCTTAGAAAACATGGATAGACTCGCACAAAATAATGAAGAGCAAAATGAGCAGAACTGAGAGAATGTAACAGTATAGTAACAGCAATACTGTTTAAGAATAACTTTGAGCAAATAAATAATTTTGACTATTATAAACATCCAAATTGATGGCAAAGGACATATGATGGAAGATGCTATCTGTATCCAGAGAAAGAACTGATAAATAGAAGTATGTATAGAATGATTTCATATACATCTATATTTATATATTTGTGTCCAATGTCAGCCACCTTGGCGGGGGGGGGGGGAGAAAAAAATAAATTTGCAAGATAACTTTATTGTATATTTACAAGGAATTGCAAACTGTACATATAGATCTGCAGTTTCATGTGCAATCATCTTTCCCCCCCTATTTTACTATGTTATGGAAGTGTTTGTTTTCTTTCATAAATAAAATAATTTTTGAAAAGTCACTATGGTGACAGGGAAGATAAAAACGAACTCAGAAGAAGGCAACAATGTCAAAACAGTTACATTCAAAGTCTTAAAGAAAAATGTGACTTGATCTCAGGCAGAAATAGAACTCCTAGAAAAACTCAAAAAGTATTTTTAAAATCAAATAATAAAGGTAGAGGAAAAATTTGGAAAAGAAATTAGATTGGTACAAGAAAATAATGAAAAAAGTTAACAGCTTGGTAAAAGAGGCACAAAATAACTACTAAGGAAAATAAAACCTTGATTTTTCTGTGAATGTTTTGCTCTGCTTTGTTATGGAATAAATAGAATGTTCACTATACTGTGTAATCAGAACCTTAAAAGCTGTTCACAGTAGCATTCTTCTGGAAAGCTGCTTGTGCATGGCATTACAAGGAGACACCCTGTTTTCCAGACCTAAGGCATGGCAAGCAGATTGTGACCTCACTTTGCCATAACAACAATCTTTTGTGCTTACCCTCTGGATGATATCAGTCACAGCAAAATCCCAGAATTGTTTTTCGTCATCAAGCCTTGCTAGAAATCAAATTTGTCACATTTTTGCTATTACCCCTCTTTGTCAGTGCTACAGCTTACTGCATAGCCATAGGTATAAATATGGAGCTCTCCCACACTGCCTCCAACCCTGTCACTAGGGGCAGAGCTCTGGCATATCTGTCTTTGCTTGCAAGTCATTTCCCTCACTTCGAAATTAAACTTCTGTTTGATTTATGACTGTCTTGTCTCTAGACTGCTTTGTTTGGCTCTGACCACTCACATGCAAGAGGCCAGTTCCGTCCAGTTGGCACCTCTCAGGTCAATGAGAAAAATATTGTAAGCAGTCAGAAAGAAAGAATTCAAATATTGTGAACCTGTTGTCAGGATAACTCAAGATTTTTAAGTGTCTACATTAAAGTATTGGAGGGCTCAGAATATGATATTCCAGAGGGCAAAAGGATTATAAGCAAAAATCACTTGCCCAGAAAAACTGAGAATAATCCTTCAGGGGGAAAATGGATATTCAGTGAAGTAGAGAACTTTCAACCATTCCTGATGAAAAAAAACAGAACTGAAGAGATCGTTTGACTGACAAATACAGGACTCAAGAGAAGCATAAAAAAGTAAACAGGAAAGGGAAGGGATCCAATAAAGTTAAGCTGTTTACATTGCTACATGGGAAGTTGATCCTTGTAACTCCTAAGAATGTCATCATTATTAGGGCAGTTAGAAGGAGTATATGTAGTCAAAAGGCATGGGTATAACTATGATGGAATGATACCCAAAAAAATAAAATTAAGGGATAAGAAAGAAGGATGCACTGAGAGAAGGGGGGAAATGTCAGGTCGAATGGGGTAATTTATCTCACATGAAAGAAACACTAAAGAGCTTTTACAGTGGAAGGAAAGATGGAAGGGATAGCAATGCTTGAACCTTTCTCTCATTGAAATTGGATGAAACATGCATAGTTGGGTATAGAAATCTCACTGATCCTACAGGGAAGTAGGAAGGGAGGGAGATAAGAATGGGGCATGAAAGAAAAAAGGACAGGTGAACTCATGGAAAGTGAAATGAGCAGAAACAGAAGAACACTGTACACAATTACAGCAATATTGTACAAAGATAAATTATTAATGACTAAGCTGTTCTCAGGAATACAATGATGCAAGACAATTCTAAAGGACCTATGATGAAAAATGCTATCCACCTCCAGATAAAGAATTCATGGAGTCTGAATGCAGATTGCATCTTATTTTTTTATTATCTTCATTTTTTTTTTGTTTTTTGTTCTATATTTTCTTTCACAACATGACCATTATGGAAATTTTTCCGTGCTACACATGTATACCCTATATCAAATTGCTTGCCTTCTCAAGAAAGGGATAGTAAAAGGAGGGATGGAAGGAGAAAATTTAGAGGACAAAAATTTAAAATACAAATGTTTAAAATTGCTTTTACATGTAACTGGAAATATTTATACATACATACATATACATATGTATGTATATTTTAAGAGCTATGATATATTGCAATTAAAAGTTCACAACCTTGAGGAAAAAAGAAGTTGGATTACCTTAGTTTCATGTAATCAAAGTTACCTGCTTTATTGTGCTGTTGTATCCTGATCAATATATAGAAAAATCTGAAAATGTATGCAGCATTCAACAGCCATAGACCTCCCATACTTCAAAAGATTAAGGCAGAGGTATCTTCTCCTATTTCTCTTGGGATAATTCTTATTCTCTGCAATATTCACTTTTGATTTCTTAAAAGGATTATTCTTTCCTACTTCCATTATTGTATTTAAGTACGTATATTGTTTTCTTGGCTCTGTTTACTTAACTTTGCATTGGATCACACAAGTTCATCTATGTTTCTCTGTATTCATCATTGCAGAATAATAATATTCTCTTACATTAAGGCACCACAATTGTTTACCTAATCATTAGGCATTGTAAAGCCAATACGAGCAGTTCTCCTGAGGACTGCTGCTGTGAATAACTTTAAGAATCTAATTACACAGTATAGTGAACTCTTTATTTATTCAGCAATAAATTAAAGCAAAGCATTCAAGAAACTAAAGCACAACATTCACAACAATATAACATAGCAATTTATTACTAAGGTGGCCACATAGCCTTAAACAAAACATATTCAGTAAGTCATAATCTTCTCAATCATTATAGAGTACCCAAGTCAAGTATTTTTTTATCTTGACTCCAGGATGGCTTCCAATCATCCTTAAACTAATCATCCTTAAGGGTTAATCAGCCATAAGCCAATCATACTTAAGGATAGCAGAAAGTGCAAACACCATCCACCCCTAGGTCACAATAAGTTACAACATCATCAGTCAGCACTGAGTACCCAAGTAGTCTCCTTCATCTTAACTGGAGACTGAGTTCCAAACCCCATGGCTTCTCTTCCACGCTCCCAGCTCTTGTCTGGATTCACTTTACTGTTGCCTGGATTCACAGGTAGGCAGCTTTATGCTCCTGTTACATATTGCAGCTCATGGGGACTGCTCCACTCCAAACTCTTCACAGTTTCTGTTTCTAGGAAAACAAAGTTCAGCGGGGCTACAGCAATATTTGCACACATTGCTGGCACTATCACCTCAATGCACTTTGCGTCTGAGAAATAAACACAAATCAACAGAGTGCTTCTGTCTGACCAATTGCACAAATCAACAGACAATGCTTCTATCTAACAAAGTAATGTAATTCAATAGATAGATGCTTCTGTCTGACAAAGTAACATTGACACAGACAGAACAGACAGATAGAGAGCCGACACCACAAGCATTCTCCCTCTCAGTTATCCTTGGTGCCAGCTCATGCTTGAGCTTTTATCTGCTCTTCTTCCTCTTTTACCCTTCCTGTTATGCCTTTCCTGCTCTGATCTTTTGACAAGCTCTTCCCACCATGGGCTCCATGTGATGATGTTAGGCTTATTAAGGACAGGGAAGGTCTCCAAACTCCCATAGGCCTATTAAGGGTAACACAATGTATACTATTTCCAACAAAGACTTGACACAATCAAAGGTGAAGCTCAAAAGCACTTGAATAGCTAAAGCAGCAAAATACTACTTTGCTTGATGTTACAGGCATCTACTTTGTTTCAAATTCTTTGGCATCAAAAAAGGGCAGCTATAAATATCTTGGTGAATATAGGAACTTTCTTCTTATCAATGAGCTCCTTGCAGCTATAAGCCCCTGGGTCTCTGAGTACTGATGTTTTAGACAATTCATTTGCATAATTCCAAATTGCTATCTAGAATGATAGTACTGATTCAGAGCCCACCAATAATGCCCTAGTATGTTTATTTCCCCTTAACTCCTCTAACATTAACTCTTTCCTCCTTTTGTCATTTTTTGCCAATTTGCAGGTTTTGAGATGCAACCTCAGGGTTATTTTTGATTTGCATTTCTTTTATTATTAATGATTGGAGTATTTTTTTCATATGATTGTTAATAGTTTGTGATTCTTCTTTTGAGAACTATATGTTTATATCCTTTGTTCACTTATCTATTGGGAAATTGAAGGCTGATGCCAAAATATTTTATGCATTTTGTAGTTATTTGGAATAGGATTTTTCTTTCTAATATTGCCTTTTCATTTGTTTTCATTATACAGAAATGTTGTTGGTATTTGTGGGGGGGGTTTGTAAGCTGCAACTTTGCTGAAGCTATTTTCTCAATTAATGTCTTCACTGATTTCCTGGGGTTTTCTAAGTCATGATGTCAACAAGCAAGCCTAGTTCTATCTCATCTTTGCCTTTTTTTTATACTTTTAACTTCTATCTTTTTTCTTATTGTTATTGCTAACATTTCTAGAACTTATCAAATAATAATGGGGAGAGTGGGCATCCTTGCTTTACTCCTATGTTTATTTGGAAAGCTTCTAGTATATCCTCATTGTGTATGATATGTTGTAGTCATTGTTCTAACACTAGCACCCTCCTAGTTCAGACTTGTCGTTGGGACAAATAAGATACTGGCAAATCACTGAATATTCAACAAAAGAGAAGGTTTACTTTTACCTAACACAGTAACCCCTATGCAACAAAGATACAGTGGAACTTAGCTCGTATGATCACACACCCCACCCCAGCCCAGTCCTGGATTCCATCTGGAAAAGCAGCTAGTTAGTCAGTCATCAGGTATGGTGACTCACGCTCTTGAGACAAATCTGAGAGTTGGTAACTACACACAGCTGAGACCTTTAAGTCCCCAGAGCAGTAAGTTGAATCAGGGAAGCTGGGGCCAATTAAGTTCTATGGTAAGAGGAAGTTGTGTCAGGGTCAGGAAAGTTTTCTCAGGAAATCACTGGACGTGATTCTTGCTTTTGGCTTAAGATCTATACTTCTTGTGATATTTTTAAAGGTGTTTTTAAAATCTCTATACTTATGATTTTTGTTTGAGTGTGTGTATGTTTGTTTTTGCTTTTTTTTAAAACAAAATGAATGCTGTACTTTCTCAAAGACTTTTTTTTTCTTCTATTGAGTTTATCAAGTGGATTGGATGTTTGTTTTCAATATAATTCATTATGATGATTATTTTCCTACTGTTGACCCATCCTTTCATCACTGGTATATTTCCAATTTGATTGTATTTCTTGGTTGAATTTCTGTACCTCTTTGACAGAATTTTTATGTAAAATGATACATATTAATGATATTTGTTTATATTTCTCCTTTGTTTTATCTTTCCGTGGTTTAATTATTAGGATTATATTTCCCTCATAGGAACAGTCTGGAAGAATGCTTTAAAAACTTTTTTTTGACAAAAATCTGTGTGTTATTGGTACTATTTGCTCTTCAAAAATTTGAAAAGATTATCTTGTAAATCCATCAGAAACAGGAGGTCCCTCCCCCACCCCACCTCTTTAGATAGTTCCTTTATAGCTAGTTCTATTTCTTTTTCTGAGATTGGGTTATTTAGAATTTTTATTTGGTATTCTGCTATTTTGTGTATTTGTATTTCTGAAAGTATTCATATATTTCTTTTCTGTTCTCTAGTTTGTAATTATTTATCTGCTTTGTAGGTTTTGACTATTCTTTTAACTTCTGATTTATTGTGATTCCACCTTGCTCATTTTCTGTCTTGTTGATTTGATTTTCCACTCTTCCACCAGCTGGCTAAAGAGTTCTCAATTTCATTAGGTTTTTTTTTTTTTTGAGAACTACTAGTTTGTTTCTGATTTCTACAGTCTCTTTGATTTCCAGTTTATTTATTTCTCTTTTCATTTTTAATATCTCTTCTTTGGATTTCTTACTGGCTTTCAAATTTTTTAAATGCATATTTATTTCATTAGTCCTCATTATTTGTTGGTAGGGATATAAGTAATCTCTTGAGTACTGCTTTAGCTGAATCCTCAAAAACGTTGCTTTATCATCATTTCTTCACTTTCTTATTAATTGTTTCTATGATTTGCTCTTTTATGAACTTATTTAGAATTTCATTAAGTCATTATTTTGTTCTGTTATTTTTGTTTGTGATCTCTAAACTGATTACTTTTTTTGCATTATGGTTTGTAAAGGATAAATTCAGTATTTCTGCCTTTTACATTTACTTGTGATATCTGTGCCCTAATGCATGGTGAATTATTGTAAAAATTCCAAATAATTTCTAAGAAATACATATTTTTAATAGTCCCATTTAGAAGATACCATAAGTCTTTTGACTCCAGTTTCCCAAGCAATGTGTTCATATATTTCCTTTTGTTTCTCTTTCTGTTAAATGTGTCCTTCAATAGCGATTTAGAGCATTTTTTGTATGACTAAAGATGAGTTCATCATTCTTACAGCACAGTAGTATTCCATCACAATCTTACACCACAGTTTATTCAGTCATTCCCCAATTGAAGGGCATCCCTGCAATTTACACTTTTTGCCACCACAAAGAAAGCTGCCTTAGTTCTATTCTACACTATTCTTCTATTTTTGTCTAGACTAAACTTTTAGTCTGTGATTCGTGGTTCTTCTATTTATTTATTCCTTTGTTAGTCTCTTTGTTCCATGTGAATTAAGGTTTCTAACTACCTGGTTTGTCTTCCCTCTTCTAAACAATTCCTATTATTGCCTTGCAGCTCTGGCCACATTCTCCCTTATTACTGCTATGTCTCACCCTTAGAAGGAGATAGAGACAGAGAAGTGTTATTCCGTTGTAGGAATTTTCCTGTGTCCCTGATGATTCATTCTGTTTTTACCCTTTTTTTTCCTCATGAACATTTTTCTTCCATATTTGCCATGAAATATTTCTGGGTCCATGCTCTTACCCTTTTGTATATCAGATTCCCCTTATCTTAAGGTAGAATGCTGTCTATGGAAGTGTAAGATGCCCTCAGAAGTAGTGGTCTTTCTGAGCAAAGAAAGTCCCTATATATTATACACACTGTAAGGTTCCCATTTCCTATTATAGAATCTCTCTCCTCCCATGGGAGGGTTCTTCACCGGGACCTGTCACTGAATTGAGACTTCCCTTTTTCTTCCCTCTTGTTTCAATCCCTCACTTTTATATCTCACCCATTTTCCCAAAGTTTCTCTTCTTCCGAGAGAATTTAAATTATTCCCCACTAATCATTTCTTGTTGACTTTCCTAAGATATCTCACATATTCCCCTAGATCTTCATGCTCCCCTCTGAAATTTTTATGCTTTCCCCCATTCTACATTTTAGTCTTACAAACATTGATTTATTTACATGTATTTATATGTATAGTTGAGGTTGTAGTTGAGGTTTAGTCCATGGTTTTTCAGGACTGATTTCTCCACCATCATTTCTGTTTAAATTCTACTTTTTTCATCCTTGTGTCTTTGTGTACTTTTAGAAAGAAATCTCTTAATTATCTCCTCATTGTTAATTTGTTGTTGCTATTTTTATTGTTTTTTTGTTATCGTTGTTCTCCTTGTTGTTATTTCCAACTTATATGAGTCCCTTTTCTGTTTTCTCCAGTGTAATTTATTTCATTACTCGTGCTTTTTCATAGCTTGTTTGGTGGTGGTTGTTGTTGTTCAGTCATATCTGACTCTTCATGACCCCAATGGGGGTTTTCTCAGCAAAGATAATGAAGTGGTCTGCCATTTCTTTCTCCAGCTCATTTTACAGATGAGGAGACTGAGGCAAACAGGATTAAGTGACTTGCCCAAGGTCCCACAGTTAGTAATTTGAATTTAGGAAGATGAGTTCTCCTGACTCCAGGTCTTCACTTTAACCACTGAGCCACTTAGTTGCCCATTCTGTTTATGTGTCTTTTTTGTATTTCGGTTGCCTAGAGTGCTTGCAGGGGAAATGATCACATTTTCCTTTTTTATTTTTTGTAGAAATGCTTCAAATTTCCTTCTTTTAGTGAATATTCATCTCTTTCATTGATGATTGGACTCAGATTTGTGGGTATGTCATCATCGTTTGCATGTTGGGCTTCTCTGGTCCTTGAAACACATCATTATACTCTTTTCTGTGATTTCTGGTGGGTACAGAATAGTCTTCTGTTATTTGAATTTCCTTCCCTTCATATTTTAATGTCTGGTCACTTAAAGAATTTGGTTTTTATTGTTACTATTGTTGGATTTAATTACTTTGTGTCTAGCAATTTGCAGCATAGTTTTTTTTTTTTTAAAGGTGTTCAATTGATTCTTTTGATGGGCACTTTGTTTTCTACATTCAGAAGTTATGGGCAATTTTCTTATATTCTCTTATTATGACTTTCAGACTTTTTGGACTTATCCTGTCTTTCTGGGAGGCATATGATCCTTATCTACACTTCATGTCTTAGAGATTTTCATATTGTGCGTATATAGCAGCGATTCTCAACCTTTGAGTTATGTTCAATTAGTAACAATGAAAATAAATCCTGCATATCAGATATTTACATTACGATTCATGACAGCAGCAAAATTACAGTTATGAAGTAACAACAAAAATAATGTTATGGTTGGGGAACACCACAACACGAGGAACTGTATTAAAGGGTCACGGCATTAGGAAGATTGAGAACCACTGCACTATAGATTCAATTCTGCCAATTATTTTTGCTGTGTAAACCAGAAATTCTATTTTCAAGATTCTTATTTCATTTGAACTATTTGGGAACATCCTGCTGTGATTCCATGACTTGTCGAGAATACCCAATTATTTTCTCGTTATGTGTTGATTAACGTTCCTTTGTTTTTCAGTCTTTATTCACAGATGTTTGCACATTTTTATTTGATGTGGCCATCTCCCATTCTGGTTTTAAAATCTTCCCTCTTGATTTATGTTAATAGTCAAGGTTTGAAACTGAATTTTCTTCCTCCTAAGAGTTTTTAAAATTTCATTTCTTTTCCCTTAGATTCTCCTTTCTTTCACTTTCTTTCTGACTTCTTCACCTTTGATCATGGGTATCCCAGGGATGGACCTCAAAGCTGTCTCAACTGCCTCCTTTGTTGTAGAATTCACTTTTCACCAGCATCATTCCCTGCCTTAAATGATTTCAAGGGGAACACAACTGGCTCTGACTGGGTGCCAGTCCTTCTTCATTTAGACATGGTGGAGCCTCACACATGCAGTGATATCTCCCCTAGTTTTCTTTAGCTCTCTGAGTGATATAGCACTGTACTGCACTGCTATCCTGGACTGAAAAGACTTCAGTTTTTATATATAGCCAACTTCTCTATACATGGCAGTTGAGAGATGGAAAGGGTTGAACATAGCTGTGTGAATTCATTAATGTGTTGTCTCATTAGACTTCTTGATGTTTTTGCCCATGGAGACAGCTGCAATTACTTTACTTCTTGTACATGTTTTTAATTTTTTTTGGAGAGTTTTGAGAGTTTGGGAGAAGCAGAGAAAATATCTAGTTGTCCATTTTATTGCCCACATGACCCAGAAGTCCCTTTTAAAGAAAAACTAGGCTTGCCTGCATGGGGTAGAAGCTTAGGGAAAACTAACCTGGCCTATATATTAGGGACCTAGGGAATATTGTTCCTATTATCAATCAATAGTCCAGTAATTTCAAGATAGCTAAAAAAAAAAAAATATTCTGCAGAGAAAGAACTCCAGCACATTTTCCATGAAACTCACTGTACTGTTCCTTCTGTTCCGCCATCTTGTCTCTACTCTGTTCCAAGAGTTATTTCAATAATGTATTTGTGGAGGGAAGGAGTTAGCTTTTCCAGCAACCTCAAGTTTGTTTCCTTTCCTTGAATAGAAACCACAGAGTTGCACTAGGAGCCTATATGGGGTCCTGTAGGAAAGGTGGGACTCACTGGAGCAGAAAAATAATACCAGTTATTAGGAAACTACTGAGTCATTTATGTATTTTCAGTATTTTATGTGCGGTGAATTAAAGCCTATTTCATACCTCTTAAGTATTGTTACCTTGAGTGTTTTCATTAGAACTAGGGACTCTTTTACCCATACCTGTGAATATATAATCATGGCCCTATATTCTGAGATTTCCCAGAAGAAACTCCAGGTGGCAGCAAAATGACCTAATGAGAGAATGCTTTGGGGGAGCTGCCCTTAAGATATAGCCTATGATACAGAGCACCAAATTATTCATGAAGAAAAAATTTTAATTAATAGGTTCTGCCTTGATATCAACATGAGTAATGTTAGGCTTCCAAATGAAGCTCTCAAGATTTTACAAAAATGATCGAGTTTCATAAATCTTGTAGTCCATTCATTCTGTGAAGCTAAATTCAAACATTTTTGAACAAAGAAACATTGTTGTTGGTTTTTTTAAGTTAGCTTTAACGTTTAATGTTACTTCTTTCAAGCTCTGGGTCTGTAGGTCTCTCATAAGGGAAGCAGGAAAAAAAATGATGATGTTTGAAAGGAAAAAGAAATGGATTTGTGTTTTATTTTAAATAGGTTTTAAAGTAGTTCCAAAGGACTTTAAGTTTTGTTTTTTTTTTTTCCCTAAGGGTATATAGCAATAATGGATTGGATTGGGACTGGTCCTATACATTGCATTGCTTTAGGAAACTCCTGGAAAAAGAGACTCTGCAAGTACTTGGCCCTGTCCCAGCCATTCAGCTTCACACAGAGGAACACACCCAACTTCACTGGCACAGCTACAGGGAACTCTGTCACCACAAACTCACTCTGTGAGCCTTGGATCCCAAAGGAGGTCAACTCATGTTGGAAGGCTAGGCAATATCTTTCCCCTTTCTACCCTATAAAAATCGATTCCTTTTTCTCCCATATCAACATATGTTTTCTCTCCATTATACATGCAATTTTTCATATTTAAATATTTCCTCCTGCAACTTATAGTTGAAAACAGTATATTTTTCTGAAACACTAAGACATTGGCTTCTTCAGGGTCATGCTACCAGCAGGGGTTAAAGCAAGATCTTCCTGGCTTTAAAGCTAGCTTTCTATCCACTGCACCACACTGCTTCAAAAGTAAAAAAAAAGAAAGAAACACTTTTTATTTGGGGAGCTTTGGATACTTTCTGAATTAGTATTATATACTTAAAAATATTTAGTTCCTCAAAAAAGAGAGATGGGTCACTTACCCTTTATCTTTCAAATAAGAGTGGTATATGGTGAAGAACAGTGTTTGACCATTCAAGATCTTTTATGTATCACCATTATGTCTAATCAATCTTCGTCTGGTGACTGGGAGAAGCAGTTATTTTAAAAATATTTTTTTCTCGGGGTTTTGCCTAAACTAATGAATTTCTGATCATTGGCAGTCATTACTGTTGTTGTTATTTCATTGCCAGACTGGAACTGTTGTTTCATCTCTGAGATCGTTGGGTTTCTGCAAAGGATATGATTTGTGCCTGTGGATGAGTATATTGTGTGTGTGTGTGTACTTTGAAATCCATCTGGAGAATTTGATGCAGAGTGCCCAGGTTACTCTCTTTTACATCTCCTTTGTTCATGCTGCAGAAAGAAGAAAACAATGCCATGGATAAATATTTTCCTCAAAATTATGACGGTAATTTTCTTTGGGTCCTTTCTAAGCATCTGGAGAAACAGGAGTAAAAATAGTAGAAAAGTGACATTTTTAGAATCCTGACTGTTACAGAACTATTATATCTCTATAGAAATGTAAGCCAGTATATTTGCATTTCCTCATTTTATATCAGGATTTATTTTGTTTGTCCTGTTCATCATTTTATAATCTTGGTTCCTTTTAATTGTTTGTGTCCAGAGACATTGTGATTTATTAGATTTAAGGATATGATTTAATAAACAGAATGAAGCAATAGTGTATTATTAGAAAGTAACAATTGGCCATATGGTGCTGTTACGGGAATCTGAAGATCTTCCCTGCCCCTAGGCCCTTTGATAGGCTTAAGTGACTCTAAGTACCTTCCCTGATTTGAAAATATGCTCTGCCCCCAAGAGGCTGAATGTGGTCACATGGAGCCTATGGCAGGAAGTTGTTTT
>CM053590.1:198378044-198442506 GCA_028646515.1 Pseudochirops corinnae | reverse complement strand
GCTGACTTTTCCCCCTGAACTAGGTACATGATGTATGTTTGATTGATTAAAGTGAAACCGTTAACCCATTTTGAGTTGTTTTCCTTTAGAAAAGCAGATCTAAGAACCTGTGCTAGCAGCCGCCCTGGATATGCTAGGGTGCTTGCTGATACAGGTGCTTTTTTCAGAGAGAAAAAAAGGCAATTTAAATCCTAAGTGAAAAAAGAATGAGCAGGGAAAACATTACACTTCATTTCAACATGTACTAGTAGGAGCGTTCTTTAGACATTTATCCCCTCTTAATAAATAGTAACTTCCTATTTTAGCTCATGCTACTTGGGCTGTGAGCTATTCCAAATAAGTTCAAAATATTTCCAGACAACTGAAGGTTACCTGTATAAATGCCAGAACTTTGATTTCAATAATTTTATTTTAAAACCTTTCTAAAATGCATCGCACACTTACTCTTCCTTCACTGCTTTTTGAATAATACATAGAGGTTAATTTCACTTCTTTTTGGGGTAATTTTTCTGGAAAGACAGCATGAATAGCAGACACAGTTCTGGTCCTAGAGTCAGGAACACCCAGGTTCAAACACTTTATATTTGTGTGATTCTGTGCTGAAATTCTCTGAATCTAAGGCCCTCATCTGTGAAAGGAGGATCCCTGACAACATAATAGCATTTAAAGTCCCTTCTGGCTCCAAATCTGTGATTTAGGCTCAAGATTCAGTTCAGTTATTTTTCAGTCATATCTGCCTCTTTCAGATACGTTTGGAATTTTCTTACTTTTTTTGCTTTTTGGAGGGGGGAGGGCAGGGCAGTTGGGATTAAGTGACTTGCCCAAGGTCACATGGTTAGTAAGTGTTAAGTGTCTGAGGCTGAAGTTGGACTCAGGTCCTCCCGACTTCAGGGCTAGTGCTCTACTCACTGCACCACCTAGCCATTCCTATTTGGAATTTTCTTGGCAAAGATACTGGAGTGGTTTGCCATTTCCTTCTTCAGTTCATTTTACAGATGAGAAACCTGAGTCAAAGAGGGTTAAGTGACTTTCCCAGGGTCACACAGCTAATAAGTTTCTGAGGCCACATTTGAAGTCAGGAAGATGCATTTTCTTGGCTTCAGGCCCAGCACTCTGTTCACTGACCCACCTAGCTGCTCAGACTCATGATGACAGACAATAAATATCAAACTGTGGCTTCTGTGAATTTGAGATTTATAAGGTTGTTTTACAGTAAACAGAATGGCCTGACTGTGAGTGCTTTAATAATTCTTCTGTTTGCTTTTCAGTCTCTGTCTCATTCAATATTATGAGTTTGTCTAACTCTAACAGCCAACCTCTACCCACTGGTGCTTCTAAATATACTGTTTCAACAGCAGAACTAAGAAGAATTAAGTTTTCAAGGGAAACCAGCAATTAAGTTTATTAAATTAATAACCTTATTTTAAACACAGTTCTGAGTCAATAGACTGGATTAAATCCTGATGGTGGTTCTATGTCCTTTTTATGGCATAAAATAGGAAAGCACTAATTTCCTGTGTGAACTTGAACTTGTGCGAGGGTTTTAACTCTGGTCTTTGGTCCCTGGTCTTCAGTTTCCTAATTTGACAAATGAGGTAATTGGACTAGGTATATTCTAAAATTCTTTCCAATTTTGAGTCATTCATCAATTTATTCATTCACTTGACCAAGATTTATTAAATGTTCATATTGTGTAGAGTGTCAAGCTGGCATTGAAAGATCTACAAAATTTAGATGACATAATCCTAGCTCTCATGAAGCCTGTAACATAAGATGGGGCTAACCCATAAACACAGATAACTGGAATGCTGAATATTACAGGATGTGAAATACATCAGAGAGCCGTAAAACTGAAAACTTGTTCAGTGAAAGCTGAGGGGGAAGTCAGTTACTGACTAGAGAAGTAGAACTGAAACCATGAAAATAAATTTTATGTTTTATGTTCTTTGGTCTTCTTCAAGTGTTTTCCTTGTCATCTAGATGCCTTTTAGACTTCCATTTCATAGCTATGTTGTTGGTTTTTAGAAGTTGGGCTAGTACGTATTTTCCATGTTCTTATAATTTAACATAGGTGGAAATGAATGTTCTAGGTTTTGTCATTTGTGAGCAGATGACTCTGTTGAAAGAGCTCTGTGAATGAGCAATTATGAAGATTACACATAAGCTTTTTAGTTTGTGGCCATAATCAAATCAAACTCTTCAGGCTAATCAAACATACTTAGTGGTCTACATAATTATAATTGTGGTGAATGATAATTAGACTTAGTAAATCATAATCCAAGAAAGGATTTATTAAGTGCTTACATCATGCTAAGCTTGGGGGAGTACAAAAAGGGGGGAAATCCACACAATCTTTGTCCTTAAGGTACTCACATTTGAATAGGCTGAGAGGACACAACATACAAATAGTTATTGACATACAAAGTCTATACAGCGTAGATGTTGGGAGGAGTGATCTACGATGAGAAGGAAGCAGAAGCTGGGGAGAACAGGAAAGGTCTCCTGAAGAAGCTGGCATTTAAACTCAGTCTTGGAGGAAGCCTGAGATTCTAAGGGGGATGGAATTGAAGAGGGAGAACATTTCAGGAATGGGGGACAACCAGTACAAAAGACCAGAAACGGCCAGTGGAGTGTTGTGTTTGAGGAACTGCAAGGTGACTAGTGGAGCTAGATTGCAGAGTGCAGAAATCAGGGAGAAGAATGAAATGAAAAGTAAAAAGATGAGAAAAACTGGTAGGGGACATTTGATCCCAGAAATAATAGGTGACCACTGGAGTTTATTGAATAGGGGTATGACACAGGCATGCCTAAGCTTTAGGAAAACCATTCTGGCAGCTGTGGAGGATGGATTGGAATGAGAAGAGACTTGAGGCAGGAAGACCAAACAGAAGGCTATAGGGGTGAAGGTATGGGGTGATAAAAGCTTGCGCCAAGGTGGACCCCTATTTAGAAGAGATACAATGAAAGTAAAACAACAGATTGGCAACAGATTGGATATGTAAGATGAGTTGAAGTGAGGACTTAAGGATAACACCAAGGTAGAGAACTTGGATGCTTGGCAAGACTGTAGTTCATGTAACAGGGAAGTCTGGAAGAGGGATGGGTTAGGGGTGGGGGAGGAAAGAGCTACTGAATTTTCTTTTGGACCTATTGAGTTTTGAGGTGACTATAGGACATACAGTTCAAAATGTAGAAAAAGAAGTTGGTGATACAAAATCATAGCTCAGGAGAGAGCAGTTAGGGCTAAATAATTAGTTATGATCATTGTTTACATAGCAATAATAATTGGACCCATGAGAACTGAGGAGATTGTCAAGTGAGTTAGTATAGCAGGATAAGAGAAGAGATTGCAGGACAAACTCCTGAGGGATGCTCACGATTAGTAATTGTAACCAGGATGATGATAGAGCAGAGGAGACTGAGAAGTTAATGGTCAGATGGATAAGGGGAGAACCAAGAGAGAGCAGTAAAAGGAAAAATTAGAGAAGAGAAAGGATCCAAAAAGAGAGAAAGATGGACAGTGTCAAAGACTACAGAGATGGTAAGACAGAGAGAATTGAGAAAAGGCCATTCATTAGATTGGGCAACTAACAGATCATTGGTGATTTAGACAGAACAATTTCAGTTGAATGATGAAATTGGAGACTAGAGAGTTTAACCAGAAGAAGTGAAGATGCTCAGTATAGAAGACTTTCTCAAGAAGTTTAGCAGAAAAAAGGAGAAGAGATATTAGATGGTACCTGTCAGGGATATTAGGATCAAGTGAGGGTTTTCTAAAGGGTGAAGGAGACCTCCATATGTATGTAGGCAGCAGGGAAAGAGCCAGTAGATAGGGAGAGAAAAGACCAAAGAGAGAGTGGGAATGATAAAGGGGACAGTCTGCTGGAAAAGACAGAAGGAAGGTCAGAAGGAAAGCAGAAAATTGGGGGGAAATTATAGATGGTTTTTCAGATAAATTTCTCATATCTCAAATATATAAAGAACTTTGTCAAATTTATAAGAGTATGAGTTATTCCCCAACTGATAAATTATCAAAGAATATGAAGAGGCAGTTTTTTGATGAAAAAATAAAAACTGCACATAATCATGTGGAAAAAATGCTCTAAATCATTATTGATTAGAGAAATACAAAATAAAACAACTTTGAGATATCAGTTTACACCTGTCGGATTGGCTAAAGTTGATCGAAGGGATAAGTGACAAATGTTGGAGGGAATGTGGAAAAATTTGGACACATTTATAGTTGGTGGAACTGTGAACTGATCTAACCATTTAGGAGGGCAATCTGGAATTATGCCCAAAGAGTCACAAAACACACACACACACACACACACATACACATATATATTTATGTATGTATACATATACACACACATACATATTTGTGTCTAATGGTAGCCTTTTCTATGCCCAGTGCTTCTTTAAACTTTTTCCACTCATGACCCCTTTTTGCCCAAGAAACTTTCATGCAACCACGGAGTGTGTAGGTATATAAAACAGATGTACTCATCTAGTAAAACACATTTTGTTAGTCATCTAATAATAGTATAAGAATAGACATGTACCAATATATATTGGACATAAATCATATAAGGGTAATTAGATAATTAGATATAGCAAGGCTTTTTACTAGGCCTCAGACTTTAACATAACATTCACTACTTGTTTACCAGTCGTGAGACTCACTTGTGCAACCACAAGAATACAGGCTTTTTGCTCAAATTCCATGTCCAAGCCTAGCATGGGTGGTATGGTATGGAAAACCCTCCAGTTTGTTTTTAGTTTCTCTGTACTATCCATACCATCTCATCTTGCTCAACATGAGTAGAAATACATCCATTTTATGATCAATTAGTCAACAGAGATATGCCAGGCTTTACCTAACCCAGGATCCCACTGCTGATATAGCATTTTTTGGTTGATACATCCTTTCTGAACCTAAAAATAAGGTTAATCAGCCAATGGGATTGTGTATTTTACTTTAGCTTCTCTTGAGTGTCTAGACATCAAACTCTATAAAAACAAGGTCTTGGAAACCAAAGGATCTCAGATCATGAGGAAGATCTGAGGTCTACTTCATTAGAGCGGTCTGTGGACCCTTTAACAAAGTGTTCTTGGCTTGGAGCTCTCTGCTCAGAGGTTTTTCTTGTAGATTAGACAGTTTTAGACCCCACATTACTATACACACACACACACACACACACACATATATGTATAATTTGAAATATATAACTAATATTTATACATAAGCATCAAAGTAGTAATTATATTGATCAATATAATCAATGATTCATATTAATATAGATAAATATCATTAAGACATTCAATTATAATATGTTACCATGTTATATATATTATTATTATTATTATTGTATTTCTATAATGTTGACATTATAATTCTATGTTATATATAAGTAATCATTCTTATACTCTGAATCTTCTGGTGGATCTGCCTACCTTATGTCTTTCCCCATTCTAATACAGCTTCTGTTCACCCACTAAAGTGATTTTCCTAAAGTGAAGGTCTGATTATGTCACCCCCACCCCCTTTTCAATAAACGCCAGTGGCTTCCTGTTGCCTCCAGGAGAAAATACAAAATCCTCTGTTTAGCATGCAAAGCCCCTCATAGCCTTGCCCCTCCTGCCCTTCTGCTCTTCTTATACCTTACTGCCTGACATGTACTCTTTGACCCACTAACACTGGCCTTCTGGCTGACCCATGAACAAGACATTCCACTCCTTGGTTCGAGGCATTCTCTCTGGTTGTCCCCCATGTCTGGAAGACTTTCTCTTCTCCCCTCCGGCTGCTGACCTCCTTGGTTTCCTTTAAGTCTCTACTAAAATCCCACCTTCTAAAGAAAACCTTCCCCAACCCCTCCTAATTCTAGGGCTTAGCTCTGTTAAATATTCCCTATTTGTCCCATGTATAGCTTGCTTTTTATGTATTTGCCTGTATGTTGTAGACAGATAAACCTCACATTATAAGGGCTGGAACTCTTTTGCCTCTTTTTTGTGCTTAACACAGTGTCTAGCATATAGCAGACACTTAATATCTGTTTATTGGTTGGTTATTGATAGACAGATCAATGGCAAAGAAGGAAAGAACAGAGGCCTACAATTACAGACCACACATCAGCCGTAGACAGGTCAGGCCAAAGTGTCTTTCCTTATAGCATTATCTCCAGTCAGATGGCAGAGATCTGGACCAAAAGCAAGGCTCTGGCTGTCTAGTGACTTTTGAATACAGCCAGTTTCCTCTGCTCAGTCAATCACAGGCATGATCCATCACTTCCTCCAGTGTTAGCAGACTGGAATCAACTACAGAATATCTGTCCATACTCCAAACCAGAAACACTTAAATTACATGTCATCAAGTATTTCTACAAATAACATTTCCACACTCTTTCATGTGAGGATTGTCCTATTATACATAGGAGAGGAGACTGAGGCCCAGAGAGATTAAAGGACATTCTCAAGGTCACACATCTTCCAAGGTGGGATTTCGAACCTGGTAAGGTAATATAAGTAATATCGTGAGGTGAATTATTTTTAGGCAGACCATATATGATGATATCAGTTCATTTTCTGTTTAGACAGGGGAATTACAAAGTCAAAACATAACAAAAGACTGAAGGAGTAGGAAAAGATGTTACTTGGAAAAGAAAAGAGAGCAGAAAGATGAATGGGAGCATGACAGTAGAAGGTGTCACTTCAGGGTCAGGGGACTTGGGTTCAAATCTTGCCTCTGAAACTTATTATCTACATGACTTTTAACAAGTCATTTAACTTTCCTGGGCTTCAGTTTCTTTATCTATAAAGTGTGTGTGTGTGTGTGTGTGTGTGTGTGTGTCTGGGAGAACTAGATGGCCTCTCAGGTCTCTATTGGCTCTAAATCTATGACACCATATGCATAAAAGGTACATGTGTTGCCAGTGAAGTTTATGTTTATACCTGGGTTTGTTTAAAGGCAGCTCAAAGGGAGGCATGAAGAAAGGAAAGGGAGGAAATGAGCCTTTATTAAATGCCAAGCATTGCGCTAATCACTTGGCAAACGACATCTCATTGGCTCCTCACAAAAATCTGAGGAGGTTGGTACTGTGAGTATCCCCATTTGGTGGTTGAGAAAATAAATATTGTAAGGGAAATGATTTTGAAGTTCATGATGCCTTCTGGTTGCTGTGTCTTAAAGAAGAATGTGTGCAGTTTAGATCCAAAGGCTCAGTTCCTTCCCACTAAAAGCTTGTTACAAAAAGCAAAACAAAACCAAAAAATATCCCCAATGGTAAATAGCAAATGAATCTATTTAACCACATGAAAAAAAATATCAGAGAAGTCATACAGATTCGATTGTGCCAGACTATGAACAGAGTAAACGAGTTCTCCTACTAGAAGCAAAGCTATCTCAGCTACACTAGGAGCAGTCTCTGATCTCATCCAAGGGGAAACTCTCCAAAGGCTCTTGAGAAACAAGTTGAAAATCAATGACATGTTGAAGCACCAGCTCTTTTTCCTTCCAAAGTCTTTTCTGTCTTATGTCCCATCTCTTCCTCTCCCTTCCTTTTTTGAGAGAGGACATACATGGTTTTCTCCCCCCACCCCCCCCATCTGTCTGTCTGTCTCTCTTGCTCTCTGTCTTTCTCTGTCTCTCTGTCTTTGTTTCTCTCTGTCTGTCTGTTTGTCTCTGTCTCTCTCTCCTAATTCCCACCTCTTTCTATCCCTCACTCTATTTGTTTTGAAAACAGGAAGCAAAAACATTTCTCTTCTCCCAAGCTCTCATGCCAACTCCATCTTTCACTCAGTCATTTAGTGTAGAGTCATCACCCTCTCCTTCATTGAGGATAGTTTTAGGCACATGGTCTAGACTTGAACATAGAGTTACATTACACAAGGAAGAGGCTGGGGACACCCAAAATAAACTTTGCTAACTATACGGTTTTACCACAGATTGTTTGCCTTTCTCTGCACCCAAAGATACTTCTCCTTTCATAGCTTTTAGGACACTGCATCTTGGAAGAGACTATGCCTGTGTATTTATCTTATTCTTAAAAGTCTCCACAGAAAAACTTTCCCCCCCCCCCCCAACTTTCCTTGGTAACCTCTTCTAATGTTAAATAATTCTTTCTTCCCTGATTCATTTCCTTCTCTAATACCCAAATCTTTCCTGTTGCATCTTCTCTTAGTCTCCCACTGCATCCTGGGTCATCTCCAGTCATCCTGATCTATATCTGGCCACTGGATCCAGATGGCTCCAGGAGGAAGGGAGGCTGGTGACTTTGCACAGTCCTCCCTCACTTAAATCCAATTTACTTGCAAGTCATAGCATCACCTTCCTGATGTCATGGTCCTCTCTGAGAATGAAGGACAAAAAAGTGGAGGAATACAATGCTTTCACAAAACTTCATGTTATTAGGAAGTCACTTATGGCTAAATAACTTATTCATTGATTCAATTTTCTAATTGTAGTATTATTTTTATTTATATCATTTGCGTCCAGACAAATTCCCCATAGTTCCTAATGGAAAGGATTTAGAAAGTGTATTCATACTTGTAAGCTATCCAAAACATAGTGAATGAATTCAAACTATTATTCTATACCAGCGGTTCTCAACCTGTGGGTCACGACCCCTTTGGGGGTCAAACAGGGTCTCCTAAGATCATGGAAAAACACATATTTCTGATGGTCTTAGGAACCAAGACATGGCTCCTCTATCTGTCTCCAGGTGGGTCTGCTTACATGCAGATACGCCCACATATGAGTATTAAAGGTTTGCAGCATTAGGAAGGTTGAGAACCACTGATCTATACTTTTCTGGGCCAAATTACCTTAGCTTCTCATCACTTAAACTACCATTTTAGTTGCCAGTCACAGCTCCAGAAATGCTAACTACCTCATAAAATTACCTGTCTTTCAGTATTTTGCCGCTCAACCTCCCGATTTCTTTTAGTAGAAAATTTTCTTTTTGCTGCTGTTACAGTTTGTTTTTTAAAGTGTCTCTCGTGTACACAATGCTGATTGTCCAAACTGTTACAATGTCTCTATTGTCAAAGAATATAAGCTTCCGAATGTTTGAGGTATTTCGAAAAGATAGAGGAGAGACTAATTTAGCTTGAAGAAAAGGGTACTCAGGAGTCTTTTCTAATACTCAATTCATCCAATTCAATGTAGATCCTTTAGATCAGGGTCCTTTTTCTGTCATGGTCCTCTTTGACAGTCTAGTGAAGCCCATGGATACCTCAGAGTGTTTTTAAAGACATAAATAAAATACACAAGATCACAAAGGAAAGCACTCATATTAAGATACAATTATATGTGTGTGTGATTGTATATATATTGTATAATTTTTTAATTTATATGGAATTTTATATGCAATTTTCACAAACTCCAAGTTAAGAATTTTAGATAAAACACTAGGTGATTGCTCTAGAAAATTCTATATTTAAACATAATGATATAATCTGAATGGAGACAATTTTTTTCTTCTACCTGTCTACCTTCATCCCCAGACTAATGAATACTATGATCTAATTTTCTCCGTTTATCAACAGAATGACAAGTTAATTCTATTTTACTAACACATAAGCTTTGCGTAAGAGGCTATCTTGGAATGCTTACTTCCAAGTTACAAAATCAATGTGCTTCTTTGTTTTTAAATTAGACCATAACTGGTTCTCTGCTCTCACAGTGCTTACCATGTAGTCTGGAAAATGATAGATACAAAATAAATAAAGAGGTAGATAACAAGAGAAATTTTTCAACAGTTCAAGATAGAACAGCAGAAGCGATGGCCTCTTGTTAATCATCAAGTGAATTACTGTTGGTGATTATCGTTAGAAGAATTATGAGAAAGGAGAGATCACTTTTTGTCGGAATGACGGGGAAAGTTTTCACAAATGCTGGGGGATCGGAGCCAGGTGTGGGTATCAAGAACGTGTTAGAGCCAGCTCCAGCTGGCTCAGGAGAGTTGATTATTAAATTTTGGGTGTGAGCATTTACACCCCAGAAGTTTGTAAATGCTACAAATCCAGGCTGGGGGTTGATTTATTGTCTTGTGACTTGTCTACACTTAAGAAAGTGATAGAAAAAATTCTAACAATGGAAATTCAACTGAAAAGTGTGTCTTAAGGTATTTTCTTTTTGGGAAAGCCTGGTGTTGAACAATTACCTTCACACGACAGGTCACAACCACCAAGTGACCAGGTCTACCAGAGATCTTCTAGATTCAGCATTCCTTGGAAAGGGATCCTGCCAGTAGTAAGCAAGGCTTTGTTAGAAAAGATTATCTTCCCCTAATAGTTGTCATTCTCTGTGTGGCTGTTGTGAAAAAGCAAACCATATCTTATTTTATGTAGAGTTGACCCTATGCAAGGTACAATTCAAAGTTCTGGAAACTCTGAAGGGGTCCATGCCAGAAATAGCAAATATGTCAGTGTATTTGTAGAACTCTGTGTTGGAGCACCTGTGCCCACAGTGTCAGGACATGGTTATTAGTCCTTCACTTTCCTAAGGGGTAAGCTTGTTCACAGATGTTATTGGAGGGGGAAAAAAATGTCCTATTTACTTAGTAGACTCACTCTGAGAAACCATTATGCTCAGCTATGGAAATACCTTAGCTGTTTTGGTATTTCTTTAATTTTGGAAACCTTTATTATTTGCAGTGTAGACCAAAATAGCCCATACCACAGGCTCAGATAAACACCAAATTTTCCTTTAATACCATGGATTCTAATAGATCTAGGAGAGAAAAAGAGGAAGTAAATCTGTATGCACAGTCAATCCAGCACCACTACTTGCAAAAGGAGACTTATCGACTCACCTGGAAACTAGTATCCTTTCCTACATCTGCAACACAAACATTACAGGGAAGATAGTTGGAAGGAAGTTTGAATTCAACCCTGAGTGGGAATGGGCATATGAAAGAGGTGCACACTCAGTATTCACACTCATTTTACCCCATCTATTTCTGAGGATGACAAAAAGTACCAACAAGTGCTTTCAGAAACTGGAATAACTGCACAGACATGAACCTATATTTAAACCCTTTCTCTGGCACAACAAAGGGAGCCTTAATATTGTTATTGGTTGATTGTGAGGGAAGCAGTGAATGAGAGTAACCTTGGATACCTTTTTCATAGAGCAATCACTGCACTCCTCTGTGGTATGGTGTAAATAAAGTGGGTATCTCATGTGTAATATAACCATGTTGTAGGCAAGCATAAGGGTGATTGATCTATTAGGGTAGTGAGGAACAGCCTGTATTCCATGGAGTACCAGTACCTCATAAGGGTCTGATTTTACCTGAGTTCAGCTCATATTTGCCTCAAAAGTTTATTTCTGTTAGTCCTAGGGGTATATGTGAAGGCCTACATACACATACACGTACATACACATACATGCACACATACATACACATAATGGCTATCTGCTCTCCTGCTTATGTGGTACCTGTGTCTGCCTGTGTTTGTGAAGTTAGTCCAGGTCTTAACATCCCAAAGCTGTCTTGTGCTTCTTTGTGAAGGTGGAGAGAACTTTCTCTCCCAGCTTCCTTTTCCCAGAAACTTCCAAAGTCACATTTAAAGACATATTATGAAAGTGGCAGATTCTGGGATAACATTTGTTTGAGTTTTTTGATTCACAGCGGCATTCAAAGCCTAAGATGTTATACTTGTATTTGCCATCTCTTTTTCATTTTATGTCTTCTTTCCAAGTATTACAGTATAGGCTTGACTTTCTCTGACTTTAATTGACTTGCCTATTGAACTTGGGTTGCCTATTGAACTCCATGAGTTGTTTTTCCCCTTGTAAAGCCAAGCACGAGCAGCTTCCCAGAGGACTGCTGCTGTGAATAGCTTTCAAGATTCTGATTACATAGTATAGCGAACTCTGTATTTATTCAGTAACAAATCAGAGCAAAACATTTACAGAAATCAAAGTACAGCATTCAAAATGTTATAACTTCACAACTTATCACTAAAATGGCCACATAGTTTTCACCAAATGGTCACATAGTTTTAAGCACAGTACATACATTTAGTCAATCACAAAGTCCTTAATTTAATCACAAAGTACAAAAGTCAAAGTCCTCCATGCATGGGGTACAATTAAGTTACAATTTTATCAGTCACTACTCAGAACCCTCTGAAGGGGTAGTGGAAAGTACAAAGGCCATCCACCCCAGGTCACAAGTGAGTTACAATTTCATCAGTCAGCATTAAATATCCAAGGAGAGGTCTTTTCATCTTGACTTCAGGCAGGCTCTCAGCTTCCATGATTCCTCTTCCATAGGCCCAGCTCCTGCCCAAATCTAACCAACTGCCACCTGAGTTCAAAGGCAGATAGCTCCTAGTTCCTTGTCTAGCTCTCTGTGCAGTTCTTGTTCCACATTGAAGCTCACAGTGTCCAGTCTACCTTAAGTCCTTCACAGTTTCTGTTCCTGGGAAGAGAAAACTTAACAGAGCCACAACAATATCTACACACATCTTGTTTAGCAGAATTACAACAGTATTCACACGCATGGTTGGCACTATCATCTCAATTCACTTTCTGCTTGTGAAATCAACAAAGACCCCAAACAGACAGACAAAGTACCAACACCATAGTCATACTTCCTCTGGCAGCTCCGGCTGGTCCTCAGAAGTCTTCGGTAGCTCCAGCTGGCTCTGGGAAACTCTCAGCAGGAGTTTGGCTGGCTCTCAGAAGAAGCTCCACCATCACAAGTTCTGTTCTCAAAATCAAAATCATTTTCTCCAGCCTCTACATGGCTTGCTCCAAGAAATTCTGTCTCAATTCTAAATTCTCATTTCTCTTCTCAGTTCTTCTCAATTCTCAGTTCAGTCCTCAGTCCAGCAGTAGCAGCCCAGCCTTCAGATGCTCACTGAAAGAAATTCTGACTCTCTAGCTTGTGTTTTTCCTTATATAAGATATTAGTTCGTCCCTGTTCCAGCCTCTTCCTATTATGTCAGCAACAGGGGTTCATACTTTCCGTTTCTTAACAGAGGCTTGATATAATTAACTCGAAACTAAGTGCCAATACAAAGGGATCTTCAAATTCCATTACTATTACACCCCCATAGAGGTGCTTCTAATACACTATCAACTATTAATACAGTAGCAAAAATTAGTTTATCAGATTAGTTAGCAGAAACAAAGGTCCTGAAGATATTGGACAATGGATATGCATAGATAAATAGAAAACTTTACCAGAAAGATATTTAGGAGCAATGTGGTCTATTGACGGAGGGCCAGCCTAGATGCAGTATCATTGAGGTATGGTGAGATGGATGGGTAGAGGGTAGAAACCATGTAAGAGGAACAGCAAAAAGGAAGAGGAATGATCCAATAGAATTATAAATTGGTACCAAAAAGCATTTAATTTTACCTCATGCTAGCCCCTGTCAAAGTAAAGGTTCTAGAGAAAAAAAAATAGAATTTACATATTAAAAATGGTTTCTTCTAAACTTTGGTTTGAAGCCCTCTTGCTAAGTACCCAGTAGGGCTGTAAAGTAAATTAGTTGATGTGTTAAACTCCTGCTTCCCAAGTGGCTAATGGAGTACCTATAAGGCAGTGGTTCTCAACCTTCCTAATGCTGTGACCCTCTGATACAGTTCCTCATGTTGTGGTGACTCCCAACCATAAAATTATTTTCATTGTTACTTCATAACTGTAATTTTGCTACTGTTATGAATCATAATGTAAATATCTGATATGCAAGATGTATTTAAATTGAACATAACCCACAGGTTGAGAACCGCTGCTATAGGGAGTACAGACTAAAGCCAGAAGCAAAAGACTGGAGGTAGGCAAGAAGTGAGTGGAAATTAGAGGATTTCAGGAGGCAGTATAACCAGATTGGAAAAAAAAGTGCCTTTCTGTAAAAATAGGACATTATATATTTAAAATGTATTCACTTCATGACTAAAGAAAGAATAGTACCTCCAAACCTGGCGTCAGTTCTTAGTAATTATTTTTTGTCCCTTGTCTATTTTACTTGGGAGCTATTTTTGCTAGTTCATATTTGGAGAATTCTCAGTTCCTGTGGTGAGCTTATGGCAGGAGTTTTCCAGAGCTAGCTCATCTGGGCTTACCAAAGCCAACTGCTAAATTTTTGGTGTGAGAATTTATACCTCAGAAATCAGCAATAGCTACAAATCAGGGCTTGATTTATTGTATTGTTGATTATCTAGAATTTTAAAAGTGATGGGGAAAATGTTAATAATGCAGATTAAAGTTAAAAGTGTGTGCATTTGAGGGGTGGGAAGAACCACTTGTAAACATTTACCAGTATCTTCTGGCTAATGATAACTAAACCCTTTCCCCTCCAAACTTTAAAAAAACAAACTTCTAGAACCTCTGTAAGGCTTATGTGGGTTGGTGTGTGTGTGTGTGTGTGTGTGTGTGTGTGTATGTATGTATGTGTATGTGTGTGTCTGTGTATGTGTGTGCATGTATGTGTGTGTGCATGTATGTGTGTGTGCATGTGTGTAAATGAATATTGGGATCCTTATTAGAAACAATTTAGTTTGGTATGATACATCTATTTGGGGACAAAATTTTTCCCAAAGTAATGATTGTGTATTTCAAGCCTGTGTGTCTGACAAAATACCTGTCCCTGTTTTTAAGAAGGAAAAGAAAATGTGCATAGCACTTATTAATTACCATCTGCCAAGACATACTGTTGCCAACATCTTAAGATCCCTGGGTTTACAAGAGATTTGTTCTGCTACAGAATCTAGAGAACAATCTTGGCAACTATAACTGATTTATTCATGCAGCAATGAAACCAAGATTTCTTCTAATACATTTGGCTAAAATAATGTTTTAGAGGGGCTATTTTTAGAGTGCTATTTTAAGGTTTGCGAAGCTCTACATTCATTATCTCATTTAATTGTCACCATTTTTACAGAAGACCCTAGCAGCCATCTAGTTCAAACCAAAAATGAAAGAAATACCCAACATAATGTACCTGACAAGTGGTCGTTCCACATCTCTTTGAAGACCTCTGAGAGTAACCTATTGTCTCTTGAAGCAGCCTATTAGACTGTGGACAACTTAAGCCTCAGTTTGTTTCTTTGTGACTCCTACCCATTCTTCCTGGGGAATCAGGAGCTCACTTCTTTTCTAGATGTAGATTGAAGCTCAGAGAGGTTATGAATTGCCCATGGTGATGCCTAAAGTTTTGTAGACGGGATTCAAACCTTGTTCTTTTGTAACTTATGGCACTCATAAAGTATGCTCTGTATGAGCTCTGTATGTATATAACATATACACCTTAGGAACCTTAAAATAGTGAAGGATAAAGAGCTTCATGATGTAATTAATAGTTAATATTTATATAATGCTTTAAGGTTAGCAAATTACTTTGCTTATTTCATTTGATCCTGACACCAATCCTGTAAAGCAGGTGCTGTAGGGACCTGAGACCAAGAGGTTGAATGACTTGTCCAGAGCCACATAGCTAGTAAGCAACCAAGGCAGAATTTGAATACAGGTCTTCCTGACCTCAAGTCAAGTGTTCTGTCCACTTTTCCACTTAGTTATTTTAATAAGAATAGTATAGTGTGTATGGATGCTTTTTCTTACTCATTAATTGACATGGTTATAGAGCTAGAAAAAATAATAACACAATTCATCTAGAAGAATAAAAGTTTCAGAATATCCAGGGAATTAATGAAAAGGAATGCTGGGGAAGGTGGCCTAGCCATACCAGATCTTAAAATGTATTATAAAGCAGAAGTGATCAAAATTACTTGACACTGGCTAAGAAATAGTGTTGAATCAGTGGAATAGACTAGGTACACAAGACACAGTAGTCAATGACTATGGTAATCTACTGTTTGATAAACCCAAAGATCTTACCTTCTGGGATAGGAATTCACTTTTTGACAAAAATTGTTGGGAAAACTGGAAAATAGTATGACAGAAGTTGGGTGTAGACCAATATCTTATATTGTATACCAAAATAAAGTCAAAGTAAGCACACAGTTTAGATATGAAGGTTAATACTATAAGCAAACTGGAAGAAAAAGGAATAGTTTACCTATATGTTTTATGGAGAATTGAAGAATTTATGACCACACAAGGGATAGAGAACATTATGAAATACAAAATGGATAATTTTGTTTACATTAAACTGAAAAGTTTCTGCACAAACAGAGCCAATGCAACCAAGATTAGGAGAGAAGCAGAAACCTGGGAAAGAACTTTACAACCATTGTCTCAGATAAAGTCCTCATTTCTAAAGTATATACAGAACTGAGTCAAATTTATAAGAATACAGGAAGTTACCCAATTGACACATGGTCAAAGGATATGAAAAGGCAGTTTTCAGAGGAAAAAATTCATGCTATCTATAAAAAAATGCTCTAAATCACTAATGATTAGAGAAATGAAAATCAGAACAACTCTGAGGTACCACATAACGCTTATTAGATTGGCTGACATGACAAAACAAGAAAATTATAAATACTGGAGAAGATGTGGGAAAATTAGAACATTAATTCATTGTTGGTAGAGTTGTGAACTGATCCAACCATTCTGGAGAACAATTTGGAATTATAGGACTCAAAGGGCTATAAAAATGTGCATACTCTTTGACCCAGCAATACCACTTCTATTGATCATACAAATGCGAAACAGACCCACATGTACAAAAATATTTATAGTAGCTTTTTTTTGGGTAGCAAAGATGCCCATCAGTTAGTTAATAGCTAAATTTGTTGTCCTGTATGAATGTAATGGAATACTATTGTACTATAAGAAATGATGAACAAGGAGCAGCTAGGTGGTACAGTGAATAGAACACCAGCCTTGGAGTCAGGAGGACCTGAGTTCACATCCAGCCTCAGACACTTAACACTTACTAGCCATATGACCTTGGGCAAGTCATTTAACACCAATTGCCCTGCCTTCAACCCTGCGAAAAAAGAATGATGAGCAAGCAGACTTCAGACAAACCTGGAAAGAATTATATGAATTCATGCTGAGTAAAGTGAGCAGAACAAGAACACTGTACACAGTAATAGCCACAATGTGTGATAACTAACCAAAAGACTTATCTCTTCTTAGCAATACAAGGATCCAAGATGGCTCCAAAGTACTCATGATGGAAAATGCTGTCCATATCCAGAATATTAACTATAAAGTCTGAATGCAGATTGAAACATATTATTTGATTGTTCTCTCTTTTTTCTTTTTTCTTGTTTGTTTTTTTCTTTCTCATGACTTCTCCCATTGGTTCTAATTCTCCTTTACAAAATGACTAATGTGAAAATAGGTTCAATGTGAATGTATATGTAGAGTGTATACCAAATTTAATGCTATCTTGGGATGGGAGAGGGGAGAGATGGGGAGAAAATTTGAAACTCAAAATCTTATGAAAGTGAATGTTAGAAACTAAAAATAAATGAATTAATTAAAAAAAAACCAAATACTTGATGGCTCTTCAAATACTTGAAGACATCTTTCATGTCCCCTACTTGCATACCAATCTTAGTGTTGTCTAGGCTAAACATTCCTGGTTTCTTCAACCAGTTCTTTTATCACATGGATCCAAAGCCTTTCACCATCTTGCTTATCCTCTGGATACTCTCTACTAAATTTAGGACACCACAAAGTATTTTTAATGATTCAAAGTCTCTCCAATGAATAGAAATACAACTTTTCAATGACATATTCTGTGGTAATGTTTTATTATTTCAAGTCATGGAATATCAATGTCTTCAAAGACTGATATTTGTGGGTTATTCAAAGGGGGAATGGAGTAGTTCAAGAGTATTTATCTTTTTTTAACACTACGTATAATTCCATTTCTGCATGTCATTTTCATTTTAAAAAATGTTTGCCCATGTTTATGCTTCTGTATTTTAAATCATAAAATGTTAACTGCTGAAGAGATCTTATAAATAACTTCTATTAGGTTTCTGAACATGCTGACTACCAAGTCTTATAGCCTTTGATATAGGCATAATCAAGATATAAGGAAAGGGATCAGAAAGTGTTGTCAAGCACATACCTACTGCTCATCTTGATACATAAAGTCATTCTTTGGCTAAATCCAGTAAAGAGCAAGGTCATCCAGTGCAAGGTCAATTTTTGTCTTTTGTATCTATAGTACTTATAATGAAGTAAGGACTTATTAAACATTGCTTGAATTGAATTGTCACCCAGTAAAGACTGGTATATTCTGCTTTCAAAACTTCAGGCACTTTGCAACAACCAGTTAATAAGCTTTTATCTAATGCTATTGGACAGGCACTGTGCTAAGTTCCAGGGAAACAAAGACAAACACCAAACATTCCTAATCCTCATAGTTCCAGATGTCAAACTATACTACAAGTTGGCACTGATTATTAGCAAGATTGATCAGTGGAACAGATTAGGTACATGGCATACAGAAAAAAAAATGTTTCCAATGCTTGAGTATTTGATAAATACAAAGAATTCAGCTACTGGGATAAGATAAAGTGGATAATTTTAATTATATAACATTAAAATGTTTTTCACAAAGAAATCTAATAAAGCTAAGATTAAAAGGGAAACAAATGACTGTGGAAAATCTTTGCATCAAGTATCCCTTTTTCCAAGACAGAAAGAACTGATTCAAATTCATAAGAAGAAGAGCCATCCCCAAATTAGTAAATTGTCTAAAATATGAACCAACAGTTCTCAAAGGAAGAAAGGAAAGCTATCTATAGCCATATGAAAACAAATGCCCCAAATCATTCCTAATTATGGGAATGAAAATTATTATTTTTTATTTAACTTATTTGCAGTCTCAGAATAGAAGATAAGCTGATGCTTTCTCTAAGGTTATTGACAGGAACTGTTGCCTTTCTGCCCCAGACAGGCCAAAAATAAGATTGTAGTAATAATCTAGTCTAAACTCTTTCAACAGAAAGAAAAAAATGAGTCCTTTTTAATACCTAGAAGATATAGACCACATCTGTTAGATTTTACACAGCACACATTATAGTGCTATGATTCAATGGACAACTAACAATTATTTGTTGTTAATCTGGATGATGATAATCATGATGACATATACCTTCACAATGGAGTTACAAGGTCCAGAGAATGTGTGTGAATGCAATATCTCTGTGATGAATGGATGAATTATATCACACACACATATGTATACACACATATTCAGAAGTTTTTGGTTGAGGATTAATAATATGATATATTGAACAGTAATACATTAGGGTGAAAGGAAGCAAAAGGCAATGTGGCATGAGAATTTTGAATCAAGAGATATGGGCTCTATTCCTGGCTCTATTATTAACTCTTGTTGGTGTATCAGCAAGCACCCTAGCATCCCCAGGATGGCTGCTAGCACAGGTTCTTAGATCTCCTTTTCGAAAAGAAAGCAACTCAAAATGGGTTAACAGTCTTACTTTAATCACTCAAACATATATTGTTTACCTAATTCAGGGGGAAAAAGCACCCTGAACTTCAGAGAATGCAAACACAAGTTACAAGCAAACAAAGAAACAGATCATCAGATGGGCTTCCAGCATCTGACCATTACATCCATACCTATTCAGTTACCAGAGAGGGAAGCACCAACATCTGGGTTTCTCAAAGCCAGGGGGCTCGATGGCTTCCCAGAGTCCTGTCTGGCCAAATCACACAACTCTTCTCAAAGTGAGCCTCCAAAGCAAAACCTCACATCAGGGCATATATATAGCCTTCTCCTGGCTTGGAAAATGTCACAGCCGTCTTGACCCATTGCCCAATCACAAAGCTACAAGGTGGGGGCATTCCCGAAAAACAAGCCTGGCGCCACAGGCTCCACATGACCACATTCAGCCTATCAGGGGGCAGAGTATACTTTCAAATCAGGAAAGGTTCTCAGAGTCATGTAGCCACTTTAGCAAAGAGCCTAGGGGCAGGGAAGATCTTCAGATTGCCAGAACACTTGGAAGAATTACACATCCTCTCAGAAGGATGTGTAGTTTCCTTACCTCCAGAATTAAAGCTGGTTAAATGATCTTTTTAGAATCATATCTGAGGGGGAGCCAAGATGGTGGAGTAAAGGCAGAGACTTGACTGAGCTCTCCACAGACACCTCTAGCTACATTTAAATAATGACTCAAAACCAATTCTAGAGCAGCAGAACCCACAAAAAGTTAGAGTGAAGCAATTTTCCAGCCCAACTTAGAATGTCAGTAGGAAAGGTCTGTTGCATCAGGGTAAGAGAGGCGCATAGTCCAGCCAAGCCGAGACCCAGAAAACCCATAGCAGGCATTGAGGTGAATGAATCACTGTCAGTAATGGTGGTTTCCAGACCTCTTAACCCACAGATGCTAAATACAACATAGAAGTTTGGCAGCAAAGGGCTGTCACCCATGGGTGACAGTGGAGCACTGCCCTAGCCCCAGCAAACCAGGAGCAGGCCTTAGGAGCCACTGAATCAGCAGTGACAGTGGCTGCTTCCAGGGCTCTCAGAGCATAGATGGTAGAGAGGTTGAACAATGGGTCAGAAGGAGATTATAGGGGTCTCTTTGCTAGCACTGAGGCAGGACTCTGTTGCTTTGCCCATACTTGCATTTTGGGCACAGTCCTGGATGGTAGTGCTAGGGTGAGAAGGAACACTAGCATAGCTTGTGGCCACAGTGGAGAGGGGACCCTCCTCACAGTTCCAGGGCAGAAAAGACTGCTTGTGGTTACTCACAGACCAGAGCTCAGGCCAGGAGAGTAACAAACAACTTTCATTAGATTAATATCTTAGAAGAACTGAAAACTTACAGGTACCTAGAAATATCTCTAAAAACAGCAGCACAAAACCCCTGAAGCTTGAGACAAGTGCATCCTCCATCCTGGAAGCAGAGCCCTATCTTAACAAAGAGTTAAAAGTCAAGTAATAGACTGGGAAAATGAGCAACAACAGGAAAAATTCTGACCATAGAAAGTTACTGTGGTGACAAGGAAGTTCAAAACATCCACTCAGAAGAAGACAACAAAGTCAAAACTCCAATATCCAAAGCCTCCAAGAAAAATATGAATTAGTCTCAGGTCATGGAAAGAGCTCAGAAATGGATTTTGAAAATCAAGTAAGAGAGGTAGAGGAAAAATTGGGAAGAGAAATGAGAATGATACAAGAAAATAATGAAAAAAGAGTCAACAGTTTGACAAAGGAGGCACAAAAATGCTGAAGAAAATAGCATCTTAAAAAACAGGCAAGGCAAAATGGTAAAAGAGATTTTTAAAAATCCAATTAGAAAAAGAGTGCCTTAAAAATCAGAATTGGGCAAATGGAAAAAGAGGCACAAAAATTCCCTGAAGAAAAAACTCCTTAAAAAGTAGAATTGATCAAATACAAAAGCTCACTGGAGAAAATAATTCATTAAAAATTAGAATTGAGAACCAGGAGAACTTTGTACACAATTACAGACACGTTGTATGTGTTATGACTAACTTTGATAGACTTGACTCCTCTCAGCAATACAAGGTTAGACGACAACTACAAAAGACTCATGATGGAAAGGGATATCCATATCCAGCGAAAGAACTACAGAGTCTGCAGATTGAAGCAAACTATTTGCTCTCTCTCATCTGTGTTTTGTTTTGTTTTGTTTTATTCCTTCTTTTTCATTGTTTAGCCCATTGGTTATAATCCTTTACAACATGACTAACATTCAATGTGAAGGTATTTGTAGAACCTGTATTTGACTATATGCCACTATGGGGGGAAAAGGATAAGAGAGGGGAGGGGGAAAAATTTGAAACATAAGAGATTGTGGAACTGAATATTGTAAACTAAAAGTAAATTAAAAGACATAAATTTTAAAAAAGAATTAGAATTGAGCAAATAGAAGCTAATGATTTTATGAGAAATCAATAAACAGTAAAACAAAATCAAAAGAATGAAAACATAGAAGACCATCTGAAATATCTCACTGGAAAAACAGGTGACCTGGAAAATAGATCAGAAGAGATAATTTAAAAATTATTTCACTACCTGAAAGCCATGATAATAATAAAAAAAAATAGCCTAGACATCATCTTTCAAGAAATTATCAAGGAAAACTGTCCTGATATTCTAGAACCAGAGGGTACAGTAGGGGAAATTGAAAGAATCCATTGATCACCTCCTGAAAGAGGTTCCAAAATGAAAACTCCCAGGAATATTATAGCTAGATTCCAGAGTTCCTAGGTCAAGGAGAAAATGTTGCAAACATCCATAAAGAAACAATTCAAATATTGTGGAGCCATACTCAGGATAACAAAATATTTAGCAGATTCTGCATTAAAGGATCCAAGGGCTTGGAATATGATATTCTGAAGGGTATAGGAACTAGGATTACAACCAAGAGTCACCTACCCAGCAAAACTGAGTATAATGCTTCAGGTAAAAAAAAAATGGACATTCAGTGAAATAGAGGACTTTGAAGCATTCTTGATGAAAAGAATAGAATACTGAATAGAAAATGTGACTTTCAAATACAAGGCTCAAGAGAAGCATAAAAATGTTAGCAGGAAAAGGAAATTATGAAGGCTTAATATGGTTAAACTGTTTACATTCCTACATGGGAAGATGATACTTGTAACTCATAAAAACTTTTTCATTATTAGGGCAGATAGGAGGAGTATATAGACAGAGGGCACAGGTGTGAGTTGAATATGAAGGGATGGTATGTGAAAAATAAAATTAAGGAGTGAGAAAGGAATATATTGGTAGAAAGGGAAAGGGAGAGGTAAAATGGGAGTACATAATTTCATAAAAGAGGTAAGAAAAAGCTTTTTAAAAGCTTTTACAGTGGAGGGGAACAGGGTGAGGGAGGTAAGGGGGAGTAAGTGAATGTTACTCCCATTAGAATTGGCTCAAAGAGGGAATAACATGCACATTCAATTGGGTGTGGAAATCTATTTTACCCTACCAGAAATTAGGAGAAGGAGCTAACAGAAGAATGGAGGTAATAGAAGGGAAGACAGATTGGGGGAGGGGGTAGTTAGAAGAAAAACACTTTTGAGGAATGACAAGGTGAAAGGAGAGAGAGAATAGTCAATAGAGGAAAATAGGATGGAAAGAAATACAGTTAGCAATACTAACTGAAAAAAATTATTGAAGCAATTTCAATGAAAAAGGTCTCACTTCTCAAATATATAGAGAACTGAGTCAAATTTATAAAAATTAGTGCCAATTCCCAATTGATAAATGATGAAAAGATATGAACAGTTTTCATATGAAGTAATTAAAACTATCTATAGCCATATGGAAAAAATGCTCTAACTAACTGTTGATTGGAGAAATGCAAATTAGAAATTTCTGTGGTACTACCTTATACCTCTAAGATTGGCTAATAGGACTGAAAAGTTAAATATATTACAAGTGGTGGAAGGGATATGGGAAAAATGAAACATTAATGCCTTTTTGTAAGAGTTATGATTTAATGATTTTATAGAGCAATTTGTAACTATGTTCAAAGGTCTATGAAACCATGCATACCCTTTGACCTAGCAATACCACTACTAGATCTGTATCTCAAAAGAGATTAAGAATAAACAGAAAGAAAAATGGCAAAATGTACAAAAATGTTTATATCAGCTTACTCTGGAGGCAAAGAATTGGAAATTGAGGGGATACCCAGAAATTGGGGAATGGCTGTACTAATCATATACTAACTAGTATGCAATAAGAAATGATGAGCAGGATACTCTTTGAAAAAACTGGAAAGATTTACATGGGTTGATGCAAAATGAAATGTACTGTGCACAAAGTAACAGCAATATTGTAAGATGATCAGCTGGGAATGACTTAGCTATTGTCAACAATACAATGATCCAAGACAGCTCTGAAGAACTTATGATGAAAAGTGCTATCCATCCCCAGAGAAAGAACTGATTGTGTCTGAATGCAGATTGAAGCATACTTTTTAAACTTTATTTTTGTTAAGATTTTTTTGTTTCTTTTTTCTTTGATTTTGTTTTGTTTCAGTTTTTGGTCTGTAGTTTCTTTTACAGCGTGACTGTTATGGAAATGTCTTGCATGACTACATACATATAACCTATATGGAATGAGGCAAGGGTGAGGTGGAAGGGAGGAAGGGAGAGAATTTGGAACTCAAAGTTTTAAAAACAAATGTTAAAAATGTTTTAGCATGTAAGTGGGGAAAATGAAATACTAAATAAGAAAAATAAAATGCTAGTTGAAAGAGAAAAACAAAACAAACAAAAAAGAAAGGTGGCAGGCACTGTGCTAAGTGCTAGAGATACAAAAGGAGCTCTATAATTCAAGGATAATTCAATGTAGCCATGATTTCATGGAGGTGGGCATTCTCTCCAGTGTCCCAGATTGCTTCTCATCCTGAGGGACTCTTGCCAGTGAGCTTTATTTTGTTTGTAAAGTCATTGTCAATTTATGTGAGGGAGGACAGCCAAAGGCAATCACAGTGTAGGTCCTGTCCAGCCATGCCCTAATAGCAGAAATATTCTCAGACAGGAATGAGTAAGTACACAATGTCTGTTGAACCTGAATCCACAACACCATCACTGACTACTCACAAATGGCATTTTCTGTGGGCTTTGCAGAGGCATCCCAATCCAACCACAAACAGACAAGGAACATTGTAGGGGAAATATACATACTGCCTACTCATCTGGCTGCCTCCATGGGATTTAGGCATACTAACAAAGCACAGTAATGCATACAGAGAAGGGTAGATATCTAGGGACCTGAGCTGATAGCAGTCAAGCTGTTCTCCGCCTGAGTCCTACCGACCTCCTTCTCCCTTGTATGTTGAGCACAGAATAATAAGGGACTAATTTACAAACTCTACTCAGATATGATTGGTTGAAGGTACCATGAAAGATAACCTGGTATACTCCCCATGTCTATTAGCTATAGCTGGTTGTTTTCCTATAGGGAACAGCAATGGCTAAAAAAACAACTGGACCAGTCCAAACAAGTCCATCTGCACTGATGTTCTTATTGTACTAACACAATCCACTTGTGGTATCTGACTTAACCATCAGCAGAGGGGAGATACTACAGATTTCAGCAAAACAGAAAAGATCAAATATTCTACATCACACAGAGCAGTTGAAGTTAAATGACTTGCCTAAGGTCAAGTGGCTAGTTTTTTGTGTTAAGTGTCTGAGGCCTGGTTTGAACTCAGGTCCTCCTGACTCCAGGGCCAGGGCTCTATTTGCTGCGCCACCTAGCTGCCCCCTGGGATTTTCTTGGTAAAGATCTGGGGGGGTTTACCATTTCCTTCTCTAGCTCATTTTATAGTTGAGGAAACTGAGGCAAACAAGGTTAAGTTAACTTGCTAAATGTCTGAGGTTGGATTTTAGCTCAGGTCTAACTGAGCTAAAATCCTGACTCCAGACCTAGAGTCCTTTCACTGTACCAGACTTCCTGTACACCCTGTATATTAGCTGTTCCTGACTGGCAGGACTCCCAGTTTATTTTATGTGAAATAAAGTAAAGATGATATCTTAATTCAATTAAACCTCAACCAATTTAATCTTGTTTACCCATTGCCCCCCCCCCCCCAATTTGAATACCAAAGCGCAGCTTTCAGTGTTGTTTCACATAACTTTATTTTTAGTAGGTTCAGGACTCATTCACCACATGAACTTCTATGTAATTCTATAGTGGAAAGAGCACTGGATTTAGAATCAGAAGAATAGGGCTTCACCCTTTAGTATCTACTTGATTTTGAACAAATCGCTTATTTTTTCAGGGCCTCAATTTTCTCATCTGTAATATAAGCCAATGTGACAAAATGATCACATCCATCCTAATCCTATAATCCTCTTACATCATCTGGATAAGGAAAGAAGCAAAATAAATAAATAATAAGCACCTACTGTGTACCAAGCACAGTGCTAAACATTTTACAAATATCTCATTTGATTATCCCCATTTGACAGTTGAAGAAATTGAGGCAGACAGAAGTTGAGTAGGATGCAAGGGATCACAAACAGCTAGTCAGTGGTAAGGTCAAATTTGAACTTGGGTCTTTCTAACTCCAGACCCAGCCATTGCAAAGACTTGCAGTGATTCCAGCAGTTAGACAGGTCTAGTCTTCAGCTCAGTGTAGTATTAGGAGGCATAAAAATCCCCTAAATATTGGTGCCCTAGTCTATTCATTTCTCTTTGTTCACTTAGGACTGTTTACTTAGAAGAATAATCAACCAGAAAACTGACTTTGAAATGATGTTGTCTGCTGCTTTGAGTGAGAGGTACAGCCATGCTGATATTTAACAACTAGCTTTGGGTGGGGCGGGGGAGGGAAGTGAAAGTATACACCACACACTTTTTCATCTACATTATTATTATTTTCTCCATCATGCTCAAATCTAGACATTCAACAAAAAAAATAAATAAATCAAGCCCCAAATTATAGTTTTGCTGATTTTCGAGGTGTAAGATGCTTACCCTAAAAATTTAATAATTGACCTTCCCCAGCCAGTTTGAACTGGTGCCAGCACGTCTCTGGATGGGAGAGCCCAGGTCTGGTGTTCTTCTCTCTGCTGCTTAGGAGAGGATGACTCTATAGCATCTCTGCTCTTTCATTGTGTGGGTTGTTTAAGAGATTGCATATAATCTGTGGAGTTTTAGCAATCACTATGACCCTTTGTAGGGAAGAGGACTCAGAGGCAGTGGACCCATGCAGGTCACTGACTACTGATTGGTGCTTCTGCCCAAGGGATGAAATTCTACCTCATTAAACTTAGCCTGACTCCAGTGGAGTATAATAAGATGGGTACAGAAGACACCCTTTTCCCTTTTATAGTCAGAGAAGTCACGTTCCCTTTTACACAGTGGGCTATTGAACTTTCTGAGAATTAGACAGTCCTTGGAACTTTTCCAGAACTTGAAGTATAAACTTCATCAATGCTATGGTTAATGCTAGGTTGAGACTTTCTGCCTGTAATTTTGGTACAGTTTCCTGTTTATAATAATCTTGAGGTTTAAGGATTGTCTGACTCAGGGGGATTCAAAGGAAAAACATAAAAGTGAATATAATTGAAGGGAAGGTGCAGGTTGTAAAATAGCAAGTTTCTGACTCAGTTCTGGTTGGTATGAAGCATTCCTTTTACTGGAGCAGCTAATAAAAGTCTATTTTCATGGGCAGTTTTTCTCTGTTATGCATTACTTTTCCTGCTTAGTGAAACTTTACTATAAGAATTGTTTATTAAAAAAAGGAATACTTTTTTTGAAGAGTTTTGGCCACATTTTTTTCAAAATGGAAATTGTTTTCTCTTTTAAGTTTGAGACAATAAAAAGCAAAGCCCCCTCATAAACAAAAACTTTAACATACTTTTTGCATTTGCACATAGTAACAAATCTCTGGGGTTTCTCAAATGGACAAATACATAAAGTGAGACCATAAAGGAGAGCAGTTTGTTAGTGAAAGATTATATCACACAAAAGGAAGAACAAGATACATTGTAGAATGTCACTTCATGGCATAGAATGCTTCCTTCTACTTTCATTATAAGAATATACCATGTGTCAGTATAATTCCACCTTAACTTGGGATAAGTACAACTGAGTGATGATAAAATTAATTCTTTGTCATTGTTTTAGACTCCTTCTCCTTGTCCTAAGATATGAGTAAGAATTCTATTCCCATAGTGGCAAGTGAAAGTACACACTACACACTTTTTCATCTACATTATTATTATTTTCTCTATTATGCTCAAATCTAGACATTAAACAAAAAAAATAAATCAAGCCCCAAATTATAGTTTTGCTGATTTTCAAGGTGTAAGATGCTCACCCTGAAAATTTAATAATTGACTCTCCCCAGCCAGTTTGAGCTGGTGCCAGCACATCTCTGGATGGGAGAACCCACGTCTGGTATTCTCTCTGCTGCTTAGGAGAGGATGACTCTATGGAGGCTCTGCTCTTTCATTCTGTGGGTTGTTCAAGAGATTGCACATAATCTGTGGTATTTTAGCAATCACTATGACCCTTTGCAGGGAAGAGGACTCAGAGGCAATGGACAGATGCAGGTCACTGACTATTGATCAGTGCTTTTGAAGGTTACAATGGGAACTCATTGAGAACAAGAACTATTTCAAATTCATCTTTATATCCCTAGCTCATAGCACAATATGTGACATAAATCTTAGCAGGCACTCAATTAATACTTATGAATTTGTTTGGGATTTCTTTTTTTTTTAATCTGTAAAATGGATAGCACCTACTCCACAGGGTCGGCCCAAGGATCAAATGAGAAAATGTATTTAAAGTGCTTTGTAAATGTCAGTAATTATGATTCAGAATCTTCCTAAAGATGAGATCTCATTGATTTATAGAATCTTAGAAATGAGAGAGTGCTTAGATATTATCTGGGCCAATTTCTCATTTTATAGATGAAGAAACTGAGACCCAGAGGGGCAAGGTCACTTTAGTGACAGATCTGGGACTCTAACCCAAGATTCTTTATCCCTATACCAGTTTTCTTTGTATTACACCATACTTTACAAATGGCAAGTCCAAAAGAGGGTTGGGTCACATGCAAAAAAATTCTCATTTGGCCTCCTTACAGGAAGCATATCTGCTTATGCCAGCCTATCTCTCTACTATTGTCCTGTTTTAATTTGATAAAATAGGCATGGGTGTAACCCCAGAGCAACTTTAAAGCTCTAAGAGGGAAAGAAAGTTGAACCCTGATAGTGAAGCAGTCTGTTTGCTCACCAAGTGACCAATGTTATCAGCATGCTTACATTAAATGTATAGATGGGTTTACAGTTGTGTGCAGCCATCATTACATCTGGCAAGGTGTGTGGGGGTGCGTGTGTGTGTGTGTGTGGGGGAGGATTAAAGATAGAAAGGGGGAATTACACCTTACAGGCATTCCTGACATCATTTGGACTATTTTACATGTACAGAGTTTTCACTGATTTGGCCAAAATGTACCTACTCTTCTCAGCTGGCAAACTATGGCTCCCATTAAAACAACTGTGACTTTCAATAAAATCCATGCTGGAGGCCAAAGCAAACTTGTGAAAATTGTTCACTTTTATGCAACCCCAGAAAAGTCTATAGAGTGCTGAAATCACCATTTAAAAGGATTTCCCTGAGTGCCAAAAGAACTGTGTTTTTGACTTATTTAAATGGAGATTCTTCTAACACAGAGCCAAATTTGCATTTCATATTTGGAACCAGGACTAGCTTAGACTGTAGGAGCCAGTGAAAACAACAAAGGCTCTCTGGCTTGTATTCTCTGGAAGAAGAGTAAATGATGATTGCAGGAGTGTGGGAAGCTAATTCTTGGTCATTCGTTGGGGCTTCTTTGGGTGGTGCTTTTGTTAAAAAAATAAGTGAAAACACATATGTGATGTTCAGTGAATGTCATGTATTCCCACAATTGTAGAAAACAAATTAGATTATTAAAATGATCTTTTTAATTTTATGAAATAAATTTTGGGGGTTTCATTTTATTTTTTTCTACTTGAGTTTAGGAATTCCCTTGCCTGTGAGTTTTAATAGCATAGTTTAATGGTAAATCAAAATGTCACCACTGACCTTGGAACATCACCTGCTAATAAGGATGAAAGGTACGTGGAACAATTTGTATCATAAGTGAGTAACCCAGTTTTCCTTCAACAGCAAGAATGTGTCATATGTTTTGTCATTATTTTTCCTGAGTTATTGCTCAAGAGAAAGTCTACTTGCCCTTCTAAATTTAGTCCTAAGTAGATTGTGAACAATGTGATTTAGAAAATGTTTATTCCCAATTCCATGAAACAAACTTTTTTTGACTACCTAACATGGGAGGAATCCGTGTATTGTAGGGAAACAGGTACTTCCTTAGAGGATAGGAGATTTGGGTCCTAATTCTGACTCTGCTATGAATGGTTATAACATGATACAATACAATACTACATACACGTATATAGTGACAGACATATAGACATTTTGATGTGTGTCTATATTTGGGTATACATATATACACATACTGCATATTATATATATGCATGTATATGTATACATGTATGTTCCATGCATGTATTGTATAAATAAACCTGTCATTTTAGAGAAATACCAGTGAAGAATTTCCTTAACTAATTCAGATTGCTACTTGCTCTACAATTTATGGAGTTAGAGACTTTCCCGGAATACTGAGAGGTTAGGGGAATTGCCCAGGGTCATGTTGTCAGTTTGTGTCAGAGGAAGTGTTAACCCAAGCCCTGTCTGACTCTGCAGCTGCTCTCTATCCATTATAAAAGGTGTGAGAAGCATAGAGCAAAAGTACTTATTATCTAATTGGATGAGCTGGATATAGCTTTGAGAAACAGTTAATCATATGATGCCTTGAATTATTAACTAAATACCAAAATGGGTGGTTCAAATATCAGTCCTTGGAATTAGAAAAAGGGGGGAGTGAGATCAATTTGGAGTGAAATGATTGGAAATATTCCTTTAAAAAGGTAGGATTTGAAATAGACATTGAATGACAGGTAAGATTTGGATAGGTGGAGACACACAGCATCACAAGATAAAATAGGAACTTTAGAGGACATCTAAGAAACTCTCCAACCTCATTTGACAGATGAGGAAGCTAAAATCCAGGAAGATTATGGGACTAGCCCTAAGCCACACAAGTAGGAAGCGCCAGAGCTAAGAGTTGACCCCAGATCTTCTCCATCTGTATCTATTGTTACTTCTAAGGCACTATGCACTTTTTTTTGTTCTAGGTATGAACAAAGAGAAGAAGCAGTACTGAGCATGATATGTTAATGGAACAGCAGCTAGACCACCCACGCTGCAACAGAGGTTTTGTCCTGGGAATAATGGAAGATAAGATTGTGGGGCGCCTTGAAAGATGGTCTAGCAGTGACCAGATTTGATTCCAGAGGACTGCTAGTGAAGCAGATCTCTCACCTTCCAGTCTAGGGAGTGGACAAATAAGTACAGAATGATGGAGACGTTGGATGTGGCTAATGTGCTGATTTATTTTACTTAACTATATTTCTTTGTTCCAAGGGAGGGTTTTATGGTAGGGAGCAGGAAGTCCTTGAAAAATCACAAAATAAAAAATGAATATTAATAAAACATTTTTGTAAAGAAAAAAAGTTATTCTAAGGAGTTCACACTTTATCCTGAAGGAAAGATCAATGAGTAACTTTTGAGCAGGGAGAATAACATGAAAACAGAATTAAAGGATCTTCAAGTCAGAAAAAAAAAATTGAAGGAAATCTAAATAATTGCTCTTTAAGCATGAGACAGCTCTGCAATGTTGATGGTTGTTTGTTTTCCCATTTGAAGACTAATGGAGGCTGTTTAAGTTATTCATGCCTGAGACCCCATGGTAATAATGCCTGAGCAAGGATGATAGCAATAGGTTTAAAAAAAAAAGGCACTGACACATGAAACATTATGAAGAGAGATTTCACAGATGTTCAGGGAATATTTGATATGAAGATGAATTAGGCAGAGTGATAAATTAGAGAAATTCAAGATTTCAGGGATACCAATGATTCTGTTGAGGAAAATAAAGAAGTCAGAGGGAGAGCTGGTGTGGAGAGGGTGGAGAAAGACAACTTTAAATTTGCTGAATTTGAGGTTATGATGGGAGATCTAAGTATAAACATATGGCAGAGAGAGACATGGAATTGTAAATCCAGAGAGAGATCAGACCTTTATATATGCATATATGTATGCAGATGTGTTTTTATGCACACAGATGCATGTGTATATGTTCCTGATTCTAGTTCCTAAGCATTTGTAGTCTGCCCTGCTGTAATGGTAATTAATTTAGCAGGTACTTAGCCCTTAGTAACTAAGGGCCAAGTACCCCTGTGAAAGAAACAGAAGGCATGAATTCTGTTGCTTACATAACGAGAAGAGGTTGGCTGAGACAGGAAGCCAATGTGTGTGTGTGTGTGTGTGTGTGTGTGTGTGTGTGTGTGTGTGTATAAGAAGAACCCAAGAGAGAGGCAGTCACAATCAAGAATTTTTACTCCTGGTGGAAGAAGCTGTTCTGCTGAGAGATCTAGTGAAGGCTGGAGTTGCCTGGAAGGCCGAAGTAGCTACTACCTGTAAGGCTGAGATTTCTTCTGGGTCCTAGGGCCAGCTGAACTGCTTGTTTGTGGCTTGGTTGATCCTTGAGTTCCTGGCAACAGAAGTTGTGAAGGTTTTGAGATGTGCTGTGAACTTCAGTGTGTAACAAGAACTGCCCGGAGGAGTGGATGAGAATCTGAGAGCTGTCTGCCTCTAAATCCAGGTGACTGTTTGGTGGATTCAGGTAGGAGCTGGACCATGGAAGAGGATCCAGGGAATCTGAGAGACCACCCCAAGTCAAGATGAAGTAAAGGCTTCTCTTTGAATATTTGAATGAGTGTTGAAATTGAAGCTTACCAGACACCTGAGGGGTGGAGAGTTTGTGTAATTTTCTAATGATTGTATTTAGTGATTAACAATACTTAGTGACTGATTGCTAGATAAGTGACTGATCAAGTTAATCTATAATTTCCCCATGAATGCAAGAGTGATTATTGTATTGTGAGATGACTGAATGACTGAGTGAGGAGGCAAACCTCCTTAGGGATACCAGATGACTATTCTTTTGTTCTTTGTTCCAAATATTGTGACCACTTTGGTGAATACTATGTGGCCATTTTAATGTTAAGCTGTTGTAAACACTATATTGTGATTTTCTGTGATAAGATGTAATGTTGTGAATATTATATTATGATTTGTTATGAATGTTTGCCTTGATTTATAATGGAACAAATGGAGTGTTCACTATACTGTGTAATCAGAACCTTAAAAGCTGTTCACAGCAGCATTCTTTTGGGAAGCTGCGTGCGCATGGCATTACACCTGCCTGGTGACAACCAAAGTGGATGCTTAGGAAACCTGCTTCTAGAAAAGTGGAATGGAAGGCATTGCCCTCTACTTTAGAGTGTACACAGATATTTTATGATTTTTCTGTTGCCTTACTATATGAAAATGGAAATCCTTCTAATTGGCTGCTGAGTCAGAAATGAGTGTACATACAAAAAATTGTCAACAGGACAAATATCTTTCTTCCTTCCTTACTGGCTGTAAGGTGTAAGGACTCTGAGGTTTGGAGGGTCAGTCAGTGCCCTTCTTCACTCAACAAGCCAACCCATGAGTACATGGCCTTCTAGGCAAGTCTATTTTTGGCATAGTTTATGTTTGTTTCCTTTGGTCCAGGGCTTGTAAGATCACAAAATGTGGAAAGAGCCACTAGAAGTCCAGTGGCAAGCTGTGAGGAGCACAGCCTTGAGGGGATAGCAGTGTGTGTGTGTAAGAAGTGTGACCTAGTCAGTCAGGAGAACACTTTGCTTGCTGAGATGGTTCAGAGTTCTTTTTCTTTGTGAGTTCCTTTATGTCCAGTTCAACTGATCTTTCTGAGATTACACAATTTAAATTGCATTTTTCTTATTCTGTTAATATGGTTATTGTATATTTTTGTAAATATATTTCACTTTATTTTGCTTGCCAGTTTTGTTGTCCTATTAGTCTTATAATTAAACATACTAGTTTCTGATAATTTCTATTTCTTTTTTTGTGAATTCTCCTTTTTCATTTTCAATATTAACAATTTGGTCTTCCTCTCTTTTAATCATGTTAGCTTACCTTTTCTCTATTTTATTAGGGTTTTTTTGTTTTTGTTATTTTGTTTTTGTTGTGTGTTTTTTTGAAACCAGCTTCAAATTATATTTGTCAATTCAATGATATTTTTGTTTTCAATTTTCTTTACTTTGATTTTTAAAAAATGTCTGTTTTGGCATTTACTGGGGATTTTTTTTCTTGTTTTTCTAGTGGCATGTCTAATTCATGTCTCTTATGCTTTTTGAAATAATTTACAGATATACATTTTTCCAAGAATATAAAATTTCTCACTTGCATCCCAAAGTTTGTCATGTTGTCTCGTTGTTGTCCTTCCCTTTAACAAGATTATCTAATGATTTTTACAATTTATTTCAACCTTCACTAGCCCAAGTCAGATCTCTAATCTTTATACTCTCTTTCCTTTTATTCTTGATTTTATAATCAGTCTTCTGAATTTGAAGTTTGTTTTGCTTTTGACTTCCCCCAATACTATTCTTCCTCTTCCCTCTCCCACAGGGGTGTGCTGGAACTGAGGAATACCTATTGATAAATTTTCAGCATGAAATTTTATACATCAGAAATCAGGAAATATTACAAATCAGACCTTGATTTATTGATTTGATGGTTGACTAGACTTAAGAAAGTGTTGGAGAAAATGTTAATATTGCAGATTAAACTCCAAAATGTGCTATGCATACTTCCCCCTTCCCACCCCAGAAAGCTGATTGTCAAACATTTACCATCACATCCCTGCCTCCCCCTTCCTTTTCCCCAAATCTCTCCCTATTGAGTTTAATGTTGTTTTTTTTTTCTATATTATATTCTCTATGTGTTCATTCTTCCATTGCTTTTTTCAGGTAAGAATAAAGAATGCTGAAATGAGAATTATGAAGATGAGTTTGAAACCTGCATTAGACATTTACTAGCCATATGATCTAGGGCCAATCACTTGACCTCTCTTGAACTTAGTTTCCTTTGTAAAATGGGAATAATACCATCACCCACCTCCAGGAGATATTGTTAGGGTCAAATCTTTTCAAATCTCATAGTGCTACGTAAATGCTAACTATTGTCATACTATAAAGCCGTGAAATGTCCATTCCTCCTACCCTTTACTCTTGTTTACATACTTCCTCTACACATTTTTTAATGTAAAATAATGTTCCTCTATTTCTTTTATTCCTTCCCTAGTGTATTAATTTATTTTATTTCTTTTCTTAAAACCAACAAAACAGCAACAAAAAAATCACACCTAGACCCTGTGTTTGTCTTACTGAAGTCATTCTGTCACCTTTGAAGATAATATGATTCTGAAGTGACACTTGTCCCTTCTACCTAGCTATTTGAATATAAATACTCCTAATCATTCATCACCTTCTAACAACTCAAAATCATTTACCTTTCTAGATTTCTTTTGATGCCTTAGTTTTCATCTCAAATTTCCTCCTCATGTCTGTTTCATCTAAAATGCTGCATAGGATTCTTTTATATTGAGGGTTCATTTTCTCCTTATGTTCTACTCTGTTTTGCACAGTAAGTTATTCTTGAGTAAATCTTTATCTTTTGCCTTTTGGAATATATCCCAAGATCTCCATCACTTTAAAGTTGTTGTTGCTGTGTCTTTTGTGATCCTGATTGTAGTTCCTTTAGTACTTGGACTCTTTCTTATTGGCTACTTATATCATTTTTTATTTGTCTTGAATTTGGGATTTTGGCTCTGTTATTTCTGGATGTTTCCAGACATAGCTTCTGGCTCCTAATTACTGAACCTTATGTTGGTTTTTGTTCCCTATTCTCAGATTGACTTATGACTTTATGTTTATTGCATGAGTTCACACCAGCTTACCTGATGTGGCTCCTCTCCTCACCCTAATTGTTTGTGGTCTTTTTTTTTTCCTCCTGAGCTGTGTAGCTGGTTTTCCTGGTGTGACCTCTCTACCAACCTCTGCAAGTTTCTGGCTTTTTTTTTGATATGATTCCCTTTTAGGTGGAGGAGTTTAATCATGTTTAATTTTCAGTTTTGTTTATAACTTGTATTTCTATGATCCCTTCCAGATAGTTGTTAGGGGGATAGGATAGTTTATATAAGGAAGAAAGGCTTATCCAGGATCTTTATTGTGTTTATTTTATGCAGAAAAGTATCTTGTTGTTCTGTTGTTTCTACCCTAACAATATATCTCAGATCCATCCTCTTTTCTCTACTCATATAGTTACTTTATGTTCTGATCATCTCTTGCCTATAGTATTGCAGTAACCTCCTAGTTGGTCTCCGTGCTTGAAATCTTTCCCCTTAAAAATTTGTCCTACACACACAGAAAAAAGTGATTTTCTTTTTCTTTTCTTTACTTTTTTTTCTTTTTTGCTTTTTGGAGGTGAGAGGGCAGGGCAATTGGGGTTAAGTGACTTGCCCATGGTCATATGGCTAGTGTTAAGTGTATGAGGCTGGATTTGAACTCAAGTCCTCTTGACTTCAGTGCTGGTGCTCTATTCACTGCTCCATCTAGCCACCCCAAAAGTGATTTTCTTAAAATGCTGGTCAGCACCCTTCTCAATAAACTAGTGGCTAACTAGTGTATCTAGGATCAAATACAAATTCCTATGCAAGCTTTGAGATCCCTTCGCTTTGGGGGCTCAGTTGTATTGTATATCGCTTTCCTTCCCACATCCAAGGTCTGTTCAAACTGGCCATTTTGTTGTTCCTCACACATGATACTTTATCTCTCATCTTTGTGCCTTGACACTAGATGACTGCCTCCTATGGTTGAAATTGATGCCTGCCTCATCCATTAATTCTGCTTAAAGGGCACTTTCTTCATGAACCCTTCCTTATGCTTCTAGCTGCTAGTGCCCTCATCCCCCATTTATATTTATTTTGAATATTTTCTTCAACATGATTTATGTTCCATGAAGGGACTGCTTCATTTTTGTTTCTGTATCCCCAGTGACTATTATATTGCCTGGCACATAGTAGGCTTTTAATCAATGCTTGATTTATTGGCTATAATCCAGGCAAGAAGTAACACAACCTTAAAGGAGTTGGTTGTAGTCTAAATAGAATGAAAGGGCCAGATGAGAGATATTGAGGAATTATTACTCACAGGATGTGGCAACTGATTGAATTTGGGTGTGGAGAGGTGAGGAAGTGGGAAGCATTAAAGAAAACTGAGGATTCAAGCATAAGTGATTAACAACATGGTGGTGCCATTAAAAGAAGGAAGGAATGACAGAGTTTTGGGGAGATAGATGACGAGGTTAATTTTTCGCTTGAGTTTCAAATATTTGGCAGAATGTCCAAGTAGAGATGTCCAGCAACTGGTAAATGCAGGACTGAGCTTGAGAGAGAGAACTTATTACAAATTTTGGAATCACTCATGTAGAAATGACAAATGAGGTCATAGAAATGGATGAGGTCACCCAAATGGGTAGTCTGCAGAGAAAAGAAGAAAGTTGAAGACTGCCTAGGATAGCACCCATGTATTCATGGTGTTGGAAAGGCCAAAGGTATCTGAAAAGGACACAAAAGAGTGGGATGGTGTGGTGCTATGGCAGGAGAGGATTAAGCAAGATCAAGTCGCTATTCCCTAACATGAGGGTTTTTAAGTGGATTTATTGTCTTTTAGTTTACTGAAAGGTGCTCTGTATAATGGTACAGACTTTTGAGTACCTTAGAGGTTAAAGGCAGTAAACTTTTTTTTAAAAAATCATATTGTAGACAATTTAGAATTGGCTGAAAGATCACCTCATAGAAAACCAAATGCCTTGCTGGAGAGGAAACTTCTCATAAAGGTTGAATATATTGAACCTCATTTTAGAGAGGTAGGAAGGAGAAATTACATGGTCCCTTTTGACTCTAAAATGGTATAAGTCTCTGTAATTATTTTGAAGAGAATGAATTATCTTCTCAATTTATTTTTATTGAATCTCAGCAATGTCAACTTTGTACTTCTGCTATAGAAACTGGGGGAAATAATTCTCGCGTGGCTTTGTGTAGGCTCAGAACAAATTCATGGACTAAGACCAATAGCATTGCATCAATGAGACAGACCATAGAGGGGAGACAGTAACAAAAGCAAATCTTTTATTCCATAAAACCGATCTGCTTTATTCCTTTAATAAAAAGCTTAGTGTGGAATGAAGACACAACAGCTACAGTTGTGTGAAAAATAAAAGAGCCTGGCATTTCTCTGTGAGAGTAAATGTACATTTGTGAGTCAGAATGTGGGTTCTGATGTGCTGAGGAGACATCCTACTTTGTTAGGCTTTTCAAATTACTGTATGGAGTCGAAAGATTCTTCATGATTCCTTGGGAAACAGAAGAAATTCCAGGACTGTATCACAAATGATACAAAGAGGATTAAGAGAGTAAATTGCTGCTTAAAGTCATTTCTGTCTCCTCATCTGTAAAATGAGGGAGTTGGACTCATCAGGAGTTCCTAACCTTTTTTGAAGTCTATGAAAGCTTTGGACCCTTTCTCAGAAAAAAAAAAACCTTTTAAATGATAAAATACATAGAATTATAAAAAAAAGTCAATTAAAATACAGTTATCAAAATATTTTTAAAAATAAGTTTACAGACCTCAGGTTAAAAATCCCTGGTAGGAAATCTTAAAATCCCTCCCAGCTCTAATAACCAGGAGTTCTATCAGTAATAGTAAATAAAATCAGCTCTACTGGGAAACTGATTGAATAAAGGCTATGGGGGTCTTTGTTCTCAGATTGTGCTCAGAAGGACCTGAGCATAGTTATCTTGGAAGTTACTGCTGTTTGTTGCCTAACCAACAGATGTGAGCTGCTTAGGAGCCTTCATGAATCAAGGGCATTTTGCCAGTGTTATAAATAGAGATGGTTAAATACACTGGATTCATCAGCTTCCAACTCTTCTTCTGGTGTTTGGGGCTCTACAACACCCAGAAGACATTGGGCTGAGCACATTTTCCCTTAATTTGGGGGACCGTGTGTAATTTCTGGAAATGGAATCCATATGTTTCTGTTTCATTTATACTGAAATCATTAAAAGGTTGTGTTGTAAGAGTTATTTGATGTCTAAGATGCCTTTTGAGCTTTTCTTAAAAAAAGAGGATCTTTAAAGCCCTTTCTCCCTTGAAAACAGGAAGGCATGTTTGCCAAGACCAAATAAACTTGAACCAAAAGGTTCAACTTATGCTGAAACTCCAAACCTATGAATCTGAACGGGGTTCTCAACTCTGAGAAACACAAAGGCCGTTTTCCCAAAGCTAGTTACTGAGACTCACTTGAGGGAATATAGAGAGGCCTGTAGCTTGGCTGCTACTCAGAATGGACAGCAAAAGCCCTGAAGCTTCCCTTGTTACCAAGCTAACAAATGCTCAGGTTGCTCTAAGCCTGTATTATTTGTTAAACTCCTAAAAGCAGTCACTCCAGGTCAGGGTTAAGAGCTCTTGGCAGGAGCCTCAAGTGGGTGCAGTTTGAAATACAACTACCTGCCTTTGTGTGGAACTTAATGTTTGAATGGTGTTTTTCTGGGGTTAGTCTTTGGGTCCAGGATGTATTTTTTTCTCTGCATGCTCTTAATTGGTCCCATTTTCAATACTTGAGCAGATTGTGTCTGTGTGAAAGTGTGCAAAAGTTCTTTTTAACACTTATTAGACAATTCTAATGAAACCTTTCATCTCACAAGTTTGTTAGTGATAGCTAGTCTTAATAGAGGAATAGAGTGCTTTGATAAACTAACAAGGAACAAATAAGTCTCTTCAGTTAGAGGGCCTGAGTTAAATTTAATTAAAAACATTTTAAAGTGTGTACTATGTGGAGAAGACTGAACTAGACATTACTGGATTGGGAGGGGCTTTCTGTTATATTCACAGCTACACCTCAAATGTAATCAAGGTAAATCAAGTTATAAACTTATGTATTGAGGGTAATGAGAAAGGCACTTGTTCAATTTGATAATTCCACCAGTTACCTTGAAGAGATTGCTGAGAGGGCAAAACAAACAGTGCAGAAAAGGTACTATGAGCTCCTCTTCTTAGTTGCCATTAGCTGAGTCTGCCTCTTTATGATTGGTTGACTGAGGCAGTTTGGTCAAAGAGTCCACTGCCTCTGTAGTCTATAAGGGTGAGCAGGGAAATACCTTGACTCTTTTACTCCTTTATTTTCTCCTGTGAACTTTAAGACCAGAAGACAAAAGGGGTTCAATGAGGATCTCTACCAATCCTTGCCTTGACAGGAGAGGAGACTAGAGACTTACAAGGGAAACATATATCGAATGGACTGCGAATGCCCAGGTGAGCCTGGATCTCCCAAGCCTGGCTCAGTTTTTTTCTATTCCTTTTTTTCTGAACCCAAATCAAAGATTAGGGATTCTAAGAATGGATGTTTCCAGACTTAAGGGTTGTCCCCTGTGTAATCCTAAATTCAAAAGTACCTGAGTCAAGAGTTGAGCACAAGCCTCCCAGACGAAGAATGTTTTCTCAGAGAAGGAAGAAAGGAACAGAGAACTAAGCACCCCTCAACTAAGGGACTAAAGCCATGACATGAGAGCCCTAGAATTTTAGACCTTTGCCAGTCTCCCATGATATTTCTGTGAGGTGCTTAGATGGTACAAACCCAAGGTGAATGGAAAGTATTTTTTAAAGTAGTCCCCTAAAAGGATTTGATCTTCCTGGGGGAGTATAAAGGATATAAGGAGCTACTTGAATATTATATATTTCCGTATATGTTCATGGGCTTTAATGAGTCTTTGTGTGTTATGTCTTTTGATGCTGTGTGTGTGTGTGTGTGTGTGTGTATGTGTGCTGGAGGAAGCAAAAAGTTATTCCGTAAGTGATACTCATATTGAACACTGAACACTTTTATGGGAAGAACATATAAGGAGATTAGGAAAGTTTTAGGGATAGAAGGATGGCATGACACAGGCCCTGCCTTCAAAAAACTTACATTCTAATAAAGGATATGTTCTATACTAGTAAGTATAAGACAAGATAGGGAGTGATGAGGACAAAGAAGAGATCCAGACAAAATGTTCTAGGAAAAATGGAGAGGGCAGTCAGCGTTTTCAGTTGACAAGATCAGGAAGGATTTCACTGAGCCTTAAAGAAACAGAAGGATGACTAGGGAGTGCATGAATGCAGAATTTCATTAAGATACCACTTCTACTTACTGGAGAAGTAATGTAGTAGTATGGATAGAGCAGCTGGGTTCAAGTCCCACCTGTATCATCCACTAACTGTGTGATAATTGGACAAGTCAATTAATTCTCAGGGCTTTTTGGCAACTCTTTAAGACCTTAATTTTCAGAGAATTCACTGACCTACATTGAAAGAGGAAGTTTCCTGTGTCAGTGAACTCATTATCACAGATCACCTCGACAATATTTACAGATATTGTGCAGTATTTATCATGATAACAAAACCTCAAAGTTAGAAAATCCTTCAGAGATCACCTAGTTCAGTTAAGCTTTATATTCCATGAGTTACTTAAAGAGAATTAACAGCCTTATATATGACCTCTGTCATCCATTTTTGCCTGGTATAACAGGAAACCCCCCCCAGTGAACTTTTGCATTATTCCTTACTATTACTACATTATACTATATTATATATGGTAATAGTATATATATGTGTATATATATATAATCTATATATACACACACATACTCATATATGCACAATGTATATATAATATATAAGTAATACATAAAGTATATGTAATCTATAAATATAATATATATAATATATAAAGTACACATATACTTTATATATTACTATATTAAGTAAGAAAATCATTCTGTGGATATTTTTACACATTTTTCTTTTGCTTATTTTAACAAAGATTCAGATTTATAGTGAAAATATACGTTTTCCAAAACTGCATATTTTGATGTGACTTGCATTTTGGATTTATTCAAGAATTAATGCTTTGTGACCCACTAACATATACCTCAACTAGACCCAAGTTCTTCTAGACCAGTGGTTCTCAACCTGTGGGTCGCAACCCCTTTGGGGATTGAACGACCCTTTCACAGGAGTCACAGGGATTGCCTAAGACCCTTGGAAAACACATATTTCTGATGGTCTTAGAAACCCAGACACCGCTCCTCTGTCCGTCTCCAGGCGGGTCCGCCCACATGCAGATGTGCCCACATACGAGTATTAAAGGGTCACGGCATTAGGAAGGTTGAGAACCACTGCTCTAGATAAAGTATGAGCTTTAATGATCTTTTCCAGAGAAGTAAACAACTTAATGGAAATTACACAAAAGAAAAATCTATTTATTAAAGGATCGTGGTCTACTCCTTTCCTTTTCCCTGCTAAAGAGCCTCTGGTATTTTATTTTATTTTTCTTCCTTTTGAGCAGAATATAGGAATTAGTCCTATAGATTAGTTTGTGAGAAAGCTGCTGCCTCTACCTATAATTCCTTCATTTTTGTTTTAAACTTGTTCAATTAGCTGCTACAAAACACAGTCACGTTCTTTTTGTTGCCAGGTTGCCAGGTTGCATCCAGAGGACAAAGAGTTTGGATTCCTGTTACCCAGGCAGTATCAAATGCTAACATTCTAAAGTCTTAAGGGAGCGGAGACTTCAGTCTTTGAACTGGGTAGTTTTCTTCCTATCTTTCACCAACTCTACTGGGGCCTGGTATATGATGGCAAAGGGCTGAAACTGAAAGGTAAGAGAGACAATGTTCCAAGTCAAAATTATATCAGAATCTATTATTTTTGTGTTGTCTGTATCTTAAGTGTTAAAATTTCCTTTGAATTAAAAAGAGATTAGTTTTGTTCCTAGTAAATAATATGATGACCATTTAATTCTCAATATTTCTTCGCTATAGACTAGAAAACCGAAGTAAAGTAATGAGCCATTAAGCCAAAATCTTAAATAAAATGATACAAAAATTCCAATCACGTCATTGTTTGATGCTGGTAATGTGAACCATTGTCAAACTGCACTGATACGTAAAATGGAGAATAAATTTTTATGCTGAGAGAGAAACCTTTATCATATTCCTTGGATGGGAGAAGTTTATATATTGAGAATGTTTTTGACATGTTTATAAACTATGTTATCTGTGAAAGAAATGGGATTGTTAGGGCCAAATGTACTCACTGACAATTTTTAAAAATGGTTTGATACGGTTTCATTTATGAATTTCCAAATATCTATATCATGTTTTTAATATTTGCACCTGGAACAAGCATTAAAAACAAATGTACAAATTGAAATGTCCTTTGACTCGGTTCTCCTGGACTTATGATGGACTGTCAGGCAGTGTATGCTTTCTCCACATATTGTGTACACATATATTTACTTCTCCCAGTACTCTGATGCCAGAAAAGTTTTAGAGTTAGCCAGAACTGAATAGATAAAAGTTTTAAAATCTTCTCTCAAGCTAGATAACCTTAGTAAAAGAGAAGTATTTGAAAATAGGCTTTATATGACTTGAAGTTGATAAAACCTCAAATTTCTGTTAGACAAGAGCTGTTTTATATGCAGCATATGTACGTGAATATACATTTTATGTATGAGTGTTTGTGTACAGTGTTGCACATTAATAGGTCAGTTTCTCTAAATGAGAATCAATAAATAAATCCTTCTGAAAAAAATTGGAGTGAAATAAAATATCTTCACATTTTTATAACCCTAGATGTAATTCACAAATAAACAAAAATCAGCACTTTCAAATTTTTGCTAGCCTATCATTATAATGAAGCAGCAGATTTCAATGTTTTTTATAGTTTAAAAAAATAAAGTTGTATTCCTATAGTACTCTGCAGTTAAAATGCTCATCTTATCTCATTTTAACCCGTAATATACCTATGAAGTAGGCAAATAGATTTGTTACAACTATTTCAAGATGAGGAAATTAAGGATCATGTAAGTTATGCAACTTGCTCACTATCAAACAATTAGTAAAAAACCAGGACTAGAATCCAGGTCCTGTGACTCCTAGCAGCTCTTCTGTTCAATGTACCATACAGTATTGTTTCTATGGATCATATTTTCTAGCTTCTTTATAGAAAGTATGAACCTTCCAGAATGCTAAAGTACCACATTTCTGAAGGATTAACTGCTGAAATCGCCTCTCTAGAGGTATAAAAAATACCCATTCATGAAAATACATACAAAGGCATTTTCTCAACCATACGCAAACAGAAATTTAATGTGTGTGTGTATATGTGTATATATATATGTATATATATATACACACATATAAATTTTATATTTTACATTATATTATTGTCTATGTTTTATATATATATATATATAAATTTTATTATACATATTATATAAACCTATATGCACATGCCTTAGTTGACACTTAATAAAATATAAACCAAATATTTTTTCCAGTGGAGTTTTCATCTCAAAGTAAATTAAAAAACATTATCAGAGTGAGTAGTCATACAGATTCAAACAAATATCCTTCCTGACTGGGTGCAATTCCTTTCATAAGCTCCGAAACCCCACTATCTTATCCATTTCTAAAACTTTAGGCAATTGCACAAATTGTTAGAAAAAGCTGCTTCTTCACAAGGGAAGGGATAATAATGACTAACTCTTTGCATTTCATTGTGGCTGAAACAGCCAAGCTGTAGGACCCAACTATGGGGAGGGTCGTGTTACAAATAGTGGAAGAAGTTTAAGAGCGGTGCAAGGAGAAGCTCCAAAAATTGTTTGATGCACAGTTTTGATGTTTGGGAACATATACAGGGTGTAATAGAATATTTGGGTCATTTAATATGATGTAATTTGCTCTACCATTTTCATGTGTCAGAGAAGACACTTTGGCTTAATCATGGGAGGCAGGGTCATCAAGGGAAGAATACCAGGGCGGTGTTCAGACTTCGAACTATGGCATCAGCCAAGGTCTCCAAAATTTGAAAAGTAATGCCCAACAATACCAGGATAGTAGCTATAACCTATGAGCTATGACAAGAGAAGAGAAGAGTAAAGAGGAGGACAGGGAAATTCCCAGAGCCTTGATCATGATGGTCTTTAGGCTATAGGAGGAGGAGAAAGCCCATGATTGTCCAGTGAAAGGCAACCCTCTGTACTTAGTATAGTTACCAGAAGCTATCACCATTCCACCCAGATTTATTGTATTTAAACACCCCCTACCCCAATAAGGTCATACTCTGAAAGTACTATCTTCTCCCTTCCTTCTCTTCTCACATTGCTTCTTATATCTTCTCTCACTAGCTCTTCTTCCATTCCTGTCTTGAATGAAGAGTTGGTCCTTCTTACGAAGGCAAACTCCTCTATGTGCACTCTTTATCCCATCCCCTACTATCCAACATATTGCCCCCAATGTTATTCCCATTCTCTAATATTCAATATTTCCCTCCCCTCTGTCTCCTTCCCTACAAACACTCATATCCTTACTAAACTTTCCATTAATCACCACTAGCTACCATTTTCTATCTCTTTTCTTCACTCAGCAAAAACTATCTGAGAAAGCCACCTATACCTGGTGACTGTATCCTCTCACTCATTTTTAAACTTTCTGCAAGCTAGGTTCCAAACTTACTCAATGACACCACTCTTTCCACATTTACCACAAATTTTTTGTTTCCCACTAATCTCTTATTTCCCTAATCTAATGGTCTTTTCTCAGTTCTTTTTGACTTCCCAGTAGCCTTCAACACTGTCAATCATCATTTCCTCTCTAGGTTCCTATGACTCTGCTCTCTCCTGCTTTAACTGTTTAACTCTTTATTCTGTTTAACTATTCATTCTCAGTAGTCTTTGCTGGGTCTTTATCCATATATTAGTCACTTCCCATGAGTTTTCCCCCAAGATTGTACTGGACCTTTTTCTTCTCCACCACTATACTTTCTCATTCAGTTCATCGATTCTCATGTGTTGATTTAATTATTAACTCTATGTAGATGATTCCAAGATCCAGATGTTCAGACCCAACCTCCTTCCTGAGCTCCATCTCACCAGTGCCTCTTGGGTGTCTTGAATTGGGTGTCCAGTAGGCATTGAATTCAATATGCACAAAACAGACCACATTGTCTTTTCTTTGAAATTCTCCTGTCTTCCAAAATGTCCATTGATTCAATTGATCATGCCGCCATCTTCTTGGTCACCCAGGTCTATAGCCTTAACGTCATTATTCACTGCTCATTCACATTCACTCCACGTATTCAATCCATTGTTAAATCTTGTCATTTCTGCTTTCATAACATCTTACATAAATATCCTCTTCTTTCATATAGCTGTACCCCAAGTTCAGGGCCTCAGGGCCTCACCATCTCTTACCTACAATATCCTTCTAACTGTTTTCTCCGCCTCAATTCTCCCCTCCCTCCTATCCCTCTTCCACCTCAGTGCGAGAGTAAGCATCCTATGGCATAAATTTGACCTTGTCACTTTCTATTTAATAAACTCCAGTGATTCTCTATTGTCTCCAGAATCAAATTTAAAATGTGTTATTTGGCATTTAAAGTGCTTCCCAACTTGAGTCCTTTCTACTTTTCTGGTATTTTTTACACTTTACTCACCTCTAAGCTCTCCACAACCCAGCTGCAATGTCCTACTTGTTGTTCCCCACATGAAGCTACATGACCACTTCTAAAAGGTGCAGGAAGTTTTGTCTTATGATTTCTTGAAATATGGTGTCCAGGTTTTTGTTCGGTCATGGTTTCAGGGAGTCCAATTATTCCTAAACTATCTCTCTTCAACCTGTTTCCCAGGTCAGTTTTTTTCATTGTATGATCCTTTTAATTTTTTTTTTTTTGACTTTGTGCTAATCCTGTTGTCTCATGGAATTACTGAGTTGGCCTCACTCTGTTTTCTCTTTCAGAATCTACTATCTGAATAAGTTTTACCTTTTGTTCTATTTTTCCCTGTCTGTCTCTCATTTCTAATTTTGTTTTTTAAAGTATTTTCTTCATTCTATTTAACCACTCAGAGATTGTACAGTAAAGCCATGTTTTCCCTTTGATGCTCTGCTTTATGTACTCTTAAGTTATTCCATCTGGGTTTTTCTCCTGGGCTTCTCTCAATACATGGAAGTTCTTGTTTATTTATAATTTTGACTTAAATCCTTAGATTTTGACTTTTTGATAGGTCTAGTCTCTGTTACTTTCAGATTTGATTCTGGTTGGTACTGTTCCTATGCACTTCTGATGCCACTCCCCCTCTAGACTTTATGGTTGTTACTAGGCACTGCTAAATCTGCCTTGATACCTGTCTTCTGACTTAGTATTCTGATGCTACAATGTAAGTGCTGACCTCAGGCCATCTCTTTCTCTTCCTTTCACAAACCCCCAATAATTAGCTGGTTATATCCATTGCTGTTGCCCTAAAAAGTCCCAGTTTGATGCTGAACATGACACTAATCCATGACCTCCTGTGAACATCATCTTTCCTCCCCCAATAACATTAGGTGATCAAAGACTGAGTTGGCCCTGCCCCTACTCCCAGGGCTCCAAAGAGTTCATAGATAGGCCCTGTCTCCTGCACAGTGACCCATGGGGATGATCACTGTGCTCCACTTACGTTTTAACAAGTCAGTGCTGGAATCTGGTTTCAGGTATTTATGACTGTAGCTAAGGCTGATTTGTGACCCCTCCCACCCCTGACCCTGGGAGTGTCCTTATTCAGAAGAGAATTGCTGATTTCAGGACCATTTACGGAAACTCTCACTGGCTTGCTTAGAACAGCCCCTCTCCAATAACATGCTAGCTTTTTGTCTGATTGCTGGAGATTGGGTTGGTTTCCCTGGGATGACTTTCCTAACCTCTACTGCCTTTTAGATGTGCTCTCCTGTAGTTCTGGACAAGCTGACAAATCTTACTTTTATTTCTCTTGGTTTCCTTGTCATTGACCTATCTACTGTCCTTTTCAGTTATCTTCTTGATCTGACAGCATACTGATTATTTACTCAAGTCACTAATTAAATTTATTCACTTATGACCAGCATTCATAGTTTGTTATTCATGAACCATAGCTGTCTCATCTTTATAATGATAACATCACATTTTAAAAAATTAATTGATACATTTCGTTTTCATAATGCCTTTTTTTCCCAATATATCTCTTCCTTTCTCCCTCCTGAAACAACATTCTCATAACAAAGAATTAAAAGAGAGAGAGGCAGACAGAGACAGAGAGACACAATTTGGCAAAACTTATCAATATATCAACAAAATGTGATATTATAAGTGGGTTTCATATCCACAGAGGCCTGATTTTAAAAAAAAGAAGACGAAGAAGAGATACACACATATGTCTGTTCTTTGGGGCTCTTTCCCAGGACTGATTTCTATTTATTGTTTTCAGCGACATTGTGTAATTGTTATGTATATGTTGTTTTGTTTTGGGTTTTGGTCCTGCTTACTTTGTTTTTTTATCAGTTCGCATAAGCTTTCCTGTGCTTCTCTGTATTCTTGATATTAATCTTTTCTCATAATTTCTATTACTTTCATTTATCAAAGTTTTGCCAACTCCCCTATTAATGGGAATATGCCTTGTTTCTAAGTTTTTGTCATGCCAAAAATTGCTGCTATAAACATTTGGGTGTATGTGGGACTGTTAATTCTGAAGTATCTTTGATCTCCTTGGAGGATATGCCCAACAGTCTAACCTTTGGATGAGAGGATATGTCCATTTAGGTATGTATTTTTTTATTGTGATTCCCGAATTAATTACCATTTTATTGCAGCTTAGACTGCTACATATTTTAAATGATTTATAATGTCTCTGTTTTATCATATAGTCTGTTCTTATGAGTACTGTATGATTCTACAAAATAGGTGTACTAATGGAAATTTAGATGCTGTGATTTTTTTCCTTGACAAATTCCTCAGTACTTTTTATATCTTTCTATTAAATACTCTAACGCTGAGAGAACATTATTACAAATTTTAAAACAAACACTTAGGGAGGGAGTTGTCTGACTATATCTAAAGTTTCTGGGTGAGTTGAAATAAGGACATTGCTCAGCAATGGCGTGTATATAAGGCTGTTAGATTAAAAGGAATAATAACAATTAAGAATTTGTGAGAAAGATACCAAGTGATCCCTAAGTGTTTGTTTCTTTAACTATTTCTCTGAACAGATATCATTGTTTCATAAGACATTACAGTAAAACTTATGTTTTGATCATCTCATTTTTAAAAAAATAATAAAGTAGAAAAGGAGTTTGATATCTCTTTCAATTAATCATACACCAAGTGATTTTTCATTCTCTTTAAATATAAACATAGACCCAAGGTATTCTTGGCATAAAAGCAACCTATCCTTTAACAGAAAATCCAAAGAAATGATGAGCTTCTCAAGTGCTGGGTTGTAAAACCTAACTTTACAAAGTGATAGCAGCATCACCGAGAAACTATTCTAAATTACGAGGATAAAATGAAAATGGTGGGGGGCAGGGGGAGGGGAATAGAGTAAGCAGGTCAAAATAGATTTCATTAAGAAGTCCAAAAACACGAAGTGAGAAGATAGAAAAGAATTACGAACAGAATATTAGAGAAGACTTAAGAATTACAATAACACTTACCATTCTTCCATCCTTAGAATATATTCACCTTTTTTTCAACTCTCAGAATCCTTTTTTTTTCTTTAAGAGTGAGTTCAGGAGCAGTCTCTTAAGACTGAAAGAAACAAGAAAGCATTCCTAAGGACTGCAAAGTCTGAGGCAAAAAGCTAAAGACTTTAGGGGCACAGGTGGTATTTTCATCACTACTGCCCATCAGATATTAAAAAGACTTAAAAGAGAAAGGCAGATTTGAGAAGTGTTCAAATTATTAAGATGAATTTTAAGAATGGGATTTGGATTTCCAGATCATAGTTTAAAACAGAAATGAATGTTTTCTGACTATGGATGAAGTGCATCTAACCATGGCTAATAAGAAATATATTTTTCTGGAGTCTTGCAATTCTAATAAGAAGAATTTTAATTGAAAAGGCCAAGGGGAGAAAACTGCCTAGAAGTTAAGAAAAATAGCGATTGAGAAACCCAGAGGTTCACATAAGACAAAATCCATGAAAAGGGCCAGTGATAAAACTATAAACATTTGGGTGTATGTGGGACTGTTAGTTCTGAAGTATCTTTGATCTCCTTGGAGGATATGCCTGACAGTCCAACCTTTGGATGAGAGGATATGTCCATTTAGGTATGTATTTTTTTTATTGTGATTCCCAAATTAATTACCATTTTATTGCAGCCTAGACTGCTACATATTTTAAATTATTTTTAATTTAAATAATCATAATCATCAATAATCATAAAACTGATGGTGTCGAATGTCGAATGCACAAAGTATGAATAACAAGGAAGAGAAAATGGAGACAATAAGAAAATTCCTACCAAATAATAAATCTAATCAGTTTCCTTCTCTACCACTGTGAGTAAAGTAAGACAGTGGCATAGGTTGTGGATAATCCAAAAATCCATTCTTCCCATTACTTGTTACTCTCCGTCCTGTTTAGATAAAGCTGCGTGATCTCCCGCTTTACTGAGACAATGGATCATGAATGTCTTCATCACATTTTCTCTGAACATCAAAATCTTCTTGTCTTTACCAATCTTTTTGTTTCCCTCCTGCCAAAGTAGAAGAAAGGTTTCCCCTCCTTTTTCAAGGCTAATTCTGCCATTTTACCCTTGATTCTATCCCATCCCCTGAGACTCAGACCCATAGATCACTCTTTCTCACACATCACACTCTCTCACACACTTGTTCTCTGACTCTCTCCCCTCCATCTACAAGTATGCTCTAATCTACCCTAACCTCAAACTTTTCCTCCAGCTAATGGTTTATTTCAGGTCCTTCCATTTACCACCAAACTTCTAGCAAGATTAGTTTAAACTAGGAGGTTCACTATCCATTCAATAAATCAACTGAGTCAACCAGCAATCAAACATTAGGCGCTTGTTATACAAAAAGAAAAGTGAGACATTCCATATGTTTAAGAATCTTTTAAACATTTTAAAACTAATTTTAAACTTAAATACAAAATAAGAAAAGAAAAAAGAACACTTCCACGTACACAGCAGCGCATAAAACAAGGATTCAATATAAAAGCATGAATTTCCATTTAAGACGTAACTTTAAAAAAAAACACTATATAATAAATACTACATATTGTTTTCAAAGCTCCCCAGATTTTCTGCACTTTCTTCGATATTTTCTTTTGTTTTCTGCTGTTATTTTTTTCTCCCCCAAAGCTAAAATTAAACACATATACAAATATACATTCATACACACACATATAGACATATATATGTAAGACCATTATATATATATGTGTATATATATGTATACACACACACACACACACACACATATATATATATTATATATACTTTTATTTATGAGTTCTTTCTCTGGATGTGCATTGCATTCTCTATCTTAGGTTCAAGTTTTCTGTGTTTTTCTAAAATCAGCCAGCTCTTCATTTCTTCTAGGGAAGTAGTATTCCATCACAAACACATAACACAACTTGTTTATCCAATCCCCAAATGAAGGGCATCTATCATTTTAACCAATCTGATAGGTGGAAGATGATATCTCAAAGTTGTTTTACTTTGCATTTCTCTCATCAATAATCATTTAGCCCATCTTTTTCCTATAATCATATATGGTTTGATTTCATCATGGAAAAATTGCCTGCTCATATCCTTGACCATTTATCAATGGGGAATGACTCCATATTCTTATAAATTTGACAAAGTTCTTTATATACTTGAGAAATGAGACCTTTATCTGAGAGATTGCCTATGAAAAGCTCCCCCCTCATTTCTTGCTTTTCTTCTAATCTTGACTACATTTATTTTGTTTGTACAAGACCTTTTAAATTTAATATAATCAAAATTATTCATTTTATACCTCTCAAAGCTCTCTCTCTCTCTTATTCATTCATAAATTGTTTTCCATCCATGAGTCTGATATGTAATATGTTCCATGTTCTAATTTTTTGGTGATATCTCCCTTTATATCTAGGTCATGTATACATTTTAACCTTATCTTGGCACATGGTTCAAGATATTGGTCTATGCCCAATTTCTGCCAGACTGCTTTCTAGCTTTCCCAAGATTTCTTTTTACCAAATAATGAATTCTTGTCCCCCAAACTCAAGTCTTTACATGTCAAACCTACTATTACTGTAACCCTTTCTTGCTGTGTTTTGTATATTTGTGTATCCCCTGACCTTCCTTTCTGTGGCTTAGCTAGTACCAGACAGTTTTGAGCTTTGTTGCCTTACAAGAGTTTGAGGTCTCATACTACGGAACCTACCTTCCTTCGAATTTTTTCATTAGTGTCTTTGAAATTTGTGGCCTTTTGTTCTTCCAAATGAATTTTGCTATTATTTTTTCTAACTCAATAAAAAGGTGTTTTAGTAATTTAATTAATTTGGCATTGAATAAATAGGTAAAATTGTCACCTGTATTGCATTGGTTTTACAAAAAATGAACATTGAATATTTCTACAATTATTTAAATGAGGCTTTATTTGTATAAAGAATACTTTAAAATTATGTTCATGTAGTTCCTTGGTCTGTTTTAGCAGCTACATATTCACATATTTTATACCATCTACAATTATTTTTAAAATTTATTTTGCTAATTTATTCTTAGTTTTCTACATTCATTTGCACAAGATTTTGAATTCCATATTTTCTCCCAGATAGCATGCATTCTGATTACCCCTTCCACCAGTCTGTGCTCCCTTTCATCACCCCCCTCCCCACCTCTATCCCCTTCTCCCTTGTAGGGCAAGATAGATTTCTATATCCCATTTCCTGTATATCTTATTTCTCAGTTGCATGTACAAACAATTTTTAGCATTTGTTTTTAAAACTTTGAGTTCCAAGGTGGCTAGGTAGCACAGTGGATAGAGCACCAGCCCTGGATTCTGGAGGACCGGAGTTCAAATTCGGCCTCAGACACTTAACGTAAAAATTAGCTGTGTGACCTTGGGCAAGTCACTTAACCCCAACTGCCCTACCTTCCCCCCTCCAAAAAAAAAAAAGCAAAAAAACCCAAAAAACAAAACTTTGAGGTCCAAATTCTCTGCCTTCTTCCCTCCCCACCCACCCTCATTGAGAAGGTAAGCATTTCAGTATAGGTTATATATGTGTAGTTATGCAAAAAATTCCCATAATAGTCATGTTGTGAAAGACCAACTATATTTCCTTTCACCATATCCCACCTACTCCCATTTATTCTATTTTCTTCTTTGACTCTGCCCCTTTTCAAAAGTGTCTGCTTCTGACTACCCTCTTCCCCAAACTGCTTTCCCTTCTGACATCCCCTTTATCCCCTTCCCTTCTACATTCCTTTAGGGTAAGATACCCAAATGAGTGTGTATGTTTTTTCCTCCTTCAGCCTAATCTGATAAGAGTAAAGTTCACTCATTCCCTCTCATCTTCCCCTTCTTCTCCTCCATTGTAAAAGTTTTTTTCTTTTCTCATTCATGTGAGATAATGTGCCCCATTCTATCTCTCCCTTTCTCCTTCTCCCAATATATTCCTCTTTCACCTCCTAATTTTAGTTTTTGGATATCATCCCTTCATTTCAACTCATCCTGTGCCCTCTGTCTATGTACACATGTACACACATATACACATACACATATACACACATATACCCTCCTATACATACATATATGTATACATACATATACATATATATGTACATATATTCATATATATTCCCTTCAACTATCCTCATGCTGAGAAAAGTCTAAGGTAAAATTATCATTTTTCCATGTAGGAATGTAAATAGTTCATCTTTAATAAGTTCCTTATGATTTCGTTTTCCTGTTTACCTTCTCATACTTCTCTTGCTTCTTGAATTTGAAAGTCAAATTTTCTGTTCAGCTCTGTTCTTTTCATCAAGAATGCTTGAAAGTCCTCTGTTTCGTTGAATGACCATATTTTCCCCTGAAGCATTAGACTCAGTTTGCTGAGTAAGTGATTCTTGGTTTTAATCCTAGCTCCTTTGACCTCTGGAATATCATATTCCAAGCCCTATGATCTCTTAATGTAGAAACTTCTAGATCTTGTGTCATCCTGATTGTGTTTCCACAATACTCAAATTGTTTCTTCCTGGCTGTTTCTAATATTTACCTCTTGACCTGGGAACTCTGGAATTTGGCTGTGATATTGCTAGGAGTTTTCTTTTTGGTGTCTTTTTCAAGAGGTGATTGGTGAATTCTTCCACTTCTTCTTTTTAAGGCATTCTTCTCCTCACTGACTTTTTAGATCTGTTTTTTTGCCTTGTGGGTTAGTCTATTTTTTTTAAAGCATTTATTAAACTCTGATTATGTGCAAAGCAGCGCACTAAGCAATGGGAATACAAATAGAGAATTCACATAGTCCCTGTTCTTTAGAAGTTCATATTTTCTTTGGAGGGGGAAGGGCAGGGCACTTGGGGTTAAGTGTCTTGCCCAAGGTCACACGGCTAGTTTTTCTGTTAAGTGTCTGAGGCCACATTTGAACTCAGGTCCTTCTGACTTCAGGGCCAGTGTTCTATTCACTGTGCCACCTAGCTGCCCCAAGGGTTAATCTATTTTTAAGATGTTATTTTCTTCAGTATTTTGGGGGTCTCCTTTAGCAAGTTGTTACTCATTTTTCATGATTTTCTTGTGTCACTCTCATTTTGGGTTTGTATGTAGGAGCTTTGACTTTGTTGTCTTCTTTTGGTTGCATGTTTTTTGTCTTCTTAGTCACCGAAGTAAATTTCTATAGTCTTAACGTTTTTTTTTTTTTTACACTATTTGCTCATTTTTCCAGTCAAATACTTGACTTTCTAATTCTTTGTCACCATAGGACTCTGCTTCCAGTGGAGGTGAAGGTGGGATGGGGGTGGGTGTACTGTCCCAGACTTCAGGGATTTTGTGCAGCTATTTTCAGAAATACTTCTAGGGACCTATAAATTTTCAGTGCTTCCAAGGTGATATGATCAAAGGAGAGGTGTTTACTCCTTTCCTGGCCTGAGCTCTAGTCTGTAAGTGACCACAAGCACTCTTTTCTGCCTTGGAACTGTGAGGAGGATTCCCTCTCCACTTCAGCCACAAACTCTGCCATACCAGCACTCTTCCTCATCCCAGGACTACCAGCCAGGCCTTGACCCAGATCCAAACAGGACAAAGCAAGAGAATCCTGCCAGCAAAGAGATTCCTGCAACCCCACTCTGATCAGCTGCTTGATCTTCCTACCATCTCTGGGTCCAGACCTTTTCAAGCAGCCACCATTATCACCTCTGCCACCCCAGGGCTGGGACCGGACCATGCTCCTCTCTCACTCAGGTTCCACAGAGTTTTCCCACTGACCTTTTATATTGTCTTTGGGGTTCGTTGGTTGAGAAGTCTGGAAACTGCCACAGTTACAAGTGATTCAGTCCCCTGAGACCTCCTCTGTCCCTGTATGTGTTGACATGGCCCATACTAGACTGTTCTCCACTCCCAGCCCAGTGTTCTAGACTTTTTCTGTCACCCTACCAAGTTGTCTTGGGTTGAAGATTTGTTTCACTCTGTCATTTTGGGGGTTCTGTAGCTCTAGAATTTGTTTAGAGTTATTTTTACAGGTATTTGGAGGGCTTGAGGGAGAGCTCCAGCAAGTCCCTGCTTTTACTCCATCTTAGCTCCACACCTCATCTACAGTTATTTTAAATAGAGTATCTGTTGCTACCTCTTCTTGCAGGGTTTTGTTGGTGATATGTAAAAATGTTGATGATTTACATGAATTTATTTTATATGCTACTAATTTCCTAAAATTGTTAATTGTTTCAACTAATTTTCTAGAAGAATCTTTAGGATTTTCCAAATATATCATCATATCATTTGCTAACAGAGATAGTTTTCTACTTCATTTCCCATTCTGATTCCTTCAATTTTTTTCTTCTTTTATTGCTTTGTAAAAAACAATATTAAAAAATATTGGTGACACTTAGTGTTTTTCCCTGTTTATTATGTAAATTAAATCTGTTTTAGCTTTATCATGATCTGAGATCATGATAGCTACACCTGATTTTTTTTTTAATGTTAGTTGAAGCATAATACATTCTACTCCAGCCCTTTATTTTAACTCTGTGCTTATCTCTCTTTTTAATTGTGTTTTTTGAAAACAGCATATTATCAGATTCTGATTTTTAATCCATTCTGCTCTCTATTTCCATTTTATGGTTAAATTTATCCCCTTTACATTCAAAGTTATAATTACTAGTTATATATTTCCCTCCATCCTATTTTTCCTCACTATTTATCCTTCCCACCCTGTTTACCCTATCCCTGTGTATCTAATTTACCTTTTAACACTATCTTCCCCTCCTATTCCTTATTATACCCACTCCTGTAAGAGTCCCTCTCTGTTATTCTGTCCTCTCACACTCCTAATTCTTTTTTTTGTTTGTACATATAGGCTCTTTTTTAATTTATTTTTTTCTCAATGACTTGTTTATTTACTTTTAGTTTATAAGATTCAGTTCCACAATCCCTTGAGTTTCAGATTTTCTCCCTTCCCTCCCCCCCCCTCACATGGTGGCATGCAATCATGTATAGGATCTGCAAATATCACACTCCTAATTCTTAATCTATATACTCTTCTATAAGTCCCTCCCTATACATTTAGAAGACTTTAATACCTTTCTAGATGTATATGTTGTTCCTTCTTTAACTGAGTACTGATGAAGTAAGGTGCCAGCACCACCAGCCCTTCACCCCTGTTGGCTTCTTCTATATAATTTCTTCTTATTACACCTCATTTGTATGAGTTAATTCCTCCTTTTTACCTCTCCCTACAGTTTTTGTTTTGGATCAACCCATCATATTCAGCTTGACCCAAACCTTTCTTTCAAATACTCAGGTAATGATGATAGTCTTAAAGTATTAGTATTTTCACACATAAGAAGTAAACAGCTTGATCTTATTAAGTCCCTTATAATTGGTCTTTAATGTTTGTCATGTTTCTCTGTATCATATGTCAAATTTTCCATGAATTTCTGATATTTTTTGTCACAAACACTTGAAAGTCTTTCAAATGAATATTCATTTTTTTTTTCCATTTAAGATTATCCTCAACTTTTCTGGATAAGAGCTCTTTTGCTTTTTGAAATGTTATGTTCCAGGACCTACAGTCTTTTAATGAAGATGCTTCTAGGTCTTATGTGATTTTGATTGTAGCTCCACAGAATAAAAAAAAAAAAATTCCTTGCTGCTTCTAGTATTTCTCCTTAACCTGGGAACTTTGAAACTTAGCTATGATATTCCTCTAAGTTTTCATCCTGGGATCTCTTTCAGGTGATGATTGGTGGATTTTTTCTCTTTCTGTTTTACTCTCTCATTCTAAGCTTCAGGTCAATTTTCCTTCACAGTATTTTGCAGTATTGTATCAAGATTCTCTTTTTCTGGTCGTAACTCTCAGGGAGTTCATAACAATTTGTACATTGCCTACCCACAATCTGTTATTCTCCAGATCAGTTGTTTTCACGTTCTCTTCAGTTTTTTATTCTTTTGATTTTGTTTATTATTTCTTGGTGTCTTATAACATCATTAGCTTCCCCTTGCCCAATTCTAGCTTTCAAGGAGTTATTTTCTTCTGTAAGTTTTTGGATCTCTTTTTCTAATTGGTTGACTTTCACAATTTTTTTTATTTTCTTGTATTGTTCTTATTTTTTCCTAATTTTTCCTCAATCTCTCTTATTTGGTTTTTGAAGTCCCTTTTAACTTCCTCCAAGAACTCTTTTTGGATTTGTGACCATTTGATGTTTCTCTTTTTGGATTTGGAGTGCCTTTTTTAACTTCATTATCTTCCTCTGAATATAAACCCAGATCTTCTCTATTCCCATAGTACCTATCTATGGTCAGAATCTTTCTCCTTTGCTTACTAATTTTTATTTTTATTTTTTTTTAGCAACTTATTATTGTAATAATAATTATTATTATGTAATAAACTCTATTCCTGGGATGTGGAGAATGGTAGCCCAGGCCTCAGGGCCTTCTTATTGTTATTTTCTGAGCTCTGTCCAGGCAGCCCAACCTTACCTCTCTACCTCCAAACAAGAGCTAGGGCTCCCAGTCATGCTGTTCAGCAAAATCTCTTGCTCCTCCACCACCCTTCTCACTCTTGCAGCTGCAAATTTCACCTCACTCCTGGAACTGAAACCAGGCTCTCAGCTCTCCTACAAGTGTCCACAGCCAGCAGGGTCCCTGCCCCTCTGCTACAGAACTCACCAGACATGTGCTCTCTCCTTATTGCCCACAGATGCATTCTAATGACCATGTCTGGTTAACACAGCTGAGTCTGGTGTCCTGTGACACTGGAGGGGTCCTCCAATCTTCCCCTGCTCAGATATCTGACTCCTACACTAGGTGGTGAAAGTGCCTGAGGTTAAGACTTCTTCCCTCCCCCACTGCCCTCAGGGTTTGTTGTTTATTAATTCTGAAAAATTGACCTGAAGTGTTTTCACTTCACTCAGGCAGAACTTCAGCCCCTAGAAATAGATCCTTCTCAAGGTCCTCTCAAGTTGTCTTGGGAAGACAACTGCTTTACCCTCACTTTTTTCCCCTGCCACTCTACATTCACCTTGAGGCAATCTTTTGTCAGTTTTTGCAGGGGAAATTTGGATTTAGGAATTTTTTTTTTACGTACTTTGCCATGTTTCAGGTGGGACTGATCCTTTTCTAGGCTTCTTTCCTTTCTTACTGGGCAAAACAATTTCTCTGCCAGATACTAATATTGAGACACAGAATCATTCTGCTTTTATTCTTTTGGGGTAAGTTGAGATCCAGAGCAGAACTATTAAGGTCTGCTTCCTTACTTGAAGAACAGAAACAATTTTCCTAAAGCTGGAATTTGGAGAATTAATTAGGTCAGCTCATTGGAATCTGAAAGGTTTCCCCATCTTAAGTGATGGGAAGCAATGAAGAAGGCAAACCAACCTCTCAGGAGTTCCACCTTTCAAGCTGTAGGTGGCAGTAAAGGGTACAGAAGTCCAGCCTTCATTTTTCTCCAACCAGCTCTTCACATGTCAGAGGATTCTCCTTTTCTCCAATCAGCTCTTTCAAATAGCAGAGCTTTTGTCCAATTACATTAGCTCTCAGAAACAGCCAGAAATCCTCTCTACTTTTAATCTTATAAAAACAATAATAGCTAGGATTTACATTTCATTTTAAGCTTTGCAAATTGCTTTATAAATATTATCTCATTTTTTTTTCCCTTCACAACAATCTGTAGGTGCTATTTTACAGAAGAGGAAACAGAAGCTAAAAGCAGTAACTTGCCCAGGGTCACAAGGCTATTAGATGTCTAAGATCAGTTCCCATCAGGAGCTTCAAAGCTTGTCTTCTTCAACTCAACAGGACTCAGCTGGGCTTGGGTTAAACCAGCTTCCTTTCAAGAAGAGTCTCCTGGTGTGAAGTGACTCCCTTCTAACTTGGGGTGAGAAAGAAAAATTCACATTTCTGTCAGAAACCACAAAATAGTCCATTTATGATTTTCACAGTGATTACAAAGGTTCTAGGGTTGTTTTTTTTCTAGTTAGCTCAAAGTTCTTTGTAGTTACAGGTAAATCAGTTGCTCAGAAACAAGAAACCTTGGCCATCTTGACTGAACAATAAATGCTTTTGCCTCTGAGGATCTATCAGGTCTTCTCAATATGTTTATCTGAAAAGTTTATGTCAGTTTAATATCAGAAAGTTTATACTTTCTTTTTGATCCTCAGAACTTTGCATCTCGGCTGCTTTTCTGACTGTGTCTCATACAAATGTCTTTTTTTATCACTCTTTCAATAAATAAAAGTGTCTGAATGAGGAAGGAGCACCTCTCGTACAGAGAAAGACATTGAATCCCAGAAGGGTATAGTGAACTCTCCGTGGTTTATGTAGCTAGGATGATGTGCTAAACCTGGAATCTGAACCTCTCTTCTATAGCTTCAAATCCAATCCCCTTTCCACCTTGTGTTGTAAAAATCAAGAATATGTAAAAAAAACAAAACAAAACTGTATAAATGTCATGACTTTTTTGTTATGCTTGAGTTTCTTTAATTGAATTTTGAGGAATGAGAAGCGTCTAGCTATAGTCCCTACCCCAATTTGGAAACCACTCTGTTTTATGATTGTCATTTCAGAGGTGTCCTGCTATCAGCTTAAACTGGCCTGAACCAATTGTGAAATTTTTACTGTAGGAATTTATACCTCAGAATTCATCAAATGCAACAAATCAGGTCTGGGCTTATTCTGATGATGGTCTAGACTTAAGAAATAAAGGAGTGTTAATAGTGCCAGTGACATTTAAAAGTGAGTTAGATAACGTTTTTTTTTTCAGAGGGTCAATTATTTAAGATTTACTAGCACACACCTGACACACACGTAATTAGCAGTACTATGGCCTGATCCTGGGGCAGCTTGGTAGCACAGTGGATAGAGCACTGGGACTGGAGTCAGGAGGACCTGAGTTCAAATTGGACCTCAGAAGCTTACTAGTTGTATGACGCTGGGCAAGTCACTCTGTTTGCCTCAGTTTCCTTATCTGCAAAATGAGCTGTTGGAGGAAATGACAAACCACTCCATTATCTTTGTTAAGAAAACCCCAAATGGGGTCACAAACAGTCAGACATAACTGAAATGACCGAACAACAAGAAAATGGCCCAATCCCAGTTCTCATCACTGTCGATCTCTCTACTCTGTTTGGCACTACAAACCAACCCCTTTGTCTTGACACTCTCTCCTGCCTTGGCTTGTATGATGCAACGCCCTTCATAATTCACTTCATAACTCACATACTGCCTTTCCCTTTTCTCCTTTTTAGTTTGCTTCCTTTTTCTGTTCCATAAACACTGGCTCAGTGCTTGACTGGTTTTTGTTTTTCTCAGCTCTCTTCTTGAAAATCACCTGCTCCAATGGCTTCAGCTTTTACCTCTCCCTACAAGAGCCTCCAATCTCAACTTCTCCCCTGATCTCCAGGTGACATATCTAACTGCCTGTTTTATTTATGTGTGTGTGTATAATATATATACATATATTAAAATATATGTGCATGTATTCTATATTAGCATATATTTTTACATCTATCAAGATATCTAGGTGTATATATGTGTCTGTATATATATGTCTACACATACACACATATATAAAACTAAATTTGTCATCATTCACTTGAAAGTTGCCTATTCTCCTAAATTCTTAATTATGTTAATTGAATCACCATTCCCCCAGTCGTCAAAGGCTGAAACTTTCAGTTTATGCTCAATTCCACATTTCATCACTCCCATAAATCAATTCACAAGTCTTATCAATTTATCTTACAATCTGTCCCATCTTCATAATTCCCACTGCATTCACCTTATTTTAAGTCAGCAGTTCTCACCCTGTGGGTTGGGGGTCAAATGACTTTTTCACAGGGGTCACAGGGATCACCTAAGACCATTGGAAAACACATATTTCCAATTGTCTTAAGAACCAAGACACCACTCCTCTATCTGTCTCCAGGTGGGTCCGCCCGCATGCCGATATGTTCACATACGGGTATTAAAGGGTCGTGGCATTAGGAAGGTTGAGAACCACTGTTTTAAGTCTTCCAGTACCCTTATCTGAACCATTGAGCCACCCTTTTTATCTCGTCTCTAGGTCTCTGCGCTCTATTCTAAGCATATAACTATTGCTGAATAATTCATCTAAAGCAGAGGTGTCAGAATCAAACAGAAAAGCAGTCACTAAATCTGCTATCTGCATATTGACTCAAAAAACAATATACTAATATTATCTATGCTCTGTTATATTTTTATTTTGTTTAATCTTTCTCAATTATATTTTAATTTGGTTCAGCCATGCCCCCCCTGCCCCCCAGTGTTATGGCAGCAATGCCACCCACAAAGGTGTTTAACTGCCTCTGATCTAAAGTGTGCAAGGTTCTTTGAAAAACCTCAGAGCAAGAGGTAAATAAATGTCACCTATTATTATTAGACTTATTATTCTAACACAAAACTGTAATCTTGTCAGTCCTCTTCAAAAGAGTCTTCATGGCTTCCAAAATATGAAACCAAATAAATGCCAAACTCCTTAGCTTGGAAACCAAAGGATTATCCAATCTTCCTCCAACCTAGTTTTCCATCCTAGTCAAGCTATTCTCCTTTATTCACACACACCCAGCAAATAGGATCCTTTACCGTTTCCCTTTTTGATGCGATTTCTTTCTGGTTCTATGCTTTTCATTATATCATCCCATGTGCCTGGAATGTGTTCTCTCCCTGACCCTACCTTTTGAAATTCTGACCATTTTTCAAGGTTATACTAGCATGTTGAAGCAGAAAACATCATAAGGTCAGGCCTCAGAAGCCCTGAGCTCTAATCCTTTGTCTGCCAGAAGCTACCTATGTGATCTTGGGCAAGTCATTTCACCACGATGTTTCTCAGATTCCCATATCTCCATGAGAATTCCATCCCTGCACAATAACTGCTGGAGGTATAATGGAAATGAGTGGTCTGGAAGGTGGGGCCGCTCTCAGTGGCTCTTGGACTTACTTGGCAGGCATTTGCAGTTGGTCATTAGCTTTTGTTGGTTGGTATTGAAGAAAGTAAACCCCTTCTTCACAGTGATTGTGCTTATCAATAACGTCTACAGGGGCAAGTTGGAAGTGTGGCTGATGGTGTTTGTTTGGGAGATAAGAAGTGGGGATGGAGGAAACTTCTAGTCCTAAAGATTCCTGAGTTCAGAGTCTTAGACTATCTCCACTGGATTCCGAGAGGACGTGGTCATTGAGAGAGTGGTATTGTTTTGACTTGCCTGGCACATAGTACCTACTGCCTTCCCTCAGTGTGCCAGCTAGTCTGGTTTGTCTACCCTCTGGGTGGCAGTTACTGCTTCCCTCAATGATATCTGCAAAGCCCTGGCTGGAGAAAGGGTTGGCCCGCCTTCTACCGGAAGCCTTCCCCAACTCCTCTGAATCCTAGCTCCTTCCCTTTTTAATGTTCCCTAGTTACCCTGTATATAGCTTGCTTTGTATATCTTGGTTTGAATGCTGTCTAAACCACTAGATTATATGCTTCTTGAGGACTATCCTTTGCCTCTTTTTGTATCCCTAGTGCTTAGCACAGTTCTGGACACATAGGACAGGCTTAATGATTTTGGATTGATTGATTGCTCTTCTAAGACTCTTGGGCTCAAGGTCCTGGACTATCTCTAGTGTAGTCCAAACAGAGGTAGTGGTTGAGGTTTTGAATGTCAGTGGCCCAATAACAAGAAACAGCACAAATGGAAACCCTCTGTCTTCTTTGTTTAGCAAAAATATTTATTCAGTAATACAATGAAAATATATACATCTCTCTGAGAATATTCTGAACTATGGTTCACTTAGCCTTAAGGGCTACACAAAAAAACTTAATATTTATCTCAAGTAAGTTCATGACTTGTCTTCTTGAAAGAAAAAAAGTATAACAGCAGAACTGAATAAATAAATAGCAGGATGATTTAAGTGCTCAGTCCTTAGTGGCCCATCATACATGTGAACAAAATGAAATTTCATTCAGCCCGAACGAAAAACACATTTCGCTTTGGCAATAAGTTGTTTTCTTTATAAAGTGCAGTTGCTAGAGGAATTTAATTCTTATAACTATCAGGTATAATTGCAAGGTGACAGGGAGACTCCAGATAAAAGTTTCCTAAAGAGGTTCCTGGGATGATTTATCATACTGACAAATGGGAAATGGATCCGAGTCTATTTAAAAGTTCTTGGAATGAGCCCAACTCTTGTTTTCTTACATAAAATGAATTTACTGGTGATTTACTAATGATGAAAATATTTGATGAACTTGACTTTATTGCATCATTTTTTTTTTATTTAAACTGGCACCTTTAATTTATTATAGCATTTGAGATTCATAAATCTTTTGATTTATCTACCCAGGCAAAACCTTGACTAGTTTATGTGTACAGAATGGATTGATCTTAGATAGATGTATTTTAAAAGTATATTGATTTCACGGTGCCTGGAGAGATTTCTTCCTGTCCAATATATTTTTTCCATACAATCATAGAAATTAATAAAGTCCTGGTATTTGAAGAATTATAAAACTGGGAATGAGACAGTGTAAACAAATAAATGAAAACCAGTTCCCAATACTTAAAAGGAAGTTAAAGGAAGAAAATTGGAAGGAAGAACAGTGACTGAAAGAAAGTAACAAATTGTGAAATCACCCAAGTACAAAGAGGGCAAATAAGAACTTTCTTCCTTCTATCCCATTTGTGGCTTCTCACACTGTGGAATGTTGTGAATCTTGATCTCATGGATAAGTGAATTTTTCAGATGAGACTATAAGTGAGAGGAAATAGTAAGAAAACTGAGACTAAAAGAGGTTAAACAACTTGCCCAGGTTTGCCTAGCTGCTAAGTGTCTGAGGCAAGATTAAAATTCCTATCACCCTGACCCGAGGTCTAATACCCTATCCACTGTACTCCCTACCTGCCTCTTATGCTGATGTGACTTGAAATAGCACTTATCAAAAGGTAGGATTGATAGCTTTGCCTATAGAACTGCTAGGCCTAGATACATTGAGAAAGGGGAAGGAGTACAAGGAATGTGTATTGCTGGAGTCCCCCATAGTTCAGGTGTTGTGGAACTGCATGGAAAAGAAGTCTAGAAACCCCTTTTATTCAAAGACCAGGCTAAGAGGAAGAGCTGCTAGAGATATCTTTGAACAGGGCTTGATTGTACAGCATCAGAGAGTGAGGTGCAGGTCATTTGGGGTAAACTGTGGAAATGACAAAACCTTAAATATAGTTAGGACTAGGGGCATACATTTTTAGGATAACCAAGGGAGTGGAGCACAGGGCATAATTGAAGGGGCTATTGTTGGTAGAAGCTTCAGGAAAAGTGACCTCTGATGCATGGACTCCATTCTTCTTTCACCAGACTGTGGCATAGTTCTTCGTTTACTCCAATTTTGTCCATGGTTCTTTTCCACTGACCATATTAGGCTTGGATGGACCCAG
>CM053590.1:198335227-198367460 GCA_028646515.1 Pseudochirops corinnae | reverse complement strand
CAGAACCTCTGCTTCCTGCTTCTTTGCCCTGGAGGTGGCTTGGCCAGATCTGCTTTTCTTCCCCAGTTTTTAGCGAAGTTCCACTAACCTTAGTCCTTTTTTCTTATGGCTTGATAATTCTGGATACTGCCACAGCTGCTGCAGATCCGCCCTCCTGAAGCTCCAGCTGCAGTGGGGCTCTTCTCGTCCAGCCACCCCCTGGGCAAAAGCTGCCTTTTCAGGCTGGGTTGGTTTCTGCTCTCAGAGTTGAAATGGTAGCTTTGAGCCAAGCTGCCTTCAGCAGGAAATATATCTGTGTGTGTTTTAGAGCCCTAGAATTTGTTTAGAGTCATATTTTTGGGTATTTGATGTGGCTGTGTCAGAGCTGTGATTTCTTGCTGCTCCTATGCCGCCATCTTGGCTCCACCGCCCATTTCTCTTTCTATTGAATGTCCAAACTTCTTAATTGTCCATGGTAGGTTCAAGATAAATTTTTAGTGCTAGCCCAAGATCTGGGACTGTTTTAGTGGAATGTTAAGGGAAGAGGCTTTTGGAAAGAACACACTTGATTTCAAGGCAGAACAGAGAGGAAAGGACATTGAAAAGAAAGGTGCAGGTATATTGTGCCCACACACAACAGGAGCTTCCCTGGCAGAAGAAAATGTAAATGGGGGGGGGGAGAATTGGATTAAGAGCTTCAGGCTCCCAAAGATGTGTTCTTACTCAGAAGTTAGGAGGGGGAGGAGGAAAGAAGTGACACATTGATGAGAGGGGAAAGAAGTGACACCCAAGTAGGGGTAGGGCCAGAATTAGGAGGGCACCTTGACTTTATGGAATGTATAGTTATCCCTTCCACATTTCATCTTTCCCCATCATGTTTTCACTGTATTGAGGGTCAGCACAAGAAATTAAATTGGAATTTGTGGGGAGCTTTGCAGAAGCTACAGATGACATATATAGGTCAGCAGATGAAACAAAAAGTTTAGAAACTCAGGAATGCATAAAATATGTGTAAAATATTATACAATATCACATATTTTATCTTTTAATACCATAAAATTCAGACTTCTCTGGTATGAGGAGAGTACCAAAAATTTTACATGGGTTTTCCAGATTGTGGGGGTGTCACACCCCTAATGCCCATGAAATGAAAAGGATAACTGTACATGAAAGGAAATTTTTCTGCAATATATCTAATTCTACTCCTTTTTCTAAAGTAAATCAAATCAAAATGTATCACAGAATCAGAGTCTCAGTTAGAGGCCATTAAGTCTAACCCATATGTTAATAGTAGTTCCCTCTACAATATGCCCAACAATTAGTCAGGCAACTTTTCCTTGAAAACTTCTGGGTGGATTGAGTGGGAGGGAGGGGATTATTCTCTTTCAGGGCAGCCTATTCAATTTTTGGATATTTCTAATTGTTAGGAGGTTTTTCATTTCATAAGCCTAAATTTGCCTATCTGCAGGTTTCGCTTATTCTTTCAGTTGTACCCTATTGTCTAGTTCCTTTGCCATGCAAGAATACTTCAAATAAAGATGGTGCATGCATCCCTCTCCTCACCACAATATTCTTTTCTCCTGCCTCAATATCCTCAATTTTCTTTAACTGATCCTCAGATAACATGTCTACCAAGCTGTTGTTCATTGTTTAATTTGTTAATGTCCTTTTTAGGAGCCAGAATTCATCACTGTCATTGACAATCATAATTATTTTTCAAAATATTTATACTTATTTTATTTTTTGCATTAAAATGCTTTTTCATATTGCTGATTGGTTAGAGTATGCTAGTGGTTCAGTCTAGGAAATGGCATGAAATGAGACACTTACAGACTACATTTTGTTACTCAGTCATTCATTAATATCTGACTCTTCATGATCCAATGGAATATAACATATTAAGACCTTCTGTCCTCTACTATCTTTTGAAGTCTGGCCAAGCTCATGTTCATTGTTTCCATGACAATGATTATCCATCTCGTCCTCTGCCATCCTCTCTTTTCCTTCAATCTTTCCCAATATCAGAGTCTTTTCCAATGAGTCTCATCTGTTCATTATGTGGTCAAAGTATTTAAGTTTCAGTATTTAACCTTATAGTGAATGAATTTCTTTAAATATTGACTAATTTGACTTCCTTGCTGTCCAAGAGACTTTCAAAAGTCTTCTCTAGCACCACAGAGTCTGCCTATCTGAGATTGTTGATGTTTCTCCTGACCACCTTAATTCCAGATTTTGATTTGTCTGGCCTGGGGTTGTACATGATGTACTCTGCATGTAAGTTAAAATAAATAAGATGACAATATACAGCCTTGTGGTATTCTTTTCCCAATCTTAAACCAATTGGTTGTCCCATGTTCAGTTCTAACTATTGTTTCTTGACCCACATACAGTTCCTCTAGAGACAAGTAAGATGATCTAGTGCTCTCATTTCTTTGAAGACTTGTCACATTTTGGTGTTATTCACATACTCAAAGGCTTTAGTGTAGTCAGCAATGCAGAAGTAGATTTTTTTTTCTGGAATACCCTTATTTTTTCCATAATCCAGTGAATGTCTGCAATTTGGTTACTAATTCTTCTACCTCCTCAAAAACAAGACTAAACTTCTAATAATTTTCAGTTCACATATTGCCAAATCTTAGCTTGCAGAATCTTCAGCATAAACTAGCATGTGAAATGAGTACAATTAATCATTTATTTGAATATTAAGCATAGCCCTTCTTCAAGATTGGGATATGAACTGATCTTTTCCAATCCGATGACCACTGTAGAGTTTTCCAAATTTGCTGACATATTAAGTGCAGCACTTTAACAATACCATCCTCTAGGATTTTAAATTGCTTAGCTGGAATTCCATCACATCCACTTGTCTTGTTAACAACGTTTCCTAAGGTCCACTTGACTTCATTCTCCAGGATGTCTAGCTCATGACCATTATGGTTATCAATGGTGTTAAGATCTTTCTTGTATAGTTCTTCTATATATTCTTGCCATCTCTTCTTCATCTCTATTTCTCTTAACTCTCTACCATTTTTTGCCTTTTAGTCAATTTTTGAATGAAATATTCCCTTGTGTTATGCCATGTATGAGCAGCTTCCCAAAAGAATGCTACTGTGAACAGCTTTTAAGTTTCTGATTACACAGTATAGTGGACACTCCATTAATTCCATAACAAATCAAGGCAAATATTCACAACAAATCACAACATAATATTCACAACATCACATCTTATCACAGAAAATCACAATATAGTGTTCACAACAGCTTGTCATTAGAATGGCCACGTAGTTTTCACCAAAGTGGTCACAATGTTTAGAACAAAGAACAAAAGAACAATCATCTGGTATCCCTAAGGAGGTTTGCCTCCTTACTTAATCATTAAATCATCTTCAGAATACAAGTCAGTCTTCCACTCGTGGGGCAATTAACTTAATCAGTCTCTTATCTAGCAGTCACTAAGTATTGTTAATCACTAAATACAATCATTAGAAAATTAATGAAAACTTCATTTTCATCACCACATTCAATACCCAAGGAGAGGCCTTTTCTTCATCTTTACTAGGTTTGGTTTCTCAGATTCCCTGGATTCCCTCCCATGGTCCCAGCTCCTACCTGAATCCACTAAACAGTCACCTGGATTCAGAGGCAGACAGGTAACAGGTCTTTGTCCAGTCCTCCAGGCAGTTCCTGCTACACATTGAAGTTCACAGGGTCCAGCACATCTCAAAACCTTCACAACTTCTGTTCCTGGGAACTCGAGGATCAACCAAGCCACAAACAAACAAAGTCTTATCCTGGTCATGCTTCTTTAGTCCTGCAGCAGTTCGGCTGGCCCTAGGACCCAGAAGAAATCTCAGCCTTCTAGGTGGCCTTCTGGGCAGCAACTTCAGCCCTCACCAAATTCTGGTCTCAAGGAAATATTCTCTCAGTTCTCAGTCAGCTTCCAGATGTTAACTGAGAGAAACTCTCTCTTTCCTCCGCCAGGAGAAAAAATTCTGTTTCTGCCTCTCTGGGCTTTTCTTATATACACACTCACAGCATTGGCTTCCTGTTTCAACCAAACTATTCCTGTTATGTCAGCAACAGGAGACAGAGTTCATACCCTCTTCCTTTCTCACAGAGGCTTGACTAAGGGCTAAGTACTTGCTTACTTGACATAACAAAAAGGGGTCTTCAAATTTAAATTAATTACCATTACACCTTGATATCCCTAATTTTCTTGAAGAGGGCTATTGTCTTTACCATTCTATTATTTTCTTTTATTTATTTGTATTGTTTATTTAAGAAAACCTTATCTCTTCTTGCTATTCTCTGGAATTCTGTATTCAGTTGGTTATAGCTTTCTCTTTCTCCTTCTTTCCTTAGCTGTTTGTAAAGTGTCATCAGACAGCCATTTTGCTTTCCTGCTATTCTTTTTCTTTGGGATGTTTTTTGTTGCTTCCTCCTATATAATATTGCAAACTTCTATCTGTAGTAATTCAGGCACTCTACCAGATCCAATCCTTTGAATCTATTCCTCACCACCATTTCATTTTCATAAGGAATGTTATTTAGGCGATATCTCTATAATCTGATGGTTTTGGCTATTTTCTTCAATTTAAGTCTTTAAAAATTGAATAAGAAGCTCATGATCTGATCCAGATCTTATTTTAACTGGTTGCATAGAGCTTCTCCCCCTTTGATTGCAAATTATACAATCAATTTTATTTTGATATTGCCCATTTGCTGATGTCCGTGTGTAGAGCTGCCTTTTGGGTTGTTGAAAAAGAGTATCTGCTATGACTAGTGTAACAGCAAGCACCTGGGGCTTGGTTGATGCCAGATGCAGGGATGACACATCACAGTCATGGACAGGGGGTGACATTCTGCTTAAGCCATCAGGTATCTGCACGTAGAAGGTACTAAGCCTGCAGGAAACAAATCTTGCAAACAAGTTTAACAGACAAAAAGCCAAAAAGAAACAGATATAGGGTCAACCATGTTTTTGGAATCCATGAACTCGCTATCATAGCCTCATTTATAGTAGAATATATGAGTTAAGGGTACAATTTGGTAATCATCTTCTCCTGAATAAACAACAGTTATAGTATTACCTTTCCCATGTGCTATAATCTCCACAGCCTTTGGAATATCATCTGACTTTTGCTTCAACCATACTTTAGCTCCCAATTTTATTCTATCAGTAGAACCAAACCCTTTAGCTCCTCTGATAGTTATTTCAGAAGGAGGGTCAGTTTTCACAAGGGTAATTATTTCACGAGGAATAATTATCATTTGAACTATTCTATCATTTTTACAAAATTGTATGTGTTCTTCACCTAAGTTTTGCAATGTTACAATAATTTCTCCTTGATAATTAGAATCCACTCAATACATGTATTTCTTGAGCTGCTAATCTTGATTTAGGTAACATCTGTCCAAAATGATTTTTAGAGATTCTCATACATATTCCAGTAGAGATATTTCTTATTTCTTTTATATCCAGTCAAAAGTCCTCTAAACAATGTAAATCATATCCTGCCGAACCAGGTGTTCCTGGATACGATGCTGGAACATCTTGCTTAATAGTTCAAAACTCAATATTTGGGATCTTATGTGTTTGCTGTTTTCTAATTTGTAGATTTGGAGTTATCATTCTAGCTATAGGTTACTTTCTCCCAATGGTTTATTATTCAAATTACATAAAACAGTGAACAAATTATCTTTCCAATGTTGATGTAAATTATTAGAACTTAACTTCCTTAACTGTTCTTTCAATAATCCATTCATTCTATGCAGATATCCTTGTGGCAAGTAGGTGAAAATATATTGTCTGCCCTGCCAAGTGAAAACAAACTCTCTCCATATTTTAGAATCTATTGGGATGATAAAGAAAGCATTGGCTAAATCAGTGACTGCATGCCAAGTTCCATCATATTTCTGAATCCTTTCTATTAAGGTGATGGTGTCTGGAACAGCAGCATAGAAGGGAGGAGTCACTTTATTCAATTGTCTGTACTCTGCTGTCATTCTCCATATCCCATTTGACTTTCATCCTGGCCAGACAGGATTATTCCATCATGTGGTTGCAGGGATTAACACTCTTGCATCACCATATTCCTTTATATTATTGATTATTTCATCTTGCTCCCCGGCACATGATACTGCTTTAAAGTAATTACTTCAGAAGATTCAGGTAAAGTGATTGGGTCCATTTTTATTTTTCCCACTAAAACTGTATTAATTCCTATCTTCCTTACTGCAAATTGGTTTCTTCTTTCAGGTAAATTCAGAGTCATACTTCTCAATATATCTATTCCAACAATATATTCAGGAATGGATGCAGTTACCATGGTATATTTTTTCTTGGGTGATTGTCCAATTTTCATGATTAGTTTGACTTCTCTGGCTGATATTCAGCCTGTTCCAGTCCTGTGATGGTAATAGGAGTTCCATGTTTGAATTTGTCAGGGATCTGTGTGTGTATATAAGGGAGATCTCCACCCCAGTATCTATCAAAGCCCTAGTTACAGTAGTTGATCCATTTTTCCAATATATTGTCAAATTGATTTGGGGTCTGTAATCCCATTTTTGTATTTCTTTCATCTGAACTGGGGCTTGGACAATTTCCTATTCTCCCTGAGGGTGTGACAAACTTTGATACAAGGATTCAAGAGGATCTATAGGGGCAGTCCTCACTTCTCTATTCTGTCTAGTATTAAGCCCCTTTTCTCTGGTATGTTTTATATAGTCCATTAGTTGGATTACCATCAATTTTTTGAAAATCAACTCCTGCTCTCAATAGAGCAGTAAGCAATTCTTTTCTTGTCAATCTATTCTGACTTTGAATCCACTGGCTATTTACTTTTCCCTCTAGAGGAAATTTATCTTTTCTTCATTCTCTCAAGTAACTTAGCTGTGAAATCTTATCCAGCACTTCCAAAAGAGGGTTTCCTATTTTGCCAATTAGTAGAGTCAGAATTAGGTGCTTTTAAGCAAGAGGAACCATCTTCACTATGATATTTCTAGGAGGAACTGCTGAAGGGATATCATGATATGCATTTGCATCTCCATCCATGATAGCAGTTTTCATTACCTCTTCCCTTAACTTTCTCGTATGATCTCTAAGTGAGTACCAGGTTCTCTCTCCATTAGGCCACAGAGACTCAGTGGGAAATATTTTATTGCATGCATTGACAGCTAAAGCTAATAGATTAATTATATTGTTTTCTCTTTGACTATAGTAATCTCTAAAAACTTGCTGGACAAAAGGATTCTGAAAAATACCTGTAAATTTCAAGCAATCCATGCTGTCTACTCATACTCCTCCAGTTCTTTCATCACTGATTCTCACCATCCAAGACATGAAGGGGGAATAGGAAGGAGCAGAGGAAAGAAAAGCTTGAGTACAATCTGGAACCAAGTAGAACTGAGAGGGACAATGTTTGTGATGTTGGCACTCCATCTATCTGTTGTGTCTGTGTTGATGTTACTTCATCAGAATGAAGCATTCTGTCTTGAATGAGGACTTTACTACTGATGAAGAAGTCCTGAAAGAGGACTTTACTACTGTTTCCAGAAGTCCTGGGACTTTATTGTTGACTTGTGTTTGATTTCTCAGACAGAAGCTGTGTCTGTGGGTTTGTTTACTTTGTCAGACAGAAAGTGATTGAGATGATAGTGCCAGCAATGTGTGTAAATATTGTTGTAGCTCTGTTAAGCTTTGTCTTCCTAGAAACAGAAACTTCAAAGAGAAGTCCCCATAAGTTGAGGTATGAAACAAGAGTGCAGAGCTGCCTACAGTGTAAGTCTATGCAAGAACTGGGAGAGCTGCCTACCTGTGAATTCAGGCATGAGTTGGGTGAATCAAGGCAAGAGCTGGGAGTAGCCAATCCATGGGGTTTGGAAGTCAGTCTTGAGGGGTACTCAATATTGACTGATGATATTGTAACTTACTGTGACCCAGGGATGGATGATGTTTGTACTTTCTACTGTCCCTTAAGGATGATTTGCTTAAGGATGGTTGGAAGTCAGCCTCTAGTTAAGATGAAAGAAGACTTTACTTTGGTACTCAGTATTGACTGATGATATATTGACTTACTGAATGTTATGTTTTATCTAAAACTATGTGGCCATCTCAGTAATAAGTTGTTATGTTATATTGTTGTGATTGTGGTGCTTTAGTTTCTTGAATGTTTTGCTTTAATTTACTGCTAAATAAATAGAAAGTTCACCATACTATACGATTAGATCCTTAAACTTATTCACAGCAACAGTCCTCAGGATAACTGCTTGTGATTGGCTTTACAGCTTATTAAGGCACAGGGGAGATCTTCATATTCCCATTACCATTACAACTAGCAAGTTATCTTGATGCAACTCTATCAGTCTCTGCCCTGCTCCATTTTGTACTCTGAGGCCAAAATTAACTGTTATTCCAATTATCTTTTGATTTCTTGCTTCAGCATTCCAATCTCCTATCATGAATGTTATCCCTCTCTCTTTTTTTGGTGTTATATCTAGAAGATGTTGTAGATCCTCATAGAATTAAGCAACGTTGGCCTCCTCAGCATCGGTGGTTGGAGCACAGACTTGTATTACTGTGATGCTGAACAGTGCACCTTGGATTTGGACAGATATCATTGTGTCATTTTCGAAAATGTGCCCCCGGATTGCATTTCTCATCCTTTTATTTGCTATGAGGGCTAGTCTCATTTCATGTAAAGGACTCTTGCCTACAGCAGTATGTGATGATCACCTGAATTAAAATTCACCCACTCTCAAGATGTTATAGTTTAATCTTTCCCTCTGCTGTTTGAAACAGCAGCTCACTTCCTAGATCTCACATTCCAGGTTCCACGCAATATTGGTCTTTATGGCACTGGACCTTCCTTTCTCAGCTTCCTCTCAGCTTTGGCCCAGCCTCCACACTCTTTCTGGAGCTATTTGTAATTGTCCTCTGCTTTTGTGTTGGACACCTTCCAGCCTGAGGGTTTAACTTCCGATGAGATGTCTTTTATCATTTTCATGCTATTCATGGGGTTTTCTTGACAAAGATATTGGAGTCATTTGCCATTTATTTCACCTTTTGTCTGAACTCTTTTTTATGGTCTGTCTGTCTTGGACAACCCTCCATGTTGTAGCACATAGTTTCTTTGAGCTATGTAAACCCCTCCACCACAACAAGGCAGTGATCCAGGAGGATATAGATGGTATAGCATTTAACAAAAGGTAGAGTTTGCTTAATAATGTCATGGACACAAAAGTCAGCAGAGATACAGTATTTCAAGTAGGCACAGTTTCCCAACCTCTGAATTTGCACTACACTGAGTCAGAAGGGCATGTCTAGCCTGAAGAGCCCCCAGATCCTCATGGGCTGGGCTTTTATTCTTATAAGGCAAAGAAATTATGACAATGGGTTGAAGTCTTAAGTCTCTGGACTAATGCAATTCTGAGAATTTCTTTCTTTCTTTTTTTTTTTTTTAGTGAAGTACTAGCCTTACCTACATGGAGGAGATATTGTTCCTACCACAGTAATGGTGATGGTTTATTTTTTTTTTTAATTTTCTTTAAGAGTTCTCAAAACCATGAAAAGTCATATATTGCCCAGGGCTCAGGGTTTGTTAATTTTGCTATATAATTATAATCATTTGGTCTACATTTTCTTTCAGGTCTCAAAGACTTCTGAGGGTTTGATGGAGACTTTATAACACTGCAGATCATTGCCTTGCAATGAAGCTTTGGATACTAGATATTTGAGACCAAGGTACTTCCAAAAACATGGGGTTTCAGGAGAGCCATCATAATACTAATAAGAAACCCATCTTGAGCTCTGCTTTATGGGAAGAGAGATCATCCTGAATGGAAAAATCAAAAAAGAAAAAGAATACCAGTAGCTTACAGCACACTGCCAATAGGTCAGCAGAGCCCAACCAAGTAATCCTTTCTAGTGATTCCAACCTTCACAGAAGTTCACCAAGAAGAGAAAAGCCTAATCCCTCTAAAATCATCAAAAAAAATACTCAGGTAAAGAGACCAGGTACCGTCACCCTATTGAAACGATCCAGTAGGGGAAGCATGTCTGATAGTTTGTCTCACCCCCCTATAATCCCACCCCGAAGACCAGCATTTAGACTGTGCTACATTTGTGGAAGAGAATTTGGTTCTCACTCCATTTCCATTCATGAACCCCAGTGCTTGCAGAAGTGGCATATTGAAAACAACAAGTTACCCCCAAATCTCAGAAGACCAGAGCCCCAAAAACCAAAGCCTCTTGGTAGTGCTAGTTCTCAGGCTCAACTGTTGCCTTGTGAACACTGTGGTCGAACTTTCTTGCCTGACCGCCTTGTTGTTCACCTAAGAAGCTGTAAGCCAAAAGCTAACTTCTCTGAGAATCTCCCTGGCAAGAAGAAAACCCTTGCTGGAGTCATATTCCCACCAAAGACTCTCCTGTGTTACATCTGTGGCAGAGAGTTTGACAGCCAGGCCCTTTCTGCCCATGAGGCAGAGTGCCTGGAGAAATGGAAAGGAGAAAATGAGCGACTCCCCAAAGAGCTCCGCCAGACACCCCCTCAGAAGCCAAAGTGTTATTCAGCCAAGCCAGCTCAGCCTGAGACGAGGCAAAATTCTAACGGCAGTCATGAGGGTCAGCTTATGGTTTGCTCCAAGTGTAACAAGAGCTTTAGACCAGATCGTCTTCAAATACACCAAAAAATTTGCCAAGTTCAAGTCTCTGATTCCAGCACCTTTGGAAGTAGAAGTAGTGGGAAGGTGGCAGTCAAAATTCAGCAACAAAAGAGCAAGGCAGGATCCTCTGGATTTGACAAGGTAATCCCTTGCATAAAAGGCATATTAAAGGGGCCTGGTGATGCTTTCTATGGCTCTAAAAGGAACTTTTCTTCTGGACCACTTCTTCAAGTGTCTAATTTCTCTCTTGGGGAACCCTTGGTGAATCTGTGAGAAGGTGTAACCATTTATATATATATATACATATATATACAATATATATATATATATTTATACACATGCATAAAATTTATATATATATATACATAAAATTTATATATATACATATATATATAGACATACATATATAAAAATCATGACTTCCCTATTGTTTTCTTCATTCTCTCAATCTTTGTTGTCCAAGGGGAAGAAAAAGAAAGATGGACATCCTATTTCTTGGTTCCTCATTATGCTTTATCTCTGGGAGAGGTTGTTATTTGCAAATGAGTCATTAATGCTGTCTGTGTTACACAGTTATAACTCCCATTTCAATAGCCAGGATTCACTGTGGTTTATTGCAGTCATCTGCATTAGGAATTTGCTCTTGGCAATACTGAGTTATGTTGAGTTTATTTGACTAAAATAGAATCTGTGTCCAAAATCCCAGATGACTAAAGCAGTACACACTAGAGTCCTGTTGTTAACTCAGAGACCTGCAATTGCAACTTCTTTCTCTTAAAAAAAAATAGAGTCAATGGATAGAAAATAAAATGAAGTCCATGCCCCCAGCACAGCTGCTCTCCCATCGTCAAGAAGAAAAGGAAGGGGATGTGAATGAATATTTGTATAGTCCTACTGTGTGCCAGCAGTTTGTGCTAAGCACTTTACAAATCTCTCATTCGGTCCTCACAATGACCCTTTGACATGGGTATGTATTGTTTTCCCCATTTTACAGAAAAAAAAACACAGAGAAACAGGGGTTAAGTGACTTGTTCAGAGTCACATGGCTGATAAGATTCCGAGGTTGGATTTGAACTCAAGTCTTCCTGGTTCTAGGCCCAGTACTCTATCTGCTGTGCCATCACCTAGCTGCCAGGCTAGTAAATAAGCATTTCTGTGTGCCAGCTAAGTTTTATTCATTGCTACAAGAGATATCCAATGTCCCCCACTTCTGCTGAGCCCCATGCTCCAGGAATAGCTATGGGCCTAGCGCTCTCCTGGACCATGCCCAGTGATTATCCTACCATTTCCTTATCTTTTGGGAGTGAAGAATGACTATACTTTTTACTTAAAGATTTATAGTTGACTAGGTTATGGAATTAGACTGTGAGAGCAGCAAGGTGAATATTGGAAGGGCCCTGCCCTCCTTTGATGTGACAGGGAGCCTAGGCCAATGCATGCTCACTTTCTAGTGAGTTTTCTGAAATGCCTATTTATCAGACAAATTGGGCTGTTTTGACTGATTGAGGAATCCTGCAACATACACGTTCTTTTTCAGGACAAAATAGAAATCGTTTATGATTTTTTCATTTACATGGTTTCTGTTCTTTACGAGTTTTCTGTTTCTTTGAGACAAACGTATTCCTTTTCTTCCATTTTTCAAGTTTAATAATTAAAGCTATATATATTTGAATTTTTTAAATCCCCAAAGAATTACACTGAAACACTATAAAAAGTTACAATATTGTGTAGTTTTACAGTGATGAAAAGTTTTACACTTACGAGAAGACTCAAGGGACAATTAGGTGGTGCAATGGATAGAGTGTTGGACCTGATGTCATGAAGACCTGAGTTCAAATCCAGCCTCAGACACTAGTTGTGTGCCCCTGGGCAAATCACTTCCCTTCTGTTTGCCTCAGTCTCTTCATCTATAAAGTAAAGATAATAATGGCATCTATTTTTCAAGGTTGTTGTGAGGATCCAATGGGATGATAATTAGCATAATGTCTGGCACATATTAAGTGCTATATATAGATATATATTAACTATTGCTATTATTGTTATTATTGTTATTAATTTTCTTGTATAATGAAAATCCCAAATTTTAAAGGTGGCACACGAAGGCACTATACTAGTCTAAAAAGTTTGTTTAGCCAAGATATTGTGTAATCTGAATTCACTGAGACAGACAGGGATAGAGAGCAGGGAAAGGGAGAAACAGACCAAGAGACAGAGAGAAGGGAGAGAGACAGAGACAGAGAGACTGTGAGAGAGAGAGAGAGGAACAGAGAAAAACAGAAGAGAGAGGGAGGGAGGGAAGGAGAAAGAGGAGAGAGAGAGAGAAGAGGGAGAGGGACAGAGAGAGAGAGAAAGAAAGAGGGGGGAGAGAGGAGAGAGACAGAGACAGAGAGAGACAAAGACAGAAGAGAGATAGACAGACACAGACAGACAGACAGAAGAGAGAGAGGGAGAGAAAGAAGAGGGAGAGGGAGAGAGAGAGAAAGTTCCTTGTCTGTAGGGACAATTTCATTCTTTATATTTCTATCCCCAAGCACCCAGCACAGCACCTGGCACACACTAGGCACTTTTGGAATGTTTTTTCATTAATCAAATGTGTGTGTATGTGTGTGCTGCAAATCAGATTCCTTTGTATTCTGACTTAAAATTTTGTTTCTTAATTGGATCCATTTATTTCAGATGTTCTTATTATACATCATGAATATGGAACACTTTGGTCAGGATTCTTGTGTTTGCTGTTCTGCTCCTCAAAATGGAGTCAACTGGCAAAACACATCATGTACTCCTTCCTATGCATTCATAACTGCTAAAACAAGGTACCTTAGGTAGATGTCTTACAACACTGGTGATTTGGGCTAAAGGCACAAAAGCCCTAACATAGGCCCATTTGTGGCATACACACCTTCGCTAAGCTAAAGGGATTCCCAAGCACCAAGCCAGAACTCTTCAAAAGATGCTATAAATTGTGTATGTCAAGCTACATGTGTCAGAATTCCCAGCCTGAGCAAACATATTAACAGGAAACGGTCATCCCCTGCTCTCAGGCACGTGCTTCCTGATCCCAGGACCACTCACACTTTCAGAGAGCACACAGAAGGGCCATCCAAGGTGGATGCCTTCAACCGCATGATTTAAAATATCTTCAGTTAGGAAGAAGAGAATTTTGGTTTTCTGACAGGAAGAATTACTTCTAAAGCAATGAGACTTCTGTTTTTCCTTTTCCTTATTTCTTATTTCAACAAAATTCTTCAGCAAGAAGTCTTTTCCCTTACATTTCCTCTCTGATGCAGTCTACTGAATCTTCTTCCTCTTCATCAGTGTGTTATCTGACTTTTGAAGTCTCTGCCCAGACTTCTGTCCTTTCTTCTGGACAGTGAGACCATCAGTCATCCTTCCTTTTAATATTCTTCAGTTTCTCAATGTCATTCCAGTATAGCCCCTCATCTGGGATATTCCCCCAACTCAGTTTGGGTCAGCGCCGTGGTGACAAATCTTGGGTTCTAGAGCTAACACTGAGGAGCTGTACTTTAACATTGTAGCTCAGGAGTCCTGACTGTATGTATCCCATTAATAAACAATTGGAAGACTTTGTTTTTAACAAAGTCATTTACTAAGCTTGCATTATAAAAGCAATAATTACAGCTCCTTCCAACCACCTTCCCCACTCCCCTGCCCACAACCACCACACGGGTGCAACACTTATAAAAGCTTCAGGCACATTCTCCAAAAATTACACATGAGATTGATGGGAAGAATAAGTTCAAATTTAGAATATAGTGGGAATCAGGTACATGTGAAAGGAATATCGTGTCAGAGATGTCACAACTCCTAGCATTGGGAATTCTTTCTCCTTTTGTAGAATCCACATTCAGCTTCTTTTGGATGTGACATCAATACCAGGCAGGTTGCTTAGCTACTAGTTTGGGATAATTCCCCAAATTTTTAACTCTAGTTAATACTCTAGTCAATACTTCTCTCTGTTATAAGAGGTCACATTCCTCGATGCTGTCTTCTCCCTCTCTTTCTCCATTTGTCTGTTCTCAGTATGTTCTCTGCTCCCAGATGAATGTATTATCTCTCATTGACTCTGTTTCTCTGGTGACATAGCTGATGGGACTAGAGACGTAGTCACCTTCCCACTCTCGTTGTTGCTCTCTTGAATAGGCAAAAGTAAGGATCTTACTTCTTAAAGCACTTCTAAGTCTACAATCTTCTACTGATCAACTGGATAAACTCCTAAATTCACTTCCTGTTTTTACATGGGCCAAAAGGGGTGAGTGATTCTCTCAGCCAATCAAATTGCTTCCTTTCTTGTCCTTCTTAGAGGGAAGCTTGCACCTGATACAGGAATTAAGGCATGGAAAAGTTTTACGTATTAAAAATTTGTGTTATTTTATTACTGTGAGATTATAGGGAAATTCCCTAAGACATACTACTTTTGTGATCCGTTTTGCAATTGATTAATTAATTAATTGATTCATTTGTTCATTGAAGTGCCTGGGAGCACATTAATTGAAGTAGGTTTGGGATATCCCTCTAATTTACGCTCTCCTTCAGTAAACATTTGACATTCCCAACAAATCAACCAGAATGCTTTGGCAAAGTACATGTTCATGCGTTCTGTACTTGGGGAATTTATTCTCCTTTTACTAGTGACTTGGGAACGTTCAGACACTGCCCTTCCCTAGTATTCTGTGCCAAAGAGTGTCTGAAATGTAAATGCGGCATGGTTCATAAACAAATGTAGAAATTATCATTTTGCCATACTTCAAAACATATGGAGAAACAATTTTACAAACAAATACTATTTTATAAAGTTCCTCTCTTGTAATGTGTGTGTATGTGTCCTTACAAAGGTCTTCTCCAGCCCAAAGACAATACAGAAAAGAAAAAGAGAAAAGAAGTCAAATGTCCCATCATAGAGGAAAAATGCCACTCCCGAAAGAGGTCCCAAAACACGTCGGGCCCTCTCTTAGGCAGTAAAGACCTGGGGTTCAACAAAAGTCAACCTCTCATCTTTCAGATGAGAAGCTAAACCACTTTGGTCTGGTGCTTGGGTAATAACACTGAGCCTGGGACACTTGCCCTTTCTCTCTCCCACTGAGATCCCTCTCCGCACCGGGTTCACTCAGATACCAAGTGTCATAACAAACTGGCATAGGACTGAGGAGGGGGAAGCTGCAGCACTTGGCCTCTCCCTTAGTAATCACCCCCAATTCCTCTCCCTCTCTGCTTAAGACACCCCTCTGTTCAGGATCTACACATATAGTCCTGGGTTTAATCCTGTGACATTCATCTGAGTCCCAACATAAGGCATCCAAAATTTCTATAGAGATCCCTGAAGCACATGGGGAATCTTACTGGAGATTGACAAAATATTTCCAGGTTTCCCATCATACATAAAGCACACCAAAATTTCTAGGGATTTCTTCATACCTAAGTCAATCCCATTGGAAGTTTCAGGCAGAAATTATTTCTGAATTCCACCACCCAAAATTTCTCCCAAATCCCTGAAACTCCTCACTAGAACAAGTAGACTAAACCGAAAAGAAAGCACTCAAAAAAATTTCTGAAGTGGTATGGAGGTCCTCAAAGGTCTGATTATTGGGCATTTCTAGTCCAGAAAGCATAGTTTATTCCGAGTAGTCCATAATGCTGTGACATTTAAAAAGTCTGAGACACGATTTCTGGATAATTGAATAATGCCAGCATTTTTAATAAAGGTTAATGATATGCTCAAATGTCAAATACCATGATGGTGACAGACTCGCAGCTTATATGCACTTGGAAGGGGGATGTTCTGGTGGGTGACAATCAATTCTAATTGGTTAACAATTAATGAGAGAATGAACATTACAAAGATAAGTGAGCTCACACCATTAAGAGGCTGAGAGTGGAATTATGTCACTCTTGGCCGAGAGACTATCGCTATAACCAGACTACCCCCAACTTTAGGCAACACAGATAATCTTTATCCCCTACCCAAGCCTGAGGTAGTTAGAGTAACAATATTCAGGATGAGGAGAATGTTAATCTTATCTTCTATCAGCCCTTGCTAGATTGGACAAGGAAATTGGACAGGGAAAACAATTGGGTCACCCCAATTTTAATAATTGAATATTAATATGAGAGAGAAATAATAATTTCTCTCAGTGACAAAAGACAAGCTATCTAGACTTACAACACAGGAGGGCAAACAGTCTAGAAATGCCCAGAAGTAAAAGAATAAAATGAATCTTTATCATCTGTCATAGTCTGGTCTATATGAAAGGCTCAGTACCAGTAGTTTAGGGACTCCAAATCCGTACTGCTTATATTGCCTATAATGCTTCTAATAGGTACAGCAATGTAATAGACGCATTACATTACATTACATAAATGCATCAACATTAACATAAACAAAAATTATCTTAAAGGAATTGGTCTTACATTTAGAGGAAATACACTGGAAAAGTGACTATTCAATTATAGTCTAAAAGAAAATGAAAGAGAATAAATCATTTTTTTCTTCATTGGATCAGCAAATTTTAGTACATAAGAACAAAAGTCCTGGATGGAGATTTTATCTAGTAGTTCTCTTCAGTTGCAGCAGTGGGGAGAGTAAAGGGGAAGGGGAACTCATATCTAAATTTCATATATGAATTTCATAGGATTAGCCTCAAGGCGTTCTCTGGAGAACAAGGGGACCCTTAAGCAGAGAGAGAGAAGACTTAAGGGTGATTACTCAGAGAGAAAATAAACTCTAGCCCCACCTGAGCCTAATGCCAGTTTGTTATGGCACCCATATTCAAATTCATATTTCCCTAACAAACCTCTTCTGAAATATTCCTTCAACTCACACAGATATTTTGGGGTCCCCAGAGGGTCAACTGTTAACTTTTTTTTTTTTATTCTGGAAAACTTTTTATTGTGGGTGGAATGGGACACAGTAAGTTAGATGATTCTAATTTTGTTGGCAACATCTGATGCATCATAGTCTGGAGCAAGACAGACATAAGGCCTTCTTCTCTCCATCAGGCCGGATCAGTGTGTTGACCTTGGCCACATCAATGTCATACAGCTTCTTTATGGTCTGCTTGATCTGATGCTTGTGGCCTTGACGTCCACAATGAAGACTAGGGTGTTGTTGTCCTCAGTCTTCTTCATAGCAGACTCAATGGTCAAGGGAAACTTAATGATGGCATAGTGATCAAGCTTGTTTCTCCGAGGGGCACTTTTCCGAGGGTATTTGGGGTGCCTTTGAAGTCTTAGTGTCTTGGGTCGCCGGAAGGTGGGGGATGTTCTGATCTTCTTCTTTTTGTGGCTATGGACACCCTTCAGCACTGCCTTCTTGGCCTTCAAAGCCTTGGACTTGGCTTCTGTCTTGGGAGGGACAATGGCTTCCTTCTTCACCTTCGGCGCCATCTTGGGGGAAAGGCAACTGTTAACATAAGATAACTCTGTGAGTCTTCTCTCTTAGCATTATAGTTCTCAAGCCCCTACCTAAGTATCTCCTGTTTACAATCAGCCACCAGGCAATTAACATTTAGCATAGGCATTTGCTTTAATGATATGGTAAGAACAATTTGTACAAAACCATTTCTTCCAAAGCCTGGAAAAAAACACATTCCCACAAATACATAAAGTGTCCTTGGGAAAAGTCAGCTCATGTGTACCAAAAAAGCAATTCAAAATTCCTAATACTGAAAAACCTTTCTCTATGCATGTTTATGAGACTTAATTCTGGTTCTCATATTTTTACTAAACAGGCTGCCCAACTGCTAGACTGAATTGGTTACAAGGAATTGCTCTTTTTCTTGGATCCATAACTAGCATTGTTTTCATATAATTGCCTGCATAACTGCCTCCACACCATAATGAATAACACTTCCTAAAGCTGCCTCCTTCTCCAGATGACTCTTAGCACTTGTCCTCAGTGTGTCTCTGCTCCCAGATGGATTTATTATCTCCTAATGTTTTAGTTTCTCCTGTGGCATGGTCAATGTGGGATAGGGGGGTAGGAAACACCTCTTACGAGATCACTCACTCTCCATGTTCCCCACCTTGTTGAACTCTGGGACAGATACAAGGATCTGACGCTATTTTAAAGTGTTCCTGAACCTAGGTGTTCTATCACTGGACTACTTGAGCAACTGGAATAACTTACTGTTTTAATACATAGGCCCAGGAGTTTAACAAATTGTCTCAGCTAATCACATTGTTTTTGTGACCTCAGGAGAGAGGATTTTTCACTTGATAAAGGGATCAGGGCTTGGACTGATATTGTTTATATACCAAAGCCTAGTCCTGTGTTATTGTGTTATTGTGAGGTCGTAGGAAAATTCCTTAAGTCCTAATACTTTGTGATAATATTCTGGGATTACCGGTTCAATTGTGTTTCTATTAATTGAGGTGTGTTGTGGAGGGGGCAAATGGGGGAAAGGAATCCCACTTCCTTACACCAGATTCCTCAATTTGGGACCAAACTGGAACCTAATAATACAAGATCAGATTTGCCAGGCATCCTCATCCCGTAATAAATCATACTGAGGAACACATTTTCCAGACTTCTGATCCAATCATTCCTTTAAAGTGAATCACATCTGAATGGGTGACAATGACTGCTCCCCTGAAAGAATATGTTCCTTTACTACTTCATCAATTCCTTTCTCTTCCAATGATTCATATAGTTCTCTTAGTTTCCTTTGTAATACAGAAGCTTCTGTTAACCTTTACCTAAGGCAAAAGGAGTCCTTGAAAACTTTAGGAGTCATTCTGCAGCCTGATTTTGGCCACGTATCAGTTTATTGGGTTGGAGCAGGTCATACTGGACTTTAGTTTCTTCATTTGTAAGACAGATCTGAAATATCTCATAGAGATGCTGTTAATTTTTATTTGGGGTGTGGGAGAGGAGAAACCCCAAAATCAGTGCCTTCTTACTATCTAAGAAGTAATCTTTGAAATTAATTTTACCCACCCCCCTTCCTCAAAAAAGAATAGGAGACAGAGGAGGAGCATAATTTGAAAGCCAGATTATCTTTTTAATTATAAATGCCCAACCTACTAAAATATTACCTTTAATATGTATTTTAGAACAAAAAAAATATTTTAAAAACAAAATTTAAAAACTGCTCAAATATTTTAAATAATTTATTTCTTTTTCATCCTCAGAATTGTCTGTCAATTTCTTATATAGAAGATCCAGATGGAAATTCATTTGTTAGTGCTGGCAATTTAATATTGGGCAAAGTCTTCGTCCTTTCTTAAAGACGCCATTTTTTTTTTATTCTGCTGGTTTTACACTCTTTTAGACCATTTGGAGCAAAGATAGATAGAGTTGATAACATTGAATGAACTAAAAAAGTCTTTGCTTAATTAACTTTTTAAAAAATTAACTTTTGATAATTATATACTATTTGGGTACTTATATTGCCTGTATGATATGACATAATGTGAAACATTCTTTCTAAAATTCTTTAAGAAAAATATCTGTTTCCCATTTTATGTTAGACACTGTGAATACAATTTTGTGATTGATTTTGGAAGATGTAATGCATTTAATTCTAAAACCTCATCAGATATATTTTTAGCATCTGGTGCTGCCATCTGGTGTTTTTCTCCTAGTGTAACTTTCTTTTTACAGAGTTTTTTTCTTTTTTTTTTTCAACCCTTTCTGATTGGTATCTTGCTACTATAATCTTCATTAAAGTCTCCCTTTTTACGAATTCCCAAATTTACAAATCAGTTTGTCTAGGTCAGAAGAAGCTTGCAGATAGAGCTTATCTAGATTTTATCAAAGCATTTAACAGATATTGCCATACTATCCTTGTGGAAAAGGTGAAAGGATATAAACTAAAGGTGAGAAGAGAAAACCTCGTCACCCACTGACTACTGCAGCAGAACTTGACTGCTCACTGGCTCCTTCCCTCTCCCTGCTAGATGCACTTTGGAGGACTTTCACATCTGTCATGGACTCCCCACAGCTCTACCCAAAGAAATACTTCCTTTCCCTCAAGACTCAGTTTAAAAGCCAGGTTTTTCCAGAAAATGTCTCCCTGATTTCCTCAGTTAGAAGTGATTCCTTCCTCTCAAATCTCTTAAGCATTTAAATCCATATTTGGACATGGATTTTCATTATTTTTGTACCTTTCTCATCCCTATGAACACACACAAAGAGAGAGGAGAGATGCGGGGGAGAGACAGAGAGACGGAAGGAGAGACAGAGACAGAGAGAGAGAGACAGAGACAGAGAGAGAGACAGAGACAGACAGACAGAGACAGAGAGAGAGACAGAGACAGAGAGAGATATAGAGACAGAGAGACAGAGACAGAGGGAGAGGGAGAGACAGATGGGGAGAGAGACAGAGACAGAGAGAGAGACAGAGACAGAGAGAGAGAGAGACAGAGACAGAGAGACAGAGAGATGCTAAACTCTCTGATTGATATTCATATTTGCATCTCCAGCCCAGAGCACAGCACCTTATATATAACAGATGTTTAATAAATGATTGTTGAGTAAATCAATGACCTGAGAGTCATGTTAGCAGAAGGAATCAGAAGTTATAAAAGATGTCTAGAGGTCCTTGAGTCCATTTTCCTGGGTCTAGGACAGACAGTACCAGAATCGTTTTAAGCAACTAGATGGTAACTGTTCTTAAATGGTTTTCTCAAGATCTAGCTTCTAGATATCCCCATGCTAAACATATTTGAGTGTTGTTCCTAGGCATTAAATCTAAGAAGTCCTTAATATAAATTAACCATTCATTTAGCAAAGAATTATTGAACAAGATTGTGCAAAAAAAAAAGAATTTGCTTATGTAATGGGTGTCTAATGTATGTCTATGTCTAATGTCATGGGAGTGTGGTACTTGTGCTGAACATCTGGAATGAGATCTCTTCACCTCAAGAACCTGGAAAGCCTATTTCTGGGAAAATCCTAATGCATACAAGAGAGGTGGCTTAGAGAGACAGACTGTGCAGTATGTGAAGACATTTCTGTAACTACTTCCAGGGGTCTGGCCACATATTGAAGAGGAGGCATTTTGATTGGCTTCTGAGGCATCCAAAAAGGTCTATCAGCTTCAGATACTTTTTCTTCACCTTGATGCCCTCAGGGAACTTTATGGCTGGGGAGAAGAATATAGTTTGCAATGTTTGAGTTCAAGAAGTCCAGAGCACTCCTCAACATCCTATAATTCCAGTCAGGATTTTCAACCAGTGTATTACTGATGCCTCAAGGGGAAAAAAATGATCTTTTGTACTCTAGCCCACTAGTAGCTATGACAAAGTCCCACAAGGTGATGTAGGGAATAATATGACCCTGAATTATTGCTAGGGGAAATGTTTGTACTTTGTCCTCTCTATGTCTTTGAAGTAAATATTCCTTTGTAAAAGCTACCTTCTTAAAGGGTTAAAGGAACTAGGGAACTAATTATAGTCCCGTAACAAGTGGAAGAACATATCTGGTGGGGACTTGAAGCAATGACAGGGAAGGAAGAGAAACAGCCTCCCTGGGGTATCCAGAAACCACGAAAGGGAGATTTAGCCTGCTTTGCTCTGAGATAAAGGGCTGGCTTGCTGGATACATCTATAATGTACTTTAAGGCTTATACAACACTTTCTTCAAAATACCACCTTTGATGTAGACGGTACAAATAAAATTATCTTGAGAAACTGAAGTTTTGAGAGCTGAGGTGGCCTTCTGATTTCGTAAAGTTCATATTGGTAGAACCATTATTCAAACTCGTATCCTCAGACACCGATACCATTGTTTTTTCTGCTTTTCCACTGCCTTCAAATTTTATTCACAGCCTCCCAACGTTCACTCTTCTTATAAATTGATGTCAACTGCTCGTACAGGCATGTATAGAACTGGAACTTATGGGAATACCCAATTCAATGCTTTTTACATGCCTATGGTGGCTCATAGCCTACCACTTTTAAAGGATGATATATTGTCTGAAAAATAAGATTTCCTGTCTTTTATCATATTCTGTCATAACGATGTACCTAAGTAGACATGGAAATCTCTTGGTAGTCACACAGTCTTTGAAATGTCTGCTTTGGTACTTTTAATCCACCTATCCTGTCTCATTTATTTTTCTATGAACTCTTATGCCTATATGTGATCCTGCAGAAGGCAGAAAATTGAGCTAGAGCATTCTGAACCCCTGACATTCATATGCTAATACCAAACAATAAGAAATGTCTCCAGGCTCAGTCTCTGCAAGGAAAGGTTGCTGGGGCCAAAAGAAAGGTTGAGAAAAAGTTTAATCAAAACCATCCCCTGACCCCTCCCTCCACTTTCCCACTGCCAACCAATATCCTGCTAGGGAATGAATCAACTGAGTAACTAATTTTCATAAATATAAAAGGAAAAAAGATGTGAAACTTTAGAACATCTTAGAAACTGTTCCTTTTAGCAACATGGATTTTTAATTTAGAAATTGTACTTGGACATGCCTTTTTTTAAAGCTTGTCTCTCAGGATCAACTGTTAAAATGATTAAAGTCGTTGTCACATATACTTAAATGCCAGTAGATCTTATTTTCAGGAAGAGAGATGTTTTCAAGTGAGCAACATTTCCAAATTAATAGGCAAAAGTCTTTCCTATTGTTAAGTCATTCTTAAAAAGAGCAAAATAGAACACCAACCAGTAACAGATAGTCTAGTTACTGTCCAATAAGCAGTCCGGATTGGAAAATTCCTTTACATGGAATCCAGTGATTTCCAAAAATAATTTAATTTCAAACAATGATCCTTCCAGATGTGACATTTGAGTAGAATAGTTGGAGAATGCCAGAAATGAATGTTAAATTCTAACAGTGTCTAGAATCCCAAGCGACCTCTGCTATTGTTGCAATTTTCAAACTTAAAGAATCTGATTCATCTTAATCTTTATGGGAAAAAAATTATTTATTCGTTGTGTGAACATGTATAAGTGCATGGAAAGATGGGAGTGGAGGACAGAATTGCTAGTGTATTTTGAAACTATATATTTTGTTTCAATTGTGTCATGCAAAATAAACCTGTAACTCTCTTTTTGTCTCCCCTCCTCCCTGAGAAACCCTTGGTTTCCCCATCCTGATGACTGGGAACATAGGTAGGTGGATGGAACAAATTAACCATAGAACTCTGATCTTATGATCCCATGAATATATTCACTGGTTGAGTTATAATTAAGTTCAGGTGACCAGGACTTTGTCTCAAAATGCTGACATCTAGAAGACCATGTTCACTCTCCAAAGTGGTCTTCTTGACTTACTATTTCTATGCCTTGTTGTCCTTTACTGGTCCACATTATGTGACACAACCACATTCACCACAGGATGCAACCACTATGACAACCTTTTGGGGGCCCTCTTTTCCTTACCATCATATCCTCTCTGACAAAGATCTCCCTCATCCTCCTTCCTGGTAGAAATTAAAGGAAAAATTAAATTTTTAGGAAATTTCTTAAATTTAAATTCCTTAAATTTCTTCCTAAAATTAAAGCTTGTAGGAAAAAAATAAACAAATTAAAAATTTGTTCCATCCACCTACCCATGTTCCCAGTCATCAGGATGGGGAAACCAATGGTTTCTTGAGGAGGAGGGGAGACAAAAAGAGAGTTACAGGTTTATTTTGCATGACACAATTGAAACAAAATATATAATTTCAAAATACACTAGCAATTCTGTCCTCCACTCCCATCTTTCCATGCACTTATACATGTTCACACAATGAATAAAGTAGATATAAATTGGACTTTCTTGGAGGGGAGGGAAGAGACACACTGCCTTCTTTCCCAGTGTGACTATACTGGACATAGATGGGCTATCCTATATGCTATTCCTATTCCATGACTGAAGTGTTCCTTGTACAACAATTCCTAGTTATGGCACCTTGCAGGTTGTAATGATTCCTGGAGAAGGTAAAACTTAACCAACACTAATTAGCCAATCCTGCAATTTAGAAAAACCCATCAACAATAATTGAGATATTTAAGGACAAAGACTTTCTGAAGTCTTATCAGGTAAACGTCTGCCTATTTTGAAGTCATGAAGCCAGTCTTGATGTAACATGTAGAGAGAAAAGCTCTGGATTTACAGTCAGAAGACGAAGGCGTAAATGCAAGCTCTACCATTTTCTACATCTGTATCCTTAGAGAAGACCTTCACTGGGCCTCAACTTAAAATAAGGAGGGTAGACTACATTATCATTAAAGTCTTTGTAGCTTTAAATCTGCAATACAATAACTTAAATTGAAGAGCATCATCTCTAAGACATTTTATCTGGAGTCAGAGGTCTAGGTTCAAATGTTGCCTCTGATGTTTACTGTCTCTGTAACTTTGATCAAATCATGTTATTCTACTGTGCCTCAGTTTCCTCATGCATAAAATAAAAGGTTTAGAACAGATGGTCTCTGAGGTACCTGCCAGGTCTACATCTACGATTTTGTTTTCTCTTCCTACCTATCTATACATTTATACATCCTATGCTTTTGAGGATTCATTGATCTGGAATTCAGACTTTCATATCCCCCCAGATTTAAAATTATTTAACCTGAGAGATGGAAGCGACCTTATATTAATTTACCTATCTCAACTCCTATTCAATGAAGATATCCTTTCTATTATCTCCTTAACAAAGTAGTCATTCCACCTCTAGCCATGAAGAACCCACCACCTCACAAAACTGCTCATTGTAGTTCTTTTGGGGTAAATCGAAGGTGAGGAAGCTTTGCCACATAACGAGCACAGACCTGCTTCCTTGAAACTTCCAGGCTACCTGTATGCCTGAGCAGTGGAAAAGGCATTGAATCTGGATTCAGGAGACCCAAATTTGAGTCCTGGATTTTTTACTTCTAGTTCAAGTCCTTACACATTTACTAGCATTATATCCTTGGACAAGTTACTTATCCTCTATCTGCCTAAGTGGTAATGACCTGTAATGAGATTATATTGCTTGTTTTACCTTCCCACTTCTCAGGAAGAATGCTTTACAAAGCTTAAAATGAGCTGAAAACAAGGGTAGTGATGATGTTGGTGGTTACATTCTTAAGTCTTAGTTTTGTTATCTAGAATGATAGTCTAATTTCTCTAATGTTTGACAGTCTTTTAAATATTGGAAGATAGATAGTATATCCTGTCTAAATCTAAAAGTGAACTTTTAATCAATCAGCAGACACTTATTAAGCACCTACTATTTGATAAGCAATGAGGAGTGTCATACAATCTACAATTTTGAAAGTGAATTTTGTCTTTGTAAGAGATCCCTGGCCACTCACATAAGGCCACTCACATTTAAGACTACCATCAGGTGAATTAATGTTCATAGACAATCTAAAAACAAAAATGTCTAATACTCTTTGCCACTCCTCCTCTTTCTATTACCACTACTAAACTTGAAAGAGACTACGCAAAGTTGAAGCCATTTTGTGTTTTTATTTGTTTCACTGGTTGACATGATCAAGGAATCAATTACCTAGTGGTCAACATGGATAAGCCTTTAAATTAGCTAGGGTGCTTCTTAGATAACTTGTAATACAAAGTCTCTTGATTTGGCTATATTGCAGAAGCCTTCCATTGTAGTGGAACTATCAGAGCTTGCATGCTTCTGGCATTGTTTTCAGAAACCTGGGGCCATCTTTATGCCATGATGATCCAATTGCATTGCTAAGTAGTCAGTCAATGAATATTTATTATGCTCCTATTATCTGCTAAACACTATGCTAAGCACTGAGAATACAGAGAAGCACAAAAGATAGTCCCTGACCTCAAGGAGTTCACAATCTAATAAGGGAGACAACATGCAAACAACTATGTACAAACAATCTACATAGAAGATGAATAGGAAATAATCAACAGAGAGAAGGCATTGAGAAAAGCTCCCTGTAGAAGAGGGAATTTTAAGGAAACCAGAGTAGGCAAGAGGCAGAAAGGAGGAGGAAAAGCATTCCAAGCACACCGGTCAAGTCAATAAAAAGGCCTGGAGCTGAGAGACGTAGTGTCTTGTCTGTAGAACAACAAGAAAGTCATTATCACCAGATCGAAGAATAATTCATGGTAGAGAGAGGGATGCAAAATGGAGGAAGACTGGAAAGGAGTGAGGAGAAGAGCTGGCTATAAAAGACTTTACATCAAAAAGAGAATTTCTTATTTGATCCTGGAAATGATAGGGAGCCCCTTGAGTTTGTTGAGTAGGAGGAGTGACACATGTACTTTAGGAAAATTACTTTGGTGACTGAATGGTGGAAGAACTGGAGTGGGGAGAAGGACTAGAGTGTGGCAGGTTGACGAAGCAGAAGGCAATTCCGATAATCCAGGAGTGAGAAGATGAAGACAAGGCGGTATTATCAAAAGAAAGAAGGGGGCATATTTGAGAGATGTTTTAAAGGTGCAGTTGACAGGCCTTGGCAATAGATTGGATATGGTGGGTAAGAGATAGCAAAAAGTATGGGATGTCTAGGTTGCAAGCCTAGGGAGGATAATTGTGACCTTGACAGTAACATAATAGTTTGAAAGAAGGGAAGGTTTGAGGGAAATTTAATTTTGGACATGCTTTAGACACGTTTGCTTAAGTTGTCTACAAGAATCCAGTTCAAAATGCCAATAGGCAGTTGGAAATATGAGACTGGAACCTGGATTTGAGAATCATTCATACAGACATAATTGGATGTGTGAGAACTGATGAAATCACCAAGTGAAGCAGTAAAGAGGGAGAAAGAAGGGGCCCAGCACTGATTCCTGTGGTATATTCAATTATTAGGAGGAATGACCTGAGTGAAGATTCAGCAGAGGTGGTTGCAAAGGAACAGTCAGATAGATCAGTCAAGATAACAGTGTTCAGAGAAACCTAGAGAGAGAAGAAAGTATCACGGAGAAGAGTGAAATCAGCAGTGCAGAAGGTTGCAAAGAAGTCAAGAAAGATGAGGACTGAGAAAAGGCAATGGAATTTGGCAATTAAGAGACAAATTGGTTACTTTGGAAAGAATAGTTTTGGTTAAATGATTAGTTCAGAAGCCAGTTTAAAGAATTTTATTTTATTTTATTTTTATTTTTGGAGGGGGGAAGGTAAGGCAATTGGGGTTAATTGACTTGCCCAAGGTCACAGAGGTAGTTTTTTTTGTGTTGTGTCTGAGGCCGGATTTGAGTCAGGTCCTCCTGACTCTAGGGCCAGTGCTCTATTCACTGTGTCACCTAGCTGCCCCAAGTCTGTAGAATTTTAAACAGAAAGGAAGAGGAGAGGAAGTGGAGGCACCTATTGTAGATACCCTTCTCAATCAGTTTAGCTACAAAAGGCAGGAGAGATATATGATGATAGTTAGCAGGGATGGATGGACCAAATGAGGATTTTTTTGAGAACAGGGACACATAGGCATGTCTTAGCACATAAAGAAGCAACCAGTAGACAGGGAGAAGTTGAAAGTGAGTGAGAGAGCAGGGATGATAGAGGAAACCATCTCTTGGAGGAGACGGATGGGATGGAATGGGATGACTCATGAAAGCAGAGGCATTTGCCTTGGCAAGGAGAAGGCCCACTTGTTCATGTGAGACAGAAGTGAAGGAGAAGATAATGGCAGAAGACATCCAAGTGACGAGAGAAGAAAGAGCTCTCCGTGAATGTCCTCAATTTTTTTTTCAGGAAAATATGAAGCAAGGTTCTCAGCTAAGGAGTTGGGAAAGGCAGAACTATGGTAGACACAGAAACCAAGAACAACAATGGCTTAGAACTCATTTGCAAAATATTAGAGATAAGCCTGTTTGAAGGTTACAAGCACCAATACACACAATAGCAAAGGAAACAATTAATTCTGCAGAAAACTTAATGCAACACATAACATTATCGCTACCAATCATGTTTATGAGTGAAACAAAAGGGGAATAATACGTGAAATTTTAAAAATGGAATAACTATGCAAGCATTTTTATGGTCATAATATTCTTCATCAATTAGAATGGTGGAACCACCACATTTGTCTTTTGTCCCTGATCTGCCACTGGGGCAATGGAAATGACACTTAATTAGGCTAAATTGTGAAGAGAGCAAGTACTGAAAGAAGACGTTCATGCTGGAAATAATATAATCTTAAAAAGATTGAGAGATTGGTTTTCTAGATTACTGAAAGAGTGGAAAATAGTGAATAATTGGAAAGAAAATCTCAGAGGATATTGTTATTGAGGAGATGCGGCCAGGATGACGTTGGCCAAAACCCACACACCTACTTTCTCGTCTCTATGAAATATTAATAGGAATGCTCTCTACGTGTAAAGGATATCTGAGTAAAAGATAAAATAAGCTTTTGAAAATGCTTTTTTAAGAAAAACAGCAAGCCATATAGACATAGTCACAAAATGGAAGGAAAGGTATAAAAATACAGTATCTTATACTTATTTTTGTTCATTATAAAATAATATTTTACTTGATTGAGTTAAAATGCAGCATTAATTCTCTTCTAAAAGATTGTCTCCCTAAAATATGTAAGCTTGGGCTCCTCACCCTTGGTTTGGTGGTCAAAGAGAACATCTGAGTGCTTGTTTTATAAGCCTCTTTATCCTATAACTTTTATAGAGAATTCTCAAAGGCAGAAACGGAGCAGAACCTAGGAATTTCTACGTTCCCCTGAGGCTACGAGCCTGTCATTTCATTTTTATTGGTTGTAGATCATCTGGACTGGCTCCCCGTCTGGCTTCCTGGTGGGCCCTGAGGCTAGGCAGTTCCTCTCCAGTCTCTAGAGAGGGGATAGAGGAGAGAGTGAAGGAAATGGATTAGAGGAAAAAGATTCTCCCTTGAAAACCCGAGAGAAAAAATATAGGGTATTCTGGAGGTTTGCAGCCCCTCCACTTGTAGAGAGAGACAAGAGATTGGAGAGCACAGACAGCTGGCCACCTCATCCACACTTGGGGCTACACCCGTACAAGCATTTTCTCTCCCTATTAGAATGTAAGTTCTTTAAGGCATAATGTCATATCTTTTTATTGTCACCTGTACTAACAAAGTGCACATAGCAGGGGGAAGGGAAGGGAATAAATATTTATATATATCAAATAATATGTGCCAGGCACTGGGCTAAGTATTTTACAAATATTTTCTCATACTAAGTGCTTAATAAGTATTTGTTAAATGAATGAATAAATGAATATATTTTAACTATTGGAATTCTTTTTAAAATGCTAATATTCCTGGCGGATTAATAATAGATGATTTTATATGGCAATTTCACAAATATTATCTCCTTTAATCCTCATAAGGAGCATGTGAGGAAAGATACTATAAACTTTATTATCATCCTTATATAAGTGAGGAATCTGAAGAATAGAGGGTAGGTGAGGCCATTCACTTAAATTATTAAGTATGTAGCTATTAGCAGAGCTAGGATTCATTCTTCCTGACTCCAGGCCTAGTGCTTTCTTCATGATACTATTCTGTTTCTTCTAAATATGATTTTTTTAGTTCGCCTATGATTTATTGAAACAGGAAGCTCCCAGAGCAGAACTTTCACCAAAGCAGATCAGCAATTTCTCTGTAAATTATAATGGTAGAGAGTTGCCTGGGGTATAAAAAAACAAAAAGCATTTCAATGGGTCATACACCCAGTATGTGTTAGAGGTAGAGATTTGAAAATACCAAGGTCTTCCTGACTCTAAGGTCAGCTCTCTGTCCACTCCGCCATGCTGCCTATTACCAGTTTTACTGTGAATTTAGTTAATCAAATTAGTCTGCTGACCTCAAAATGGGACAAAGGACAAGTTGAGAAGAGGAGGTCCAAAGCATAGGACTGCTCAGGAGTCAAGGAGTCCAGCCTTTTGTCAAGTCAAGCCCAGTGGAAAAAGAGGCCCTGGGTATCTGAGGAAATATGAAGACATTAAAAGTATGACTAGCAGGGCACTAGAGAGTAGCATAACCGACATCATAATTTTGTCATGATCTGATCTACATACAACACATTCTTATTTCCTGATGCTTTAAGAATCATGCCCCCAATGGTCCCTCATATGCACACTTGGGCTCTGGGTCCACCCCGTCACCTTTTGGGAGAATGTGTGAATAGTAGATGGATGCAACAGATGCCTGGGAGTTATGCCATTAAAGTATTTTGAAGCGCTGGAGGGAGAGGAGAGAGTGGCCTTGGGTTTTAGAGGATTCCAAAGATTTCGCCTCCCTCCATAGCTCAGTCCAGGTAAGGCACTCCTCCATTAGCAGCAGGTCTTCTACTCTCTACTCCTGTTTAACTTCTCAATTCTACAACCCCAGTTTGAATTCTTCAACCATCTTTATTTCTCCTTTCCCTGTCAGAGAATGTCAGTCTTACCTAAGTCAGACAGATAAATGAAAATCTTATACAAAAGTCCAGTGAAGGAGCATTAAAAAATGAATCAGTGCAGATCCAAGATGGAAGAACACAGGCAGCAACTCAGCTGAGCTCTCCCAACATGCTCCTCAAACATTAATAATAATTGAGGTGTTAATTTATTTAAATTTATTTAAATGAAGTATTCAATTATTATTATATAAATTAAATCATTAAATTAAAATAATAATAATTGAGGCATTAAAACAGTACCTCAAAACTGAATTTTGGAATGGCAGAGCCAACACAAGGTTGTAGTGAGACATTTTTTTCAGTACAAAACAACTTAGGACATTGTCAGGATCTCTGACACCAGAGTGATGGTTGGCCTGGGGTGTAGTTTATGCCATGGCAACACCAGCAGCAGGTTTTAGAGGCAGCAGTAACAGCAACTTCAGGAGCTCTCAGCCAAGAGACAGTAAGAAGTGAAGGAAGTGTTCAGAAACAGATTACAGGGACTCTTTGTTAGCACTAAATGTAAGACTTCACAAAATTGCCCATATGTAATTCCAGATAGTAGTTCTAGGGAGAAGAAGAGTACTAGTGTTTGTGGCCACAGGGCCTTAACCATAGTTCCAGGTTAAAGAAGAATGCTTATGATCCCTCACAAGGGAGCAGAAGACCTGATCTTAGCACCAAAGTTTAAAGCAACACTAGTGATTACAGTTGCAGAAGAGCTGGGCTGTGAGTTAGAGTTCCAGGGGCAAAAGGAGGGATAGCACTTGTGACTACAAGGAAGTAGGGAACCTGGTCACAGTTCCAGAGCAAAGAGGAGTACTAGTATTTGTGGCTGCAGGGGAACAAGGTCACTTCCTGAGTCAAGACCAGAGCACAGGCCAGGATAAAAGTTACCACATCTTTCCTTGGATTATACTACATTAGAAGTATCAAAAACTTACAGACCTACAGAACCAGCTCTGAAAACAGCAGCATGAAAAACCTGAAGCTTGGGACAGTGCCTGCTGTACACCAGGAGAAGAACCCAACTTTAACATAAAGTTAAAAGTCAAATAGGTTGGGAAAATGAGCGAACAAAAATAACAACAGGAAAACCTAACCTTAAAAAGTTACTGTGGTGGCAGGAAAGATCAAGACAAAAACCCAGAAGAAGACAATGAGGAAAACCTCAAAGAAAAATGTAAATTGAAAACAAATCCAACAAGAATTCCTGGAAGAAATCAAAAAGGATTTTAAAAAACCAGATAAATGAGGCAGAGGAAAATTTGGGAAAAGAAATAAAAAATTGTGCAAAGTAATAGTGAAAAGGCATGGAATGGGAGGAAG
>CM053590.1:198287920-198334727 GCA_028646515.1 Pseudochirops corinnae | reverse complement strand
ACTCAACTGGGTGTATTGGGTAAGATATTACCCTATAGGAAAATGGGGGGGGATGGAATAAGAGGGGGGATGATAGAAGGGAGGCCAAATTGGGGGGGAGGGTAGTTGAAGCAAACATTTTTGAAAAGGGATAGGGTCAAATGAGAAAATAGACTAAGTGGGGGGCAGGATAGGATGGAGGGAAATACAGTTAGTCTTTCACAATATAACAACTATGGAAATGATTTGGGTAACTTCACATGTACAACCTATATTGAATTGCTTATCTTCTCAGTGGGGGTGGGTGAGGAAGGAAGAGGGTGGGAAAATCTGGAACTCAAAGTTTTAAAAACAAATGTTTTTTTTTAATTTGTTTTTACATGCAACTGGGAAATAAGATATACAGGCACTGAGGTATATAGATCCATCTTGCCCTACTAGAAAGTAAGGGGGGTGATGAGGAGGATATAAGAGAGAACAGATTGGGTGTTCAGTAGGCTTGCTATTTTGGGATGGAAGCAGGGGAAAGACAGGGAGAACAATTGTAACTCAAAACCTTGTGGAAATCTATGTTAAAACTAAAAATAAATATTTTTTTTTAAATTATGAAAAGAGAGTTAAAAGCTTGGTAAAAGAGGCTGTAATGGTAATGAGGATTTGAAGATCTTCCCTGCCCCTTGTATTGGCAATCAAACAGGTGCTTAGGACCTTGTTTCAGTTCATGATTGTATGAAGTATTAAGATCCAGAACTTGTGAATCCCACAGTGGGAGGAAGTTGCTGAAGTAACAGGAAGGGGCAGAACAAGGAGGATCTAATACCATATATAAGGAAAAGTCCGAGCTAGAGAGCCATAATTGCTGAGAGAGAGAGAACTGCTAGGATCCTGAGAACTTCTGAGAACTGCTACAAATCTAGAACAGAATTGTGAACAGAACTGAGAACTGAGAAGAGAATTGAGAAGAACTGAGAAATGAGAAGAGAGGAGAACTGGGAGGAAGCACAGCTGTGATGCCAGTACTTTATCTGTTTTGATGTTACTTTGTCAGATTTGTCTATTGATAGAGGATGCTGCTGTTGTTACAGAAGCCCTGGGACCTTACTGCTGGTTCAGAAGCCATGAAAGAGGATTTTCTTGTTGTATGTTTACAGAAATCATAGAGGAGGGTCTTGTTGACATTTTCAGAGATCCTAGGACTATACTCATGATTTGTTTTGATTTCTCAGACCTTGTTGTTGGGTCTATGTTGATTTCACAGCCAGAAAGTGACTTGATGAGGATGCTGACAATGTGAAGGAATGTTATTGTGGCTTTGTTAAGCTTTGTCTTCCCAGGAACAGAAACTGTGAAGGACTTGAGGTGGACTAGACACCGTGAGCTTCAATATGGAACAGGAACTGTACAAGGAGCTGGACAAGGAACTGAGCTTGGTCTGCCTTTAAACTCAGGTGACATTTGGGTAGATTTGGGCCGGAGCTGGAACTATGGAAGAGGAACCATGGAAGCTGAGAGCTTGCCTTGAGCTGAGAGCTTGCCTTGAGTCAAGATGAAAAGACCTCTCCTTGGATATTTAATGCAAACTGAAAAGATTATGATTTACTGTGGCCTAGAGGTGGAGAACTTTGACCTTTACATTTAGATGATTGAGTTAAGAACTTCTCTAATTAAGAAGAAAGAAGCCTTTTTGATTGAAGAGATTAAGACAATGTGACCTAAGGGTGGAGAACCTTGACCTTTGTTATTTGTGTCCATTAAGGAGGCAAGCCTCCTTAAGGATGATTGAATTAAGGGCTTACTAAATGATTGAGTTATTCAAGAACATACTTTGTTTAAAACTATTTGACCACTTTGATGAAAACTATGTGGCTGCTTTAGTGATAAGTTGTTATAACATTGTGAATGCTGTATTTTGGTTTCTGTGAATGTTTTGCCTTAGTTTGTTACTGAATAGAGAATTCACTATACTATGTAATCAGAACCTTGAAGCTGTTCACAGCAGCAGTCCTCTGGAAAGCTGCTCATGCTTGGCTTTACAGAGGCACAAAAAAAAGGCACTGAAGAAAATAATAGCTTAAAAACCAGAATTGACCAAATAGTTGAAAAAGAAGTCACACAAATCAACTGAAGAGAAGAACTCCTTAAAAGTAGAATTGGCCAAATGGGAAAAAAGGTACAAAAATTCATTAAATAAGATAATTCCTTAAAAATTAGCTTGGGGAGAGGGTAGAGTCAAGATGACAAAGTAAAAGCAGGGACTTGCTTGAGCTCTCCCCCAAACTCCTCCAAATACCTGGAAAAATGACTCTGAACAAATTCTAGAGGTATAAAACCCACAAAATGAGAGCGTGAAACAGACTAAGAGTGTCCAGCACAAGACAGCCTGAAAGATCAACAGGGTGGGTCTATCACACCAGGTTGGAAATGGAATGGAGCACAGTCAGATATGGGTCATGCTGGCACAGACAGGACTGAAGCAGACCTCAGGGAACTGAATCACTGGCAGCTATGGCACTTTTCAGACTTCTCCACCAACAAACACCAAAGACGGCATAGAAAGACAGTGGGAAAACTCTATGGGACTTGGGTGAAAGAGGAGCATGGTCTGACTGGAGTCCAGTCCCAGCCCCAGGGTGGTAGAGGTGGTGGCAGTGACAATAGCAGCAGCAGTGGCAGCAGAAGCTATTTCCAGAGCTCTGGGTCCACAGATGGTGGGGTGTCCAGCAGCTAATACAAAACTCCTGAAGCCTGGGACAGTATACCCACACTCAACCCACCCCAACCCCCACTGGTAGCAGAGTTGTACCTTGACAAAGAGTTAGAAAGTTAAGTATTTCACTGAGAAGATGAGTAAACAGTGTAAAAAAAAAAAAACAAACTCAGACTGTAGAATCTTACTTTCATGGTAATGAAGATCAAACCATAGAATCAGAAGAAGACAACAAAGTCAAACTCCTTCATCCAAGTCTCCAAGAAACATATGAATTGATCACAGACCATGGAAGAGCTCAAAAACAATTTTGAAGATAAAGTAAGAGAAGTAGAGGAAAAATTGGGAAGAGAAATGAGAGTGATATAAGAAAATCATGAAAAACAAATCAACAGCATGCTAAAGGAGACCCCCTCCCCCCCAAAATACCGGAGAAAATAACACCTTAAAAATAGAGTAACTCAAATGGCAAAAGAGGTTCAAAAAGCCAATGAGGAGAAGAATGCCTTAAAAGGCAGAATTGGCCAAATGGAAAAGGAAGTTGAAAAGCTCACTGAAGAAAATAATTCCTTCAGAATTAGAATGTAGCAAATAGAAGCTAATGACATTATGAGAAATCAAGAAATTGTAGAACAGAACCAAAATAAGAAAAAAATAGAAGACAATGTGAAATATCATATTGGAAAAACCACTGACCTGGAAAATAGATCCAGGAGAAATAATTTTAAAATTATTGAACTACCTGAAATTCATGATAAAAAAAAAGAGCTTAGACATCATCTTTCAAGAAATTATTGAGGAAAACTGCCCTGATATCTTAGACATTGAAAGAATCCAGTGATCACTTCCTGAAAGAGATCCCAGAATGAAAACTCTAAGGAATATTGTAGCCAAATTCCATAGCTTCAAGGTCAAAGAGAACATATTGCAAGCAACCAGAAAGAAACCATTCAAATACCATGGAGCCACAGTCAAGATCACAAAATGATTATCAACTTTCACATTAAACAAGTGAATGGCTTGGAATATGGTATTCTAGAAGGCAAAGAAGCTAGCATTACAACCAATACCTACCTAACAAAACTGAGTATAATCCCTCAGGGGGAGAAATGAAATAGAGGACTTTGAAGCATTCTTAATGAAAAGACTAGAGCTGACTAGAAAATGTGACATTCAATCATGAGACTCAAGAGAACCATAAAAAGGTCATGAAAAAGAAATTATAAGCAACTCAGATGTGGGAAGATGTTACTTGTAACTACTAAGAACTTTATTATTATTATAGTAGTTAAGAAGAGTATGCACAGACAGATGGCACTCTGCTAGCTGATTATGATGGGATAATCTCAAAAAATAAGGGGTAAAAAAGAAGGATGCACTGGGAGAATTGGGAAGGGAAAGGAAGAATGGGGTGAATTACATTGCATAAAAGAAGCATTCAAAGATAAGATGGACAATGCTTGAACATTACTTTCATCAGAATTGACTCAAAGAGGGAATAATATACACACTTGGTTAGATATATAAATCTATTTGCCAAAGAGAGAAGGAAGAGAAGAAGGGGATAAGAGAAAGACAGGAACCTGTTACAAGGGAAGATGAATTAAGGAAAGCAGTGGTCAGAAGCAAAACAGACTTCTGAGGAAGGACAAGGTAAAAAAAGAGAAGTATAAATAAAAAAAAAACAAGATGGAGAAAAATCCAGTTAGTAATCAAAACTGTGAATACAAATGGAATGAAATCATCCATAAAATGGAAGCAGATAAGAGAATGGATTAAAAAACAGAATCCTACGGTATGTTATTTGCATGTTATTTCAGTAACTTGAAGCAAAGAGACAAACACTGAATAAATATAAAAGGCTGGAGTAGAATGTATTTTGCTTCAGCTGAGGTAAAAAAATAAAGCAAGGGGAGCAATCATGATCTCAAACAAATCACAAGCAAACATAGACTTAATTAAAAGAGATGAAGAAGAAAACTACATCTTGCTAAAAGGGACCATAGACAGTGAAGCAATATCAGTACTAAACACACATGAACCAAATGGCATAGCATCCCAATTCTTAAATGAAAAGTTAAGTGAGTTATGCAAGGAAATAGACAGTAAAACTATACTAGTTGAGGACTTCAACTTTCCCCTCTCAGAACTAGATATATCAAACCATAAAATAAAAAAGAAGTTAAGGAAATGAATAGAATTTTAGAAAAGTTAGATTTGATAGACTGCATGGAAATAGAAAAGTATCCCTTTTTCTCAGCTGTGCATGGCACCTTCACGAAAAATTGAACATATAGTAGGGCATGAAAACCTCATAAATAAATGTAGAAAAGCAGACACATTGAATACATCCATTTCAGATCATAAAATAATCTACTATTTAAAGATAAATATAATATAACATGTATATATATACATACATACTACAGTCAAAAGTATGACAGATAATGATTTTTCTTCAATATTGACAAAGTTAACTAACAGGGTGATTAGTGATCTGACCCAGGGTGCCAACATCTAGTTAGGAGTATAGGGATGTACCCTCCTACCTTTAAAGGCTTTTGCCAGCCAACAAGAGGCATTCATTCCCCCAAGAATCTACTTCCAGAGACCCATTACCCATAATACCTGTTCTTTAGGACTCATATTCCCCTCAAGGTGAGAGTTGAACTTTTTGGTGAATAGGCTTTCCATGCTTGACAGAATTATTCTCCCACCATATGTCTCTAGCCTTTACTAAATTTGTCTCAGACATAAATATCTACTAATGGCTTTGTGTCCTTTTTGCCTAGCTCCACCCCACTCCATATTCCTTCAGTTACTCACTCCAGCTCAGTACCCCTTGCTTTAAGGCTGTTCTGCATGATCTAACCCTTTTCCTACGGCCCTCTTTCTGACCAGCTTCTCTCGGACCAGTTCAACAAGCCTACTTTGTCCTGCTTTGTCTTTACTAGGTCCTGACCCTTTTGATGTGTCTGAGTGGCTCTTTTTGTGGTGGCAAAGAATTGGAAATTGAAGGGATACCCATCATTTGGGGAATAGCTAAGCAAGTTGTAATATATGATAGTAATGGAATACTATTATGCTTTAAGAAATGATGAGGAGGTTGATTTCAGAAAAAAAAAGCCTGGCAAAACTTGCTCAAACTTAAGGCAAAATGAAGTGATCAGAACCAGGAGAGCACGTATACATAGTAACAGCAGTATTGTACAATAATCAACTGTGAATGACTTAGCTGTTCTCAGTAATAAAATGATCCAAGACAATTCCAAAGGACTCATTATGAAAAAATGCTATCCGCTTCCAGAGAAAGTACTGATGGAGTCTGAATGCAGATTGAAGCATACTATTTTTCGCTTTATTTTTTCATTCTTTTTTCTTCCTTTTTGTCTGTTCTTTCACAACATAACATTGAAATATGTTTTGCATGATTGAATCTATATAACCTATATCAAATTACTTACCATCTTAGTGTTTGGAGAGGTGAGAAAGACACAATGTATACATATTGAGAAATAAAATCCATTACTAGTCATACTCAGGAATAGCTGAGCTTTATGTGGGGTGGAAGGGAGGAAGGCAGGTGTAGAGGAATAATGCAGGAAGTACAAACTATAATCAGACGAATATGATATTTCAGGGCAGATAGATCTCCATAGTAACCCTCAAATCACAATAGGCGGGAGGCCATCTTTACCTATGCACAGGACTGTCTGAATGTATAATGTATAGTACATGTGCAAATGACATCAACACCCTTCCTCTTTGGAAGCTTTGAAAGTTAAACTGTTTACTAACAGTGGCTGCTCTTTGGCCGTGAGGATGTGTCTGAGAAGGCTGATCCATGATTTGGCTGCCTTCTCACTGAACATCTACACATGAAGGAGCTTTGTTGGATCCTTGGCTACAGACGCTATTTACTGTTTTCTTGCTCTTTGTGAATCTCTTCTCAGCCCCACAGTCATCCTGAGGCGACCCTGACATCACAGCATGACTGAGAGCTACATCCAAGACGGTTTGGTCTCCCATTGCTCCTCTGCAATAGGCCACAGCTGTAGCTCATTGTCTGAAGATGTGCGTTGCCCATTCCCTCCTTGTTGTGGTGGCCTCACTCACTCCTCATGCAGCAGCTGCTCAAGTATACGGCTGTCATCTATTCCCCACATGTGTCCCACCCAAGAAAATTCTGTTTGGGATAAGCATTTTTCAATGCTGGTAAAGCCAATTCCATTATAGGACTGGATTGTTCCTAATCCTGGCTCACCATTTAATAGCTAGGCTCAGAAGTGATGTACACAAGTACAAACACACACTTGAGACAAAAATGTGATGTGTGTTATGTTTCCATAGTTCTCTTAGAGGTATGAGTTTTATATGCTCTTATTATGTTCTAAAAATTTTCCCTTTAATTTGTCAAATACCTCTCCCACCAACAAACATGTAATTCTTGTAGCGTGTGGTACAATTAAAAACTCCTATAGAAGGGTTATATACTATTTCAGGGAACAATGACTTGGAGTGAGTAGAAGTGACTGTACCATCTCTTAGGTGGTAGGGAACCCAGGAAGCCAAGGGGAAGTGGTTGCATCAAATATCCTTAAGGAATGTCACCAAAGCAAGTCCTGAGGCTTGTTGGTAGAGTAAGCGTGGTGTTCCCTAGGGCCTCACGATTGAACTATGGTTAGTGTTTAGGCAATGGCCTGTTTCCATAGGAATTACTAGCAGACAGTGTGGTAAAGTGGATAGAGTGCTAGACCTGGGGTCAGGAAGACCTGAGACATTAGTTATATAACCATTAGCACGTCATTAAATGTTTTTTCAACTTAGTCGACTCATCTGCGTACAGATTGAGATAATAAGGGCACCTGTTTCCCAGGATTGTTTTGTAGCTCAAATGATATGTTCCAGTGTTTCGCAAAATTTAAAAAACTAAATGTCAGTCATTATTAGTATTATTGCATTGTGGCTGAGTTTATACAAGCCAAAGCAATGTGGGCAGCTAACAATTAGTAAAGTTTTGAGGGTAGCATAGAAAGCCCAAACTGGATAATTCAGAACAAACTAAATTTGCCAGAAAATTTCCGAATGTCGCCTTTATTTTATATTGCAGAGACCTTCCCTAAGAGATTGAACTCTAGCATTTCTTAGCAGTATAAAGCAGAACAATTAACAGTGAGAAAAAACATTATTTAGATAATATAAATGATAATTAGCATCAGTGGCTAAAGAAATAATTTAAAACACATGAGTAGCAAGTACATTCAAGTTTATAGATGCATATATATACATGCACAGATGTGTATATGTGTGTGTGTATATGTATATATATATATATATGTGTGTGTGTGTGAATTGGGTGTGCGTGTGTGTGTGTGTGCTTTCCCCATAGTTTTCAGGTCCCTCTTTTCATATTCTGGCTAACTGGGACATGCTCAGCAGTTGACACAACGAAAGAAAAACCTGTAAGCAGAAATAATAGGCTTCTGTGTGTAAGGGTATCATATTTTATCCATTGGTTTGATTCACATCTGTGATCCAGGAAATCAAGCTTATGCAGATTTGGAAATAATGATATTTTCAGGCATTCTCGCCCCTGTCATAAAAACTTTGTAGGGCTTCTTAAATATAATCTAAAATTTTGACACTTTCAATCTAATCCTTTGCTCTGCAGTAACTTTACATTAGCAAAATTTAGAGACTTTCCCTCTGCCTTCCTTGGATTGTACTTTCTATGCCTTGGCAAGCTATGTCCTAAGCACAGTAAAGACCGAATTCCGCTACTCTTATCAACTTCCCCCACACCCCAAACTTCCATTTCTCTTGGCCCTGTCTACAATGGCATATCCCAAAGAATCAGGAGACTGAACATTAGGAAAAAAAAGGCTTGATGTGGCTTCTGGCTAGAGTTACAGTCCCTCCCACTCTTGCTGTGTTCCCTGTTCACACACGCCCATGTGCTTTTGAAAGTACTGGAGAGAGAGGCTGGAGACTAAAACCTTGGCAGCTAGCTAAGTCACAATTGCCCCAAGTTGAAAATGGCTGAGCTTCTGACTGACAGTCATGAAATTGATGAGAAATACAACGTGCTCTTATCTTAATCCAGACTGGATGGGTTGTGTTTTCGACAGCGGTTGGGACTGAACTGCATATAGTTCCCTAGAGCATGACTTAGGAGTTAGGATGTTCAGAACTCAAAAATATGGAACAGGTTCCAAGTTCAGCTGCAGTTCAACTAGTATAACGCATGGATCTAGCCTTGGAAAATATAACATAGGCAACATTAGACTTTTATGGTATTAATTTTCTTTCACATCCGCTTTTATTTTTCTGTATAAATTTTCTGGGCTCTGTGTCTGCTTATTCTCCTTTTAACTTTTCCTAACAAAGAAATCTTTGACAATATGGCACAAATGTCATTATTTGTGAATACATTACTTATTTCCTTGCAAGCTGAATTAATTACTACCTTTGATTCATTCTTTTTCATAAGAAAATTAATAAAAATAAGTATGCTCCAAAAAGAAAGTTGCTTCACATCTAACTAACCTATCTGTATCTCAATAATCTTACAAGCAAATTAACATGTAAAGATTTATAAAATTGGTGTTACAAAAGCACATTTTTTTAAGAATAAAAGCTTTGAGCATTCTCTTTCTTTGGTTACTGATCACTTTAATTTGCAATTCTTTTCCTTTTGCCCCTCCTGTTTTTGTAATTTATATCACTGGATTTTTAAAAATTTCTTCCAATTCATCTATTGGAAGATCTGCGATGTGACTGCAAAGGGAAAGGAAAGTGGAGAGTGGATCAGTTTTCCAAAGTGGTCTCTGTATTGGTAGAATTAAGTGAGGATTCCCCCCTCCCATCATTGTTGCCTGCATTATGTGACTGTTACCTTTACTCTTCCTTTGACTTGGCCTGCCTTGACCTGGAGCTTGCCGAGAATTCAAAAGCCTGGGGTGATTCTGCTTAGGTGAGCAGAGATTATAAACTGTTAGTTACCTCTGGATGCAAAGCTGGTAGAAGATTTCTTAGCAGTACAAAGCAGGACAATTAACGGTGTCAATGTCAGATCAAAATGGGGGTTACTCATCTGCGTGAAAATATCCTTCTAGGCAATATATTGACTTAGTTTTAAAATGTGTTATTAACTATTTTTATTATATGTTGTTACTTATTTTGTAAAACATTTCCCAATTACATTTTCATCTGACTCAGGGGTAGCCTGCACATGTGTGTTGGAAAATACATGTCACCTTTATTTTATGTTGCAGAGACCTTACCTAAGAGACTGAATTCTAGCATTTCTTAGTAGTATGAAGCTGAACAATTAACAGCAAGAGAAAACATTTTTTCAGATAACATGAATGATAATCAGCAGCAGTGGCTAAAGAATTAAAAGCTTATGAAGAGCAGGTAGGCCCGAGTTTACACACACACATACACACACACACACACACACACACACACACACATACGTACACAGGTGTGTATGTGTGTGTATGTGTGTGACTCTGTGTCATGGGTATCACCTGGAATTTGGTATTCCAAGGGAGGTCAGCTTTGCAGAATAGCAATCATCTTGAAAATTCAGATGAAATTCTTCTTTCCTTCTCTAACCTCATGATAGGGGATGGGTAGTTCTGCCTGGGAGCATGAGCACCAGAATATTCTGAGATTGCAGAAGGACAGTAACACCAAAACACCGAAGTCATAACGACAGTTGTGTCTCTGGGTCTGTGTGTCCTGTTTTATTCTGCATTTCGCGACTCAGATGTTCTGTTGATACTCTCTGTTCCAGGGACGTGAGCTCTGTCCTTCCTTTTCATGTTTACCCGACCCTTGTGGCATCAGAGGTGATTACAGGGGAGGTGGGCTATTTGCCAAGGGCTCAGTAGGGGGATAAAAGAGGAGAAGCCCCAGGAATGAAATGTGGATGGATATGGATATGGATGGATGAAGAGAACAATAAAGCTGTCTTCATATACCTAACTCTTCTGGCTCCTGGCCGCATCCGGGAGGTGTGCCCCGAAGACCCACATTTCATTCCCGGGGCTTCTCCTCTTTTATCCCCCTACTGAGCCCCTTGGCAAATAGCCCACCTCCCCCGTAATCACTTCTGATGCCACAAGGGTCGAGTAAACATGAAAAGGAAGGACGGAGTTCACATCCCTGGAACAGAGCGTATCAACAGAACATCTGGGTCGTGAAATGCAGAATAAAACAGGACACACTGACCCAGAGACGTAACTATCATCATGACTTTGGTGTTTTGGTGTTACTGTCCTTCTGCATTCTCAGAATATTCTGGCGCTCATGCTCCCAGGCAGAACTACACATCCCCTATCAACCTCATATTTTCGTTGGTGTTCCCCAGATATTTATTATCCTCTAAATTATCCAAGTTGCCTCAAATTCCCCAGATAACCTTTAACTCTGTTGTGTTCTTCATTTACCTGAAAAGAAACCACAATATAAATGATCTCAGAGATATATCTATGTGTTTATTCTTGGTATTGAATTATTTGTTACCTTGCCTGATAAAAAAGAAAACTTTGCTCTTTATCTCTGCGAATTCTTTTGCCAACTTTCTCTAACCACAAGGGAATTAAATTTAATCATCATTAATCTCTAGGGATTAATTTATAAAATACTTTCTTATCGTGCCAAATTTCAACATACTCTAAAGTTTTACCTTCATTCTTAAAACCTTGGCTCTGTACTTTTATGATCTTTGGCAAGATTTTTTCTTTTGGTAACAAACACATTAATATAAGACAATGATGCCGTATTCATTGTAGCTATATCCATCTCTAATCCCTATTCTTCTCGACCTACCCCCTAGATACTATCACTCTCACCCCCTCCCACACTCTATGGTTGGCAAAATTCTCTTTTTTTGGTCTCTTTCCTCCCATCTTTTGGTCCTAACTAAAATCTGGCATTTGTCTGGAGATGTGACATCCTTCACTTTCCATTTCAATGCCATCTGCTCCCTTGTTCATGCCTCTAGATCCCTGGCAGGGATGGGAGGAGGCATGTCCACTTGTTCCAATGTATTTCTTGTCACTGGACCCAGATGGCTCTGGAGAAGAAAGTAAGGTTGGTGACCTTGTACAGCCCTTCCTCATTTAAATCCATTTCACTTTTAAGTTATGGCATCATCTCCCTGACATCATGGTCCTCTTCAAGAACAAAGGACAAACAGGTCCATAGGACCAGTCAGGTTTTCCTTTTTATGTATTATCTTCCTCATAATTTCCCATCAGGTTGCCTGATTATCAGATCCCTTAGCCAGCCAGACCAAAACAGCTTTTAGAAATAAGTATTTAATATGATAGTGTAACTGGTACAATTAATGTAAAATATTCCCCCAAAAGTCTGTGACATGCTCTCCTACCAGTACTTAATGAATTAAGGGGAAAGTGGACCCCATATGGCAAAGATCTGATCCTGAAATTCCTTTCACTGGAGTCTTCAAGATGTTTCCCTTAGGTATGCTACAACTTTTGTACTGGGTTCCTTAGAGAGTCTTGAATCTTCTCATTTCATATAGCCTGTCCTCTCGTCTGGATGGAGGCACTGACATCCATTATTCAGGACAGCAACAGGAACTCTAAATTCCAGAATTCTCTGGAATGTTTGAAACTCACAACATTGTCCTCCAGTCAAAGTCAAGTTTGGAGGCATGGGAGGAAATGGAGGCCTAGACTGTGGCAAGGGATTTTCTCCTTGCCTCAAGTCCCCAAAGCAATTCCTTCTTAAGAGGCTTGGCTAGAGGCTTCCTCTAATAGGCTCTTCGTTTTCTGAGTTCCAAACTGTTCTACATTCTTTTAGACCAGTGGTTCTCAACCTTCCTAATGCCAAGACCCTTTAATACTCATATGTGGGCGTATCTGCATGTGGGCGGACCCGCCTGGAGACTGATAGAGGAGTGCTACCTCGGTCCCTAAGACCATCGGAAACATGTGTTTTCCTTCCCAGGCTGTATCTTCATAGGATGTTCTTTACCATAAAAGAGAAACCCTTCACCGTGGGAGTTCATTTCACCCCTAGATTACTTCTCATATTGAAAGCACAATCAGTTCTGCAATAATGCTTGTTTTGAAAACGTGAAGTTGTTCCAATACAACAATTTAAGCATAATGCAAACTTTAGTTTGTTTATGTTTGCTTGTGCTCCATTTCTTCTTTGAGAAACAGTGAGAATGAAGAAAAGTGCAGCACTTCCCAATTGCTCACAATGCAACCTTTCTGACGTCCACCTCTCCAAATTTTGATCTTTTTCAAAGCCATGTTTACTGAATATCTTCTGATCCATCTGGTATCTGTGGGCAAAGGAAGGCTGATCCACACCACACACACACACACACACACACACACACACGCCCTTCCACCAAGGTTTCTAAGGCCCAGAGTTACTTGCAAGTTCAGCTTGCAAGGGATTTTGTCAGCCTGAACCCTGTGAGAACCAAGGCTCAGACTTAGCACTAGAAGAAGGTAGTAAACACAACCCCTACTTACTGTAGTATCTATGTATTTGTTTTAGTGTTTATGTGTATCTTACCCATGTAACATGTACAAAACTGTGCTACCATTCTTACTAGATTCCAATTTTTTTAATATGTCTCTGATAAAAGTTTTTGAGTGTTGCACCTTTAACCCTACGTTCTTCCATAAGTCTTATGGTTTTAATTGCATTAGTTGGTATACCATGCTGCTTTTAGGGGACATACATCTCATTTTAGCAGAACCAACTGCACCATCCACCCCATTAACCTCTCCCTCCAGTCAGATGGTTCCTCCTAAAACCTCAATTTTAAGGAAAAGGCCAAGGCCAGTCATGTCTTCATCCCTCTCCAGGCCACACTTCTAAGTCATCTCCACAGGATATTCTTTATCATCTTTACCCTAACCTGGTACCTTCATTCTCTGGCTGCCCTCGCCCCCCCCAACTAATTTTCAGCTTCTTTTTATGTACTATCTTCCTCATTAGAATGAAAGCTCCTTGATGGCAGGAATAATCTTTCTTTCTGTTTGCATTTGTATTTCTAGCACTTAGCACAGTGCCTGCCTGACACATAGTGATGGATGAAAGAAATTCTTGTTGACTAAGATCAATGGTTTCACTAACTAAAAGGTCTCAGATATATTATTGCTATACTCATGGCCCAGTTTTTATATTTATTGTCCTCAGAAAATCTGCTGGAGTGTTTCCCAAATCCACGGTTCCAAACACTGGAGAGCACTACAGTGATTTGGGCAGTTTTTCATTATCTGTTCGTTGGTCAAGCCTTCCTCAGTGATTTGTACTAAAAAGTCTTGGAGAAAGTCTGTGTGGTGCAATTTGTAATCAAATTCAGTAAGTGAGATCCTTTCATACTTCTAAATATTTGGTGATACAGTTTAACAAACAAATATCATTTTACCAAGTTCTAATAGGTCATAGGAAAAAAAGATAGGAAAATCAGACTTCCAAAGTTTCCTGGGCATGAGAGTCTATGCTCAGAAGGATTAGAGAACCACCATCAATTGAAAGTCACCTGCTCACCATTTGGGCGAGAAACTAAACTGTCCTAGACAAAAACTTTTCCATAATTCCTGCAACATAAAACCATTTAATTAGCAACTGGATAAAATTTCTATGTGTCCTTTCTACACCAGGTATACCCAAACTTCTCCATTGCCTTGGAGATACCAACAAATATCTTCTGGATCCCTATATCAAAGGGCACCAGAAAGTTTTCCCAATGGATCTCTGCCTATTCAAGAATGATTCAAGTGAAGTTTTGGATCTCTCACTGGGACCATCCAGCAAACTTTAAAATTATCAGGAAAATCTTCACAGAGTTGTGAAGATTCCCCAAGGAACTGAAGACTTTGATTTGATTACTCAAAGTTTTTATCCCTAAGGACCTACAAAAATTAAAAAAAAAATTTCTGAACTCACTACCATTGTGGTAGAATCAGCAAAGGGTCTTGAATCTACTCTTCTCAGTTTAATCTTAGGGAGGAGCATTGCCCATATCCTCCATTGAGGCAAGAATACTTCTGACTGCATCATTGGTCCAGGTGATCTAGACCTTTCATATTGGAACATTTGCATAAATAGACCCCAGTCATCACTGTTCTTGGCAAGTGAGCATTCAGGCAGACTTCTAGTGACCAGTTCCCTACTTTATCCTACCTACCCTTTTCTCTTATTTTGATCCTATGACTATCCATGCTTATACCACATGACCAGAGAAACCACACCAAAAACACAGATCATGTCATTTCTTATATTGCTAACACTGAAAAGCTCACTATTGTCAGTTAGTCCAGTTACTTGGGATTATTAATCCATTCCCTATCCATGAAGACTCCCCAAATCTTTCAGTCCCTTCCCTGGTGTTCTAATCTATCATTTACATAATATGAATAAGCTCTGTCTTAAAGAGAACTTATTTTTACATTAAGAGGTGATACTTTGGAAATATCCTTTTAAGGGTGATTGTAAATTGGAAGAGGTAGCAAGTGTTCTGTTCTGTTAGAGAAGAGAAAACTATTTGCCCAGCTGAAGAGTCATCAAGACCAATAGTTAAGTGATGAGCAAAGGAACAATTTTCTGCAATGCAGATGTTCTTAAATGGGCCAATGGCATCAAAGCCTGCAGCATAAAATCCTGAGCTTCCCTGAGTATATGGCTTTTTCTCCTACATGGGCTTTCTTGCAGGTTCCTATACGTCCCCACTCTTTACCATCAATGTTGAGTGCATTCGCAGGAAAATATGATCCAGGTTTATGTATACATTGTAATACATATTTTATTTATGCATTGATTTATATATTAGTATCTATGAAGGTGCCATTTGAGTAAATGGTTAAGATCTAAAAGTGTCTTTATTGTGAATGGCTGGTTGTGTAAGTATTACCCAATGAGATTATACCAAATACCACATTACCTTTACGTACTTGTCTTACCTATTGGGTGATAACTAAAAATTCTTTCTCTTTCACTGAGGAGGGGAAAAGATGGTATGAGAGACAGTGGAGGATTCTGAAGAGAACAGTCTTAATTACTGGAGTAGTTGCAGGAGTGAGGGAAGTCCATTCCCATGAAAGACCTATCTGTGGTCCTTCTTAGAGTGAGGAGGAAAGATGGGTACCTGGCAGAGAGGTGCCTGACAGAGCCTAAGGTACGGGTCTGGGAGAAGAAGTAGGATTGAGCTTCATAGTACCGGTCAGTGTGGGTACTGCAAAGCATGGAAGTCTTCAAGAAGCTTCCATGAAACACAGGCAGAAAAAAGCTCCCCCACCCCTTCACCCTAGTATAGCATGAGAGGCTCTATAATAAAGCTCAACTCACACCCTCTCTTTCCTCTCAATTAGATCACTAGCTCTTTGAGGGCATGGATGAGGCCATTTTCTAATCTTTATTCCATAGAACCAAGTTCAGTGTCTGCTATATAACACCTCAATATTTCAATTGATCTGTGCTTTTGTCAATGTGAGTGTTCTTTGAAATTATGCAGTCACAAAGGGTAATGCCATAAGCAATTAGGAGAGCAAGAAATAATTTACCTGTCAGATCTATGGAGAAGGTAAGGTAACAAGAAATAAAGAGCAACTTTAAATGTAAAATAGGCCATTTTGATTATATTAAATTGAATTAAAAATGTTTTGCACAGATGAAACCAATGCAACCAAGATTAGAAGAAAAGCAGGAAACTGGAAAACAATTTTTATAGCACATTGGTCTCATTTCTGATAAAGGTCTCATTTCTCAAATATATAGAGAATTGAGACAATTTATAATATACATCATTCTGCAATTGACAAATTGTCAAAATATAGGAACAGGCAGTTTTCAGATGAAGCAGTCAAAGCCATATGAAAAAATGCTTTAAATCACTATTCTTTAGCGAAATGCAAATTAAAATAACTCTGATTGGCTAATATGACAGAAAAGGAAAATAATAAATGTTGGAAGAGATGTGGGAAATTTGGACATTAATGCACTGTTGGTGGAATTGTGAACTGACCCAGCCAATCTGGAGAGCAATTTGGAAATATGCCCAAAGGGTAATCAAACCATGCATACATACCTTTTGATCCAGCAATATTACTACTAGGTCTGTATTCCAAAGAGACAAAAAAAGGGGGAACTCATTTGTATAAAAATGTTTATAGCAGCTCTTTTTGTGCAACAAAGAATTGGAAATTGAGGGGATGCCCATCTATTGGAGAATGGCTAGACAAGTTGTGGTATATGATGGCGACAGAATACTATTGTGCTTTAAGAAATGATGAGTAGGTTGATTTTAGTAAAATATCCAAAAAATTTGCACAGGCTGATGCAAAATGAAGTGATCAGAACCAGGAGAAATGTACAAAGTAACAGCAATATTGTATGATGATCAACTGTGAATAACTTAGCTATTATCAGTAATAAAATGACCCAAGAAAATTCTAAAGGATTAATGATGAAAAATGCTATCCACATTCAGAGAAAGTACTGATGGAGTCTGAATGCAGATCAAAGTATATTATTTTTCACTTTTTTTCCTTATTTTTTTCTTTTGATCTTTTTCTTCTTTTGCAATGTGACTAACACGGAAATATGTTTTACATGATTGAACCTATATAACCTATATCAAATGACTTACCATCTTAGAGTTGGGGGAGGTAAGAAAAACAAAGAGAAAATCTGGAGCTTAAATTTTTTTTAATCGAATGTCAAAAATAGTCTTTACAGTAATTATATGAATTTTTTTTTTAATTTGCAATCACAATCAATCTATGCTCTCTCATACTGTGAAATTTTTGTCCTGTATTTGACAAATCTCTGCTCAAGTGCATTTAATTGAATGTGGTCACAACTATTCAGTTTTTCGAGCAATAAAATTTTTGTCAAAAACAGGAATCTTCAAATGAAATTGGCCATTGACTTGAATGAAAACACCTCTAAACCCTTTTGGAGCAGTGTTTTTTCTCCTTAACGTTACAGTGAATTGAAATCTCATGGTCTGAATGTCTTATCTGAGAAGTCCAAACAGATCACAGAACTTAAGGTAGGGTAACTTACAGAGAAGTGCTACCTAAACTACTTGGCCATAGTAAGGCAAAAACAAACAAACCCAAAAATGGCAACTGGTGAATGTGTTTCAGAACCTGAATTGTGTTATAACAAATTTTCTATTCCATCAGCCCTCAGTGATAAGACGACCACGTACAATTATTTGCTACATTTGTGGTCGCGAATTTGGAACTAAGTCCATCAGTATCCATGAGCCACAGTGTCTGAAAAAATGGCATAATGAAAACAATTTGTTGCCTAAAGAGTTACGGAAACCAGAACCGAAAAAACCAGAAGTGAGAACCATTACAGGTAAGCTACTAGGGAAGACAAGAGGAATGATATAGAAAATAGAGTTCTTTCCATCTTTCCTAAAATACGAGAATACTATTTATTCATACTTTCTCTTATTTGTTCATAATTCTAAAATCAACTACATTTTTAATCTTGGACACTGTTAAATGGGGAGGAAAACTGTCAAATTGCAATTTCAGAAAAGCTTGCCTTTAAAAAAACAGATATTTTCTGTTCAAGGCTAAACTGAGGAATGGGATATATACATACATACATATGTACATACATATACAATATACATATATACATGTATATATGCATGCACATATATGTGTGTATATATGTTTATACATATATATATATATATATACATATATATCACCTGGTTTACATGACCTTACTTAAGGATCATTTTTCATATAACATCTAAAAGTGGCGTCTAAACTATAAATGACTTTTGGTTCAGACCCCTCTAAAGAAAAATGGAGAAAATAAAACTTTTCCTCTGTCCCCAATAAGGTTATTATGAGAAGAGAGCTTTATAAACCTTGAAATATTATACAACTAACAGTTACTATTTTTGTTATGATTCCATAAGGCAATGTCTTCAAGTGTGAGGATATACCTTAGTGTTCACAGAGAGCCCCATGTTTATCTGAAGTGATTAAGAGCACATTCCCCCAGGACAAGCACAGAATTGTCTCCTGGCACTTTTCTAAGGAGATCACTCTGTCTCGTTCTTAGTTTGATGCAGGGGCTGGACTAATTCTTCAAACCCCTACCAGGAATGTTGCAGAGAGTTTTGTAGTCCCCTGTGGAGCTGAGTGTCGACTTTCATGATAGAATTGTAGACATTGCTAGGCAAGAATTATGCACAGTATCTTCCTAGAGGACAAACATACACACACACACACACACACACACAAATGTGTGTATACATATGCATAATATATGTGTGTGAGTGTGTATGTTGTGTATGTGTGTATGTTTGTGTGTATTTTTGTTGTTGCTAAGTCTTTTCAGTCATATCTGACTCTTTATGACTCCATTTGGGATTTTCTTGGCAAAGATACTGGAGTGATTTGCCATTTCCTTCTCCAGCTTGTTTTATAGACGAGAAACTGAGACAAATGGGGTTAAGTGATTTGGCCAGGGTCAAACATCTTGTAAGTGTCTGAGGCTAGATTTGAATGCAAGATGAGACTTCCTGATTCTATCGAAGTCCAGGGCTCTATTCACTGTACCACCTAGTTGTCCAGGTGTGTGCATGAAAGGAGGTAAAAAGAACAAAAGATAACAACATTTGTATACACATGGAGCTTGTTTAGACTGCTGACCACCATCACACTTAACAGTCCTCTTTTCCTAAATTTGTTTCATCCTTTCTGCTCACCACTCTACATCCCCTTCTCTGCATGAGCGAAACTTTCATGTTTCTGGGAGTTGGGATGGAAATAATTTACTCTAAAACCCAGGCTGGATCACTGTGAAATCATTTGCATGCTGGTTAGACAGGAAGGTCATTGTGACTACATTTCTCTTAGTTTCCCCCTTGCTCTTGCTGCCTTGTTTCTATCACTGCTAGCATCCCTTCTTCTTAATCAAAGAACCTTCATGCTATGAACTCCCACCACTTTGGCTTCAGTCTTAAAGTTGACATAGTCCCTTCACCCAATTCCAAGCAGACATATGGGTCGCAACTCCTTTGGGGGTCGAATGGGGTCACCCAAGACCATCGGAAAACACATATTTCCAATGGTCTTAGGAACAGAGACACAGCTCCTCTATTCATCTCCAGGTGAGTCTGCCCACATGCAGATATGTCCACATACGAGTATTAAAGGGTTGTGGCATTAGGAAGGTTGAGAACCACTGATGTAAACCCTTTTCAGTGATGCTTCCATATAGTATCACTGAAAAAAAATATATTATGCTGGTTACATTCTTTTCTCAAGAAGTTTTTCAAGGCATTCAAAAATACACATTCATTTTCTGCATAGAATGAGGCACTTGCTTTAGCCATGAGAGAAAAAATTGTGTTGTGCTCAAAGTTATCTGCTCATTGGGAACAAAGATATTAAGAGATATGAAGCTTGCTGTGTTCACACGAACTATTAGATATGAACAATTTTTAAATAATCTGAAGCCTTAATGAAGAGATATATGCTGTATCTGAGAAACTATGTAATATATATGTAGTATACGTAAAATTCCATGTTAAAAATTTTTATTAAAAGTGGGTCTTTTGCTTACAGTTCAAAAGTAGTCATATTGCTTTAAGTTCCTCTTTTTAAGGTCCTTTTGCTGAGACAGAATCTCACACTGTTTCTCTAAAGTAAAGCGATGTGCATTTTTCTATGTTCTACAAATGAAGATTATATGATCGAGATCAATGGTCCTCAACCTCTGGGTCGTGACCCCTTTGGGGGTTGAACAACCCTTTCACGGGGGTCACAGGGGTCGCCTAAGACCATCAGAAAACATATTTCTGATGGTCTTAGGAACCGAGACATCGCTCCTCTATCCATCTCCAGACAGGTCTGCTCACATGCAGATACATCCACATACAAATATTAAAGGGGCGCAGCATTAGGAAGGTTGAGGATCACTGATCTAGATACTACATGTGAATGCATATTAAGGAAATCTTCTATTTTTGTAGCCTAGCTATTTTGCTTGGAATGCTTCCATATTATTATTTAGGAAAACTCACTTTCAAGGTAAAAGGAGTTAAGGTAATTAAGGAAAATTAGTTTGAAACTCAGCTCTTAGCTGGAAATACTGGTTTTCTCAAAATGTTCTGAAGCACTGTGAGAGGGGCATAATCTGAAGAGGCATGTTCCTCTCCTTCCGTAAGCTCATAAGAGCTTATTAAGTATCTTCTGAAAGTAGGACAAAAAGCAATATTTGCATGATGATGATGATGTTCAAAAAAAGAGATGTTAATAATTAAAACCCAGAATGCTTATCACGGGCTTTCCCCCTTTCTTTAAAGCAGCTAAGTAAGTGCTCTGGTCCATAGTTAGCTTTATTTAGCCCTTGGGACATTTTGCAAAAGCAATATGATTTGGCTAAAAAGGCTCAGTCAACAGGTATTTCCTGAAAATATTTTCCATAAAGAGTTGAATATGATTCTCCAGAATGAAAACTGATCTTGTTTTCTTACCTCCCCCCCCCCCCATCCCCTTTTTGACTTTTCAGCCAAAGGCTACTATGATCTAGATGCTATAAATGAAGCTGCCTGGACAAGCGCCCAGAGCCAGTTGGTTCCATGTGATAACTGTGGGCGTACCTTCCTGCCAGACAGACTAGTTGTCCACCAGCGGTCCTGCAAACCCAAACCAGCCAAGTAAAGCCTTGTCTCTCAACCAAAGTGTTATGGAATTTAATCCCATTTGAAAGTGATGTTGGGAAAGGGAGGTCAACGGGAGATAAAGTGAGATAACAGGTTCAGAGAATGATAAAATAAGAGGGAATCTGGAGTGGTAGATACAGAAAGGCATAGCTGAAGACTATCAAGGCATAGTCCCATTCCTCAATGTTTTTAACCAAGCTACCATGAATACTCTCTTTTGTTCTTAATTGGTTACTTAGACTTCAGTGATAGTTCCTGGCATGAAGATATTTGGGGATGTATTTCCCCATTTTGTCATTAAATTTTACAAAGGTGCTGTTATTCAGCACAGTGCTGGCCTTAGCTTTCACAGGAAACATGGGAATAGATCCCTGCTGTTTCCTCCATTGACTTTTTCATGAACAAGACTTTACCTCATGAGTGAAATCCTCTATACAGTTCAAAAGAGCTATGTGAGTAGTGGTGGGGTTCCAGTGCTCCTAGAGGCTATTTCTCAGGCCTAATGAAATTTGGATCCCCTTCCTTTCCTAACCTCTCTGTTTTCCTGAGTTATTCTGCTACTTTCCCCTTTTTGGGTCCAAGAACAAATGTTAATTGAACAGAAGAGGTATTCAGATGGGATTGTGAATTTAAAGTAATGTGTCCAATTTTCACTTAGCCCCTATCCAATAGTCAGCTGGGGAGAACACTTATAGCCTCTTCCACCAAAGAAAGTCACAAAGAAATCATAGAATAAGTACCTCCCTCAAATTTTAGGAGATTATCCAATACCCTTGTGTCAGAAAAGGGTGGAGATCAGCCCTTTCCTTCTAACAGAAATTGACCTCGTCAGAGCTCCCAGCTCCCTCATTATGGTTTATAGGTATTTCATTATTGAGCTCCAGTGACCCTTCCAGGAAGCGGTATGCCTCCCCACCCATGGTTCATACACAGACTACAAATTGTGAAACTGTCATAACTCCTGGAATCACATGTGAGCACACACACTCATACACATATACATACACATGCACATAGAGGTAAAATTAACTTGGGAAGGGTCCAGGTCCTGCCAGGAGCCTAGCACTGGAAACTCTGCTCCCCCAGGCAGCTCCACTTCTCTCCAGCTTCAGACTTTTTGCCCTGTGCCTTTGTTCATTGTATGTCTCCCTTCCAGGGACACACTTGATCCACTAATGTCCAGCAGACCCCACATATGTGGTGTTTCATAGCATATACAATTCCAGAGCAGAGACAACTTGAGCTGTCCTGACAATCTCACCCACATTTCTTTCCTCTATAATGAAGCAAGCCAGGAGAATGAGGGCAAACATTCTAGTTAGATTCACTAACAAGAAGCTAGACAAAATACTCTAGCAAGAGACATCTCTTCCAGAAAGAATGGTTAGAGAGCTGGCCTGGGGTTCAATACTTGCCTCTGACACCTAGGAAGAGGTATCTGACTTTGGACAAGCCAATTAATCTCTCAGTGTTCTAGGCAACTCTATAAGTCTATGAGTTCCAGAGACCCAATTAACCTGCATTGATAGAGTCCCTGTAGCATGGCAATCACAGGTCCAGGCCATAGCCCTGCTATATACTTTAGCTTTAGGCTCTTAACCATTTCTTTTGTATCGTGGAACACTATGGGCAGTCTGGAACCTAGATTAAGGCCACATCTTTGTAAAGTCACAAAACCAGTTGTAAATAACTTGTAAATCACGTCTTCATTTGTATTTTAAGGGGATTGGGAGAAGGAGTAAGTAACTTGGAGTTAAATTAATCACTTGTGAGCCTAAAGCACAGCATCAGTAGAATTGGACAAATGCAATAGTTAAAGGCTATGAAAAATGTTTAAAGTCTATATATGATATTAATAATTATGCGAAATAGGGGATTCTAACCTTCTGCCATTTAACATTTGTGTGATCTTGGGCACATCACTTAATTCTGGCCCTCAGTTTCCTCATCTGTAAAATGAGGATGTTTGCCTATACTCTCTTCTAGCCCTGTGAGAGTGGATGCTCCCTGAATCTGTCACTAATTACTTGTGATCTTGGGCCAGTCATTTTACCTCTCTGGGCCTCAGTTTCCTCATTTAGAAAAGGAGGGGAAAGGATTAGATGATGTTGAAGATCCCTTATACCTCTAATGAATTGACTATATGTGTGTTTCTGGCTATTTTCAATGATTCACTTAGATTGAAATGAACAGACATAGGACTAGACTATGTTGTTTGATATTTCAAAGGTTTATGCTGCATTCTATTAGGCATCCTAGTAACTAGGGCAAAGAAGCCAAAAGCAGCTACAAAAAACATCTGCTCTGGCTCAGTCCTTTTATTGCATTTGGTATAATGGAAAGAACCTAAAGCACTTTACTCCCAACATATATTCAAACACAATTCCTGACTCTGAAGTTTAAGAGTGCTTGAAACAGCTGAAAGGGGCTAGTTTTATGTGAATCTTTACAGAAGGAGAACCCGCAGCCTGGCTGAGTTAATGCCCGCTGTGGCACAGCCCATCCTGGAGTTTCTGCCTTGCCAGTGGTTTTAAGGAAGGGAGTCTCAAAGTGTATTATGTATTGAAATCTGGAACCAAGCATTGTAATGACATCAATGTACAGTTGTTGGCAAGGCATCAGAACAACAAAAAGCAACATTTTACTAAGAGGAAACAGTTTGCCTGCACCTCCCCCCAATTAATTGAGGGGGGAGAGGGGAAGGAAGACAGAGAGAATGGGAGAAGAAAAGAGAAAGAAAGAGAGAAAAAAGTGGATAGAGAGAAAGAGAGAGAGAGGAAGAGAGAGAGAAAGAGAGAGAGAGAAAGAGAGAGAGAGAGAGAGAGAGAGAGAGAGAGAGAGAGAGAGAGAGAGAGATGGGTTTCACATGAATAAAAGAACTTCTCACCCAGTGGATGGTACCTCCAGGAGTTAGGAATTCAAATCAGATCATCTGAGAGAAGCAAAGAAATAGTTTTGAACATTGCTTCCTATTGATGATACAAAATAGAGGTTAAGTACTTGAGACTTTGGGAATGAGCTAAACTGTGACTAACACTGAGATTATTATCATTATTGCTTTGGTTAGTCCAGGCCTGTGATTTTATCTGTTTCGGGGTATCCCTTTTGTGGAAACAGCTGTGGGGTCACCCAGGGGCACTGAGAGGTTAATATGCGTCAGAGGTGGCACTCGAACCCAGACCCTCCTGACTCCACCCCCCCCCCCCACTCTAGCCTCTGTGCCCTGCTACCTCTCAGTATTTTAGGCGTCTAAAATGCCATGACCCTGTTATCCCTATTGATTTATGCTGAGCAAACTTTAACTCCCCTCTCTAGTGTATATAGTTGTTGGGTTGGGACATATTCCAGGATTTCTCGGATATCATCACCTTGAGGTGTCTTTAAGATCATTGTCAAGGCAGAGCAGAGTGTCTTCACAGACAAAGAACGACGGGGGCTAAATGTAGTCAGGACTGTATAAATTTCTTAGTGCTAAGTGGGAGACTTCTTTCTGTTCAGGAAGAGACAGTTCACTCCCCTGATTTTACATGCATTTCTGTTAGAAATAGGTCATGTGAGCTCATCTGGCAACAGTAGCAGCCACAGGAACCTCAGACTTGCAAATGGATATAAGCTGGCTATGGGCTGGAGGGAGCAGATCATGAAGGAAGGATGTAGAAGTCAGTGCAAATCCAGAGCCTCAGAACTTTCAGAAGTGCCTGCAGAGGAGAGGGGAGGCGGTAGCTCCTATGTTAGGAATATATTCTCAGGAATATCCCTGAGACCTTCTCTTCCTGAGAAAAGCTGTTGATCTGGCTGCTCCCAGTGCATAGGATACTTTCTGGGACAAAAGAAGGAAGAAAGAGCCCTGAGGGCTCTGGGAATGAGATCAGACCTTGGTGTCTCTAAGCTTGACTCATTCTGGTGTGGAACCACTTTGTGCCCTTTCTTTCACCCTGCTTTATTGTCTTCTCCCTTTGGCCCAACCGGAGGCAAAGGAAGGGAGAGAAGCTTAACCTTTGCTTTTACCCATCCTCAAGGGCACATTCTTCCCCTTGGCAACTGTTCACTTTCTCTTATCACAATGTCTCATTGCCCAGACCGCAGAAATGGCGTTACCTGTTTCTGCTGGCACAGTACATCCTCTGTTAGTACTGTGGAGAGACTTGAAACAGGTTTTCCTGCATTTGGAAAAAAAAAAAATCCACTGGTATGCTCATAGATTCAGAGCATTTTAGAGCTAGGAGAGAGAACCAATCCATTTTACAGATGAGGATATTGAGGCCCAGAGAAGTGATAATACTTGCCCAGTGTCAAATACTAATTAATAGCAGAGATGGAACTAGAAACAGGTCACCTACCACCCAATTCAGTGCTTATCCCAACACACGATGCTTTAATGGCTGACAATCACTCAAGAAAGTAATCCTTGGGGAAATGGTGAAGAAGAAAATGAAGCTATAGTACCAAAGAAAACGTCAGACTAGTCTCAGGAGATCTGAGTTCTAGTCCTGACTCTACAACTAATTTATTAAGTCATTTAAGATTCCTTTCAATTGGAGCAGCTAGGTGGTGCAGTGAATAGAGCACCGGCCCTGGAATCAGGAGGACCTGAGTTCAAATTCTGCCTCAGAAACTTAACACAAACACAAAATCTAGCTGTGTGATCTTGGGCAAGTCACTTAACCCCAATTGCCCTACCTTTCCCCCTCCAAAAAAAAAAAAAAAAAGATCAGGGCATTGTTTGGGCCTCAGGATCTTCTGTAAAATGAGGACACAAGATTAAATTATCTTTAAGATTTTATTCAGCTCTGACCTTCCAGATTCTATTATTTTATGTATATGTATAAGAATGAGTACCCTAGAATACAGCCCATGTTAAACTCTTGTTTTAAAAATCCCATTGAAACTCGAGTTAACAATGTTATAAACTGTTTAGCCTTTACAATCTGCCTGGCACCGTGCTAAGCACTGGGAGACAAATGCAAGCAGAAATAAAATACATTCCAATAGGAGAAGAAAACAGTTTTTAAGAGGGAGCTGAAAAGATGGTCATGGGGGAGAGAGGAGAAGGTGCTCATGTTGTGGGATGGTAGAGAAAGTCTGGAGAGTTGGAAGTGGAATCTGGAAAGGAATGGAGACTTGGCTGTCCTAGACACCTTCCTTAAAATGGAAATTCCAGGAGGAACCAGCTAATCAGAGGAAGGGGCACTGGGGTGGAAAGTACTTCTAGGGTGAGAAGTCCAGGGGTGAAGTGAACTTGAAACAGGAGGAGTCTTCTGTGGCATAGTAGAGAAAGTGTAGACAGTCAAGGGTGGAGTCCAGAGAGGAAAAAATATTAATTTGAATAAATCAAATGTTCCTAACCAGACAAGACCCTTAGAAATTATCTTGTACAATCCATCATTTTTTTCTTTTTTTTACCAATGAGGAAACTGAAGTCCAGAGACTGAATTGCCCAGAGTCAGAGGTAGTAAAGTGATAGAGTTGGGATCCATTTCTAGGTCCTAACAAATGCCTACTTCAGGGACACAAAGAAGGAAGAGAGATGGGAGGTCCTTGGACTTCCACAGATTCTCTCAGTTACATCTGATAGTATCACAAAACAGCAACAATAACAGTGTTGTTATGGAATTATTAAATTCAAGTGAACATGAGCATGAGAAAACTAAAGATGTTCTAAAAGATGCTTGAACAAGTCACAACAGGCACATTTCTCCAGTAAATGTGCTAGATGAGCCAACTCGTAGATACATTTATTAAGAATCATGTATGGTTGAACAGTCCATGTCAGTTGGAACCACTGACTATTTATAAAAATGGCTTTCGAGTGCATATAGCAGGGGAACCACAAGAAGAAAGAGCAGTATTCAGGAGGCGGGGTGGGGAGTACAGCCATCACTTGCGGCATATTAGGGTTACAAAACATGTAGGATCATAGTCTCCGGAGGAGGAAAGATCCTTCGAGATCACCTAGATGAACACCCTCATTTTATAAATTAAGTTCAGAGAACCAGAACAATTTCACTAAGGTGACAAAGTTAGTAAGATCACAAAACCAGGACTCAAACCCACATTCTCTGATTCCACATCCAGGGCTCTATTCATTATACTAGAATGTACCAAAGGGCCCCAAGATACTAAATATTGCTTTAATTCAGTCAAGTAGAAAATAACCATGATCTTGAACATGTATTCACATTTTGTAGAACAGACAAGCTTTGAAGGTAGATTCAATTTTCTGGAGAAAAACATTATTTAAAATTTTTTTCAGTCTTACAACACTGAATCTGTCATATGTGTCATTTTTTTTCCAAAAACCAAACTGGATCAATGCAATTAGACTACTTGGAGATTTTCTTTTGGCACAAATGATCCCCTCCTTCCTCCACCCCTTTTTCTGTTAAGGCTGTGAATCCTTGGTCACATTCCTTTTAGGGAGTTGCTGAAAGGATATAATTGTTTAATCTGAAATATTAGATGACTTCGTTGTTCAAACAATTTACAAAAAAGTCATAGATTCCACTGTTTTGGGACACTGTGCCCTTACACCTATAAAAATTTGCTGTACAAAGCTCAAAACTCTTTTGTGAAGGTGATTTGAAGGTCATATTCAAATGAGAGGACAATACACACACATATAAATACTCATTGAGTAAAACTAAGTAATGGTTGGATAAAAATAAATGGGATTAGGACCCAACTCCCACTAAAATGCCAAAATCTGCGGTTTCTTTGATATCAGTCTATCTTTCTTTTTGGTCCCTTCTTCCTTACTAGGGAGCTTAGTCCACAGGGTTCCAGAGTCATCATACCCTCATCTGACTCTCCAAAGCCTCACATCGTCCTGCCCCAGTATCTTATAGCCCAGGCAGTATACAGGCTCCAAATGTTAAACTTCATTTTCCCACCATGAAATTTACCTGTTCTATGCCAAATTCTCACAGTCCTATAACCAGCTATTTCATTGAGAAACACATAAATTCATTATAAGGTCTTTATGATTTAGTGTGTTCCCTCGAAGTTATTTTAATTTTCAACAGAAGAATACTACAAGCATAATGTCTTAATCCAAAGGAATTTAAACTCTAATTTAGGATTACAGGCTCTGTGGCAGGCATATGAGGTCTTTCATGTATTTTTCAAATATATTAACATAAGCCTTCTTCACCTAAATTTAATCTCAGGATGTTAGCATCATTTTGACTTCTGACTTACCCATCTCAACTTTGAAAAAAATCACTTAATCTATTTCACATCTGTAAAGTAGAGGAATGAAATTAGATGCCTAAGATCCCTCCAGATCTTATATCCTATGAATTAATGATGACTAATGTGTAACATGGGTGAATTGGCCGATAGAGACCATTCCTTAGAGTGTGGTCAGATACTCCCTACTTAGTTCCAACAACCATGTGGAAACTTAGAGGGAGATTGTTTCCAGGCATGTGAGGACCCATTGCTAAAAGGACTTGGCATTTTAATATGATGTTAGAGACCCTGAATGACCCCTAGCTCATCCCTCCCTGCAAAAAAACCCAACTGTGACAACAGTAAGGAGGCATCTTTTAAAAAAAAGGAAATAAACAGTTTCTTGCTGGTGTTCTCTTGGCTACCATTCTACATTGGGGAAGATGTGACTCCACTGAGGGGCTGGAAGGATGTAGTCATTCCCTATCATATTTTCATGGAGAAGTCATTAATGTAGCAGCTAAGGTGAAGGAATTTTCCAGGCACTAGGAGGCCTTAGCTTTCTTTGCCCTTCTTTGTAATTGTTCTTTGCTGATTTTAGGTGAAGGAATACTCCAGGATGGATGGAGCCATGCTTGTAACTGATCTTGTAAACTCATCAGAAGGTCTGTGAGTAGCATGATGGTAGCAACAGTATCCACCAGAGTGGTTGATTACAAAGGAGAAGTCCCTGGTCACTATTCCATCACTATGAGAAGGTAAAAGCCTGACTCTTTTTTACCAACTGGAATAAAATTTTAAATGGTCATTTAGTACAAATTAAAACAACTCTGAGGTCCTACATTATACTTAACAAATTGTCTAATATGACAAAAAAAGGAAGATGATAAATATTGGAAAATATGTGGGAAAATTGTGACACTAATGCATTGTTGGTGGAGTTGTGAACTGATCCAAACATTCTGGAGAGCAATTTAAAACTATGCTCAAAGGGCAATCAAACTGTGCATACCCTTTGATCCAGCAATACTCCTACTAGGTCTGTATCCCAAAGAGATGATAAAAAGGGAAAAGGTCCTACATGTAAAAAAAAAAATATTTATAGTAGCTCTTTTTGTGGTGGCAAATAATTGGAAGTTGAGGGAATGTCCATCAGTCAGGGAATGGCTGAACAAGTTGTGGGGTATGAATGTAATGGAACACTACAGTGCTATGAGAAATGACGAGCAAGTGGATTTCAGCAACACCTGGAAAGATTTATATGAATTGATGCTAAATGAAGTGAGCAGAGCCAGGAGAACATTGTACACAGTAATAGTAACACTGTGTGATGATCAACTAGGATTGACTTAACTCTTCTCGGCAATACATTGACCCAAGATAATTCCAAAGGACTCATCTTGGAAAATGCCATCTGCATCCAGAGAGAGAACTATGGAGCTGGAATGCAGATAGAAGCATATTTTTTCCCTTTTTGTTTTTGTTTTGTTTGCAGTTTTTGTGGCTTTTCCCTTTCGTTCTGTTTCTTCTTTCACAACATGACTATTGTGAAAAAATGTTTAATATTATCGCACATGTATAATCTATATCAGATTGCTTGCTGTCTCGGGGAGTGGGTAGGGTAGGGAAGGAGGGATGGAGAAAAATTTGGTATTCAAAATATTATGAAAATGAATGTTGAAAGCTATATTTGTATGTAATTGGAAAAATACTATTTACAAAAAAAGAATAAAAAATCAAGATAAAAAGAAAAAATGATCATTTAACGGTCTTTCAAACTGTTTTATATCCCAAAGAAATTTAGCAACCAGCCTCCCAGAAAATGAGTTATACTGAATTCTATCGAAATTATTCTGTTAATGCACATTTCACATTTCTCCCTATGCAGAAACAAACGATATTTCCCCATTTTCTTTTGCCAATAAATCACAATCCCAGTCTCTATTCCTATCCTAGATATGTTAAATGATAACTAACTAGAATACTTCTATTTTGTGTCCGTTTACCACAACTCAGTTTAACTACCTAATAAATCCTTCCCTTATTCTCTCAGTTCTTAGTGTCACCATCCCTCTCAATTTACCTTGCATTATGTTAATGTGAATGTAACAACACCTGGAGCAGGAAATGGCAAACCACTACAATATCTTTGCCAAGAAAAGCCCAAATGGAGTCAACAAGAGTTGGACACGAAAGTGCTGCCGCTATTCATGGCCTGTGCCAACTGTATGCAAATGTTCCTTCTGAAAAAAACAAAAAACAAAGCAGTTTGCCTACAGCCCTCCAAAAAGAGATTTTAGGGTTTCAAGGATCCCTCTTTTGCTAAGGAGATGGAAGCCAGATAAGGAAGAGAGACAAATAGGGTTAAGTGACTTGCACAGGGTCACACAACTGCAGGTAGAATGTCAAAAATAGAAATAAGAATCAACAAAAATGAAAAACAAAATTAAGTAAGAAAGCAACAGTGATTCAAAGAGGTGGCAGCAACAGCTAGAGAATGAGTGGAGAGGAAGAAACTTAGTTCTGTAGTGGTCAGGTGATTTGTCCGAAGTCACCAAGGTATTAAGTGACAGAGCAAGGATATCAACTGAGATTGCTCGACCCAAAATTCATTACTCTTCCCATAGAACTAAGGTGTAACATCTAGAAGCAGAGTCTCTGGGTCATAACAAGGAGGACTGATGACAACAAAACCCAGTAACCACATCACAACACAGTGTTTTCTGGGTCAGGGAGCCAGGAACATGGCAACATTAATAAGGAGGGCCTACAACACTGTCAAATGGAGGTGCTATCAATTTAGATATAACAGCTGATATTATAAGCAAATTAGGAGAGCAAGGAAGAGTTTACCTGTCAGATTTATGGAGAATGGAAGAATTTATAACTATACAAGTGATAGAGAATATGATGAAATGCAAAATGGATAATTTTGATTATATTAAATTGAAAAATTTTTGCACAAAGCCAAAGCAAACAAGATTAGGAGGGAAACAGAAAACTGAGAAACAATTTTACAACCAGTATCTCTGATAAAGGCCTCAATTCTAAAATATATAAAGAACTGAGTCAAATTCTTAAGAATGTAAGTCTTTCCCCAATTAACAAATGATCAAGGGATATGAACAGACAGTTTCCAGATGAAGAAATTAAAGTTATCTATAGTCATATGGAAAAAAAATGCTCTAAATAACTATTGATTAGAGAAATGCACATCAAAAAAACTCTGAGGTACCACATCACATCTATTAGATTGGTTAACATGACAAAACAAGAAGATTGTAAATTATGGAGAAGATGTGGAAAATTGGAACACTAATGCATTGTTGGTGGAGTTGTGAACTAATCCAACCATTCTGGAGAGCAATTTGGAACTATGCCCAAAGGGCTATAAAAATGTGTGTACTCTTTGACCCAGCAATGCTACTTCTAGGTCTGAATTCAAAAGAGATCATACAAATGGGAAAAGGGTACAAAAATATTTATAGCCCCTCTTCTTGTGGTGGCCAAGAATTGGAAACTGAGGAGATGCCCATCAACTGGGGAGTGGTTGAACAAGTTGTGGTATATGAATGTAATGGAATCCTATTATGCTATATGAAATGATGAGCAGGCAGACTTCAGAAAAACCTGGAAAGACTTGAGTGAACTGATCCTGAGTGCAGCGAGCAGAATCAGGAGATAATTGTACACAGTAATAGTCACAGTGTTTGATGACTAACTTTGATAGACTTGTTTCTTCTTTGTCATATAAGGATCGAAGACCACTCCAATGGACTCATGAGGAAAAATGCTGTCCACATCCAGAAAAAGAAATATGGAGTCTGAATGCAAATTGAAGCTTATTATTTGATTTTCTCTCTCTCTCTTCGTATTTATTTATTCCTTCTATTGGTTCCTTCCATTGGTTCTAATTCTTCTTTACAACATGACTAATGTGAGAATAGGTTCAATATGAAAGTATATGTAGAGCCTATATCAAATTATATGCCGCCTTAGGGAAGAGATGGGGACAAAATTTGGAATTTAAAATCTTATGGAAGTGAATGTTGAAAATAAAAAATAAATAAAAAAGAAGAGCTGGGCGTAACTAAAAGGACTCAACAACGCCACTTTGGGGCAAATTATTCTCCTCCGCCTCCATTCTCTATACCCCTTATGAACCTTTATTGAGGATCCTGGGACTTTCCTTCTTTTCCTAACCCATGAAGAGTTGGAAGGGGTATCTTTAGATTTGAGAACTGAACAGAAAGAGATTATGAAATCTCCTTGGGAGTTAAAGCAAAGATGGCAAGTGGCAGTTTAGGCATTTTTTCTTTAATTTTCCTTATGCACCGAGCAGGTGCAAGCATCAATGACAATAGATTGGTGAAGAGACAGACTTACTATGGGAGAGGCAGCTTGAATGAGGGTGAGGGCTCCTAGGATCTACAAAGTGGTTTACATCACCATTTGCTGTGGACAGCCTGGATGCAGCAACCAGAGTAAAAGATATATTCAATTAGTGGTGGATTTTCCTTCATCCAACCATGAAATCAAGTGATTGAGGAAAGGTAGTCTTTCTCATCTCAGTTTCTCTAACCTCTGCCTCCCTCCTTTCAGATAGAGATTATTTTTTTTGCATTATGCCACGTAATTTAAAGAACTAAGCAATCTTTATAAAAATCCTATCCTCATGTGTTTTAATAGCATGGGCAGAACCCTGGAACATGCACAGTTAAAGTTCTAGCAAGTTCTGTCAAACCGGTAAGAATGAAAGTCATGATAGACCATGTCTCTGGTCAAAAGAGCAACATCGCTAAGTACTAAGAGACATGACCAGTAGGTGACCTATTAGGTGATGAATCTTTGGCCATGGCAAATCATCAAACAGAAGGGGGAAAAGGACAAAATGACCCTTGTTCTCTTTCCCTTGTGTAGTAACAGGAGAGTGGGGCAAAAGAGAAGAGAAGGTACTAAAAATTACATTGTTTTTAGACCATCTATAAACATTAACTTAATTGTTAATTAACTTGGCCAGTGAGTGATGGCAATGACTACTAGGTGACACAGTGGATAGAGCACTAGGTCCAAAGTCAGGAAGACCTGAGTTCAAATGTGACCTCAAACTCCTATTAACCATGTGAACCTGAACAAATAACTTAACCTCCATTTGCCTCAATTTTCTTAATTGTAAAATGGGCACAATAATAACTTTCTGCCAGAGTCATTGTGGGGATCAAATGAGATAATATTTGTAAAACAAAAAAGTACTTAGCACAGTGCTTGACCTATAATAAATTCTATATTGATATTCACTATTAGTATTGATTCTACAATAATTGAATCATACCAATACTGACATTCTTCCTATAAATTAAATAAACAGATGTAAAAGGATTGCAGCTAAATGGAAGGAGGGTTCACAGGTTCTCCTTGGAAAGGCCAGTAAAGGTCTTGGAAGAGTTGGCTTTGACTTGTGTCCAAAGGCAACAAGAAATAATTCATGGGACAACAACTCATTTGGCCTTGCAGTGCTGAGGATGAGCATGAGCAAAAAGCCTGCCATAAATCAGTCAACAAGTATTTATGATTAAGTAACTATGTGCAAGACACAGAGCAAGTAACTAAAGCTTATGTACCAACCTCTAATGCAGATGTGGTTAGACAATATATCATTTCTCATCTGACAAGACAGGGTCAATTTGTTTTTTGTAAAGTTGCTGAGTGCTTACCATGTTAATTGTGTCTATGACACACAAAAAAATGTGTGTCTATGACACACAAAAAATGACACACACTACAAATGTAGACTACCGCAGAGATTAAATGGGAAGTAAGTAGGCAGAGCAGCACTGAGCTCTAAGTTGCAACATCATCCTTACTTGATTATGTCCTTTTCCTTCTGTGTTGAAGGCTGAAAAGGAAGCAATGGAAAGCTGATCTGCGCTCCTCTGAAATTGTGGGAAAGGGCAGTCATTATGGGTAGCTGGGAGAGGGCAGGGAGGGAGGGTGCAAACATTTATGAACTGTCTACTATATGGCAGGTGCCCTGCTAAGCACCATACAAATATTGGTTAGTATCTGACTCAATCCCCATCATTTACCTTGTCATCCTGTTTTCATTAAATGTCTTTCTGCTTCCTATTAATGTGTCACTTAGTATTATCTTGCTCAGAGATGCACTGATTGGGGCTTGATATGAGTATCTGAAAAGATGATAGCCCAAAGAGTCCTGCCAACCCAGATGTAACCAAGTAAAGAAGAGAGAATGCCATTGTTATGGGACCTTAGGTTAATAGGATAGGAACTGGGTCTGTGATTTCACTGAGGGACAGGGAGTTCCCACTGAGGAACTCCCTCCACTGATACAGGCAAACAGCTCTGCAACCCAAATGGAAACAGGGGCCACTAATCTGTACATGGGGATTTCTGACTGTTGAAATTAATTTTAAAATGTAAAGTTATCCATGTTTCATTATTTTATTAATTTTGTTAGATATTTCCTAGTTACATTTTAATTTGGTTTAGGTATACTCCAGAATGCTTTAAAAGGTCTCCATCTAGACAGCTCTCCAAGATATCAGTTGCAGTCTTTGCTGGTAGAAGAAAGTTCCCCATACCAATGAAATTATTGATCCAATCCAACCCAATCTAACCTTACATATCTCATGTAGGACTGTCCAGTGAGGGCCCAGGGCTAGATTAGCCGTGCATGCTCTGAATCAAGGCAAGTCTTCCCCATTACACATGATTCTACATTTCCCGCAGGAAGTCTATTATACATGTTTTTAAGACGAGGATAGTCTTGAAGACAATGAGAATTCGCCTTGTCTGGCTAGCCAGGGGTAAGGTGGTTTTTGGATCAAAGTAATATTTTTGCACTCCTAGCAAATCCTAACTAACCATCCTATAATATGTAATATAACATAACTATCCTGTAATTACTATCATAACTAATAACCATGATGAGTACCTACAACAGCAGATTTCAGGCCTGTAGGAAGAGGAAGAAGAAGAGGAAGAGAAGGAAAAGGAGGAAGAAATGGTGCAGGTAGATGTGGGTATTCAGGGAGGACTAGCACCTCTGGTATGAGGGCCCTTTTCAGGGTTTCTCATCCACTTTTGGTGCCCACTGTCACCTAACTCTCATCTGTGGCTCCAAGAATCTATAGTATGCACAGTAATCACAACCTGCTAAACTGTCTCAGCAGATGGACTAAATCAGGTTAAGGGTAACTGACAGATCTCAAACCTGTTGGTGAGTTAGGGGGATGTCTACCCCAAGCATATGAAAACTTTCCTCAACAGAATGGGTACATGAGAACAATTTCTTCCAACAACAATGATGGCGGCTGAAGCAGGAACTACAGGTTAGGTGTCAAAGATGCCAACATCATCCTCTGCCTGCCTGGTCATTGCCAGTCATCTTGACTTTTCTCCTATCACCCACCAGACTTGGATGACTTTGAACTCAGGCAACTCTCAAAGACTGTATGATGAGGTTATAGTTGAGCTGCAGTTTGCTTCAGATGGAAGGACGCTTCCCACAACAACAACACAGGTGTATCCATAATTTCACTTCCCTGTGCCTGGCCTGAGTGGGCTTGTCTCCTGCCTCTCTGCTCTGTGCCGTCTGCCCAGGACTCAAGGAGCCCCAGGATGGTGAAGGAGTTGATGGGGTGCCAACCGCATGGCCAGCTGGCCCAGGGTCCTCTAGATAGAGATTTAAACATAAATCTTCCTGTACCTTTTAAAGCTATTTTTATAGTGAAAGTAGTATTTTTATCCTACTTTTTCTAGTTAAATGATGGGATTACTTCCAATTGTTATCTATAGCTAGACCTCTCCTTTTCAATCTGGGTGGCTTAGATGTCACCTGGGGCTGAACAAACACTCACTTTATATAAATAATTCCATAACATTCCAAAGAGGTAGAACCTTGGGGATCTGGGACTTTTTTTTTCTACCTCTGGATTTAAGGTAGCCTATTGTGCTTGAAGGCAAGAATGTCTCCCCTAAAAGAGAACAGTGTGTGGTTCCCTAAGATCAAGACTGAATTCCTCTCCAAACCCCTATGCAGAGAAGGGTCTGCTCAGAAAGAGAAGGATCGGATGAGGGGTGCTTGAAAAGAGGAAGGGGCAAAGCCTAGAGATGGGATGATACCTACAAGAGGAAGGGAATAAAATTTTATTAAGGGCTTACTTGTGTCGGGCATTGTGCTAGCTACTTTAAAAATATTTCACTTGACATGACAACCTTGGAAGGTAGATGCTACTATGATCTGTTTTTACAGTTAGGGACCTGAGACTAACAAAAATGGCTTGACCAGAGTCATATAGCTTGTAAGTGTGTGAGATCATATGTGAATTCAAGTTTTCCTGACTACCGGAGCAGCATTCTACTCACTCTGCCACTGAGCTGCCTCTAAGCAGAGATCAGCATTGCCTGGGAGGATTCTGTTCCTTCCCCTTTCCAGACTGGGCAGAGTTACCAACTAGTGCTATTTATTGTCCATGGCAACACTCAATGGTTACAGGTACATGTTGTAACCTGCTGTGATAGTTTCAGTAGAATGCTATTTGTGACTCTTTTTGTCTTTGTATCCCCTATTGCTTGTTTGACATGCTGCCTAGAAGAGAGTTTGTGTTGTGTTTAATAATTATCATTTGTCAAATTAAATTGAGTTAGTCCATGCAGTTTCTCATAATTTTCATATTTTTTTCTCTATTTAGACTATGGGCAACTGCAGATTCTCTACCATTGCTGCTAGAAAACACAGGGGGCTCCTTCTAGCTTTAAGAGTATTCTTTGGAAGTAACTTATCCAATCAATCAACAAGTATTTATGGAGCATCTAATCTTAAAATGTTCACGATGTTGTCAGAGGTACAAAACTTTTAACCAAATTAGGGAGACTTGTGAAAGAGTAACAACATTAGAAGACAAGCAGCAAAGGAATAGGATAGAAAATAAATTTATAAAATTTCATAGGTATGAGAGAACAGTTCTACGTAGGCTGGTTATAGAGTCATAGGACTTTAGATGTGGAGAAGACTGTAAAATTAGAATCTGGAGCTACATTCTTCTCTATAAGGTGGAAGTGAGTAGATCATGATCTCTCTTTTCTCAAGCTTTCAGCAGCTATACCCTACTCAAAGTCTTAGAACAATCTTCTCAGTCAGTACACAGTATCCAAGTAAAGTCTTCTTTCAGCTTGACTCGAGGCTGGCCCTCAGCTTCCATGGTCCCAGCTCCAATGGTCACCTGGGTTCAAAGGCAGGCAGCTCCCATTTCCCTGTCCAGTTCCTTGTCCAGTTCTTCATCCAGTTCCCATTCCATATTGAAGTTCACAGTGTCCAGTCCATCTCAAGTCCTTCACAGTCTCTGTTCCAGGGAAGACAAGGTTTAACAAAGCCACAAACAGATGAAATCTCAACATTATAGTCATGCTTCCTCAATCCCTTGGCAGCTCTGGCTGGTCCTTGGACCCAGAAGAAGTCTCAGCTGGCTCCCAGTATCAAAATCACTCTGTCAAGGTTTTCAAAATCTAAATCATTCTCTCAGCCTGGGAGAGGATTTCCTCTTCAGCCTCCTCAGCTCCTCTTCAGCCTCCCAGGTGGCAGCAGTTTCTGCCTCCATGGAGTTTGCTTCAAGAAGATCTGTCTCAGTTACCATATTGAATTCTGAGGTTGTTTTCTTCTAGCCCAAAGATTGAATGGAGAGGAAAATATAAACTTATTTTCAACTTTTAACTTTAATGAGACATTAAAAATAGAGCATTTAAAAAATAAATTGTCTAATACATTTGAGGTACATTATGATCATTCTGGCACAGCAACAAGCATGCATTTTGTCCAGTTCTTCCCTGGCAAATTTAATTAGAGACTTGAGGCAATTATACAGTTACTATAAGGAAACAAAAGGCTAATCCACTGAGGCTAAAGCACGTATTTCACTTAAGCTATACCAACTTCACTCATCTACTTAGTGGTATAACATTTGTTTTCTTTTCTGCCATTTCAAAATGATAATGCATAAGGGAAACTCAAAAACTTGGCATAGTGTTTGACACATGGTAAACATTTAATAAATGCTCAATTGCTTGATTGATTCATAATATTGCAAGAGGAAAAAATAATAAGTTTGTTGCAACAAATGTCAAGCCACAAAGATTTAAAATCCACCCAATCTGATCATAGGTGCTAGAATTTTAATACAAGTTGTCATCATATAGTAGGTTTCATTTCCTTGTTTTTGTGTACCAAAAGAAAATTAATTAAAACAAAATTAACCATAAGGGTAATGAAAGTCAAGATTAGTATATGAAATTGAGCAATTAAACCCTTCATTAACTCCTTCATAGTACCGTGCTTTAGGCAGTAATGATCTCAACATTGTTACTTAGGCAAACAAAGTAATTAAAGAGCACCATTATTATTATTTCAGAAAAATCTCCTTTTTAATTTTTCTAGATTAGGTTGATCATTCATATTACATTATATGTTTGAATCCAGTCTCATTTTCACAGCATATAAACATTTGCAACCAAGATCTAATTTTCCAAATACTCCAAGGAATCATGATTTTGTCATTATGGTCTTTTCACTCATGTATATCATAACTCATCCATGGTTGTATGCTTCCCTTTTGCATGTCCTTCCAGAGATTCACATCTGATGGTCTGAATTAGGTTCACTCATTACAGCAATTGGAATAAGGGCTTTCTGTATAAGTATGAGAAGTTTTAAAATGAGAAGACTTGATCAATTTCTCCTACCCATTTCAATTCCTAAACTTGGCAATAGATGCATCCCAAAATCAATAATAATGTAGTAACCTAGGATGTGTACTAAAGATAAGAAAGGAGAAAGTCTATGTTGAGGACTTATTGTAATGCCAAGCACAAGCAGCTTTCCAGATGACTGCTGCTGTGAACAGCTTTAAGGTTCTTATCACATAGTATAGTGAACTCTCTATTCAGCAGTAAGCTAAAGCAAAACATTCACAGAAACCAAAGTACAGCATTCACAATGTTATAACGTAACAATTTATCACCAGCGTGGCCACATAGTTTTAAGCAAAAGATATCATTCAGTAAGTCCTTAACTAAATCATCCTTAAGGAGCCAAGCCTCCTTAAGGGACACAAAGCACAAAGGTCAAAGTTCTCCACCTCTAGATCACATTATCTTAATCTCTCAGTCAAAAAGTCTTCTTCCTTCTTGATTGGAGATTAATTTCCAATCATTAACTCAATCATCCTTAAGAGGTACAAAGTATAGAGTACAAAGTTCTGCCATCCTTAGGCCAGAGTAAATCATGATCTTCTCAGTGAGAATTAAGTACCCAAGGAGAGGTCTTTACATCTTGACTGGCTCCCAAATTCCATGGTTCCTCTTCCATGGATCCAGCTCCTGCTTGAATCTACCTAATCATCACCTGGATTCACAGGTAGGCAGCTCTCAGCTCCTCGTCCAGCTCCTCATCCAGCCTTGTCCAGTTCCATATTGAAGCTCACAGTGTCTAGTCCACCTCAAGTCCTTCATAGTTTCTGTTTCTGGGAAGACAAGGCTTAACAGAGTCACAATAGCATTCGTTCACGTTGCCGGCACCATCATCAATTCACTATCTGCCTGTGAAATCAACACATAGCCACCAACAAGATCTGAGAACTCAACACACATACAGTCCCAGGACCTCTGAAAACCTCTTCCAGGACTTCTCTAAACAGACAACAAGAAAATTCTCTTTTAGGGCTTCCAGTAAGGTCCCATGGCTTCTGTACAAAGTATCACAAATAAAAATCAACACAGACAGAACAGACAAACAGAGTGCCAGCCTCCATAACCATTCCCCTTCTCAGTTCTGCTCTCTCCCAGCTTCGGCTTCTCCTTATATGTGGTCATTTGTTCCTCCATGTTCCTCCCCTTCCTGTTGCATCAGCAAGTTCCCCCCACTGTGGGTTTCACAAGTAGCATTTCTTAACAAAGATTTTATATAATCAAGGGTAAGGCTCAACTGAAACAAGGTGCTAAGTACTTGTTTGCTTGCCATTACATTTATGTGTCCTAAAGATATTTTAGAACAAATTGGAGGAAGATGCTGTGGCCTCCCATATCTCAATCAATTAATCAATACAAATTTATTGAGTACCTACTATATGCTAGGCACTGTGCTAAACACTGTGGATACAAATTCAAAAAGAAGAAAGATAGTCTCTGCCCTCAAGAAGCTTGTAATCTGATGATACAATCTAATAACTACATCCAAATTGGGATGATGTGATGGTATAGGGCCACTAAACTTTGTATGGGCAGCTAGGTGGCACAGTGGATGGAGGGCAAGGCCTGGAGTCAGGAAGGCTCATCTTCCTGAATTCAAATCTGACATTAGACACTTAGTATCCATGTGACCCTGGGCAAATAATTTAACCCCATTTGCCTCAGTTACTTCATCTTTAAAATGAGCTGGAAAAGGAAATGGCAAACCACTCCAGTATCTTTGCCAAGAAAATCCCAAACAGGGTCACAACAAGTCTGACATGACTGAAAAAATATGGCGCAATAACAAAAACTTTACATAAGGTCCCCAGCTGGCAAATATTAAAAGTCACATATTAACATTGTCTATTTTATACTGTTTTATTTTTGTTAAACATTTCCCAATTATATTTTAATCTGACCAAATGCCTACCTTTGTTAGACCTCTCTGCTTTCAGCCACTTCACTAGTCCAATTTTGTGTTTATAATGCATTTCAACAACTCCATGTCTGTATGCTCCTTTTAGAAATCCTCAACTTCAATCCTTCAGAGACTGTAGTGTTCCTCAACTTGCAGCCATGCACCATCACCACAAGAACAGTTGTATTCAAAAGATGTACCTTAGTGTCATGGAGAATTTCAGGATCTCTAAAAGAACTTACCTTTTGCCAAAAGTTAATTCACCCTGCTCCCCGCCTCTTCTTGGTGAATTTTAGGCCTGTTTCTTTTCTTTTAGTAGTGTCTCTAGGATTTATATATTTAGCACAACACCTGGCACACAATAGGCACTTTATAAATATTGGTTCATGGATGGATGGATGGATGGAAGGATGGATGGATGGGTAGATGGATGGATATCTTGCTCTGCTTCCTCACTATAGTATAAAAGTGTTTCTGGGTTCTTGAAAACCATGTCAGTGGAAAACGAGGTCTGACATGATTGAAAATTTTTCAGGATTCAAGTACAATTGGGACAACAGACCACATCTGCTCTCAGAGCATCAGCCAATGCTTTTTCTGATAAATGTGCAACAATATACTTTTAAGTTTAATCTGCATTATTACCGTTACTCCATCACTTTATCAAGTTCAGAAAATCAACAAAAGAATATATTCATCCCTAACTTATCATATTGTCAGATTTTCAAATTATGAATGCTAATGTTGGAAATTTAAGTGTCAATTCTTGAAAGGTGGTTTGAGTTGACTCCAGCATACCACTGGGACCAGCCCAACTAAGCATAGAGAGGATCAACACCAGAAGGTTTGCCATGTAGGGATCAATTCTTTGACCATGACAAACTACGGGAAAAAAGGACCTTATTAATGTGAAGTTAATCAACTTCCCTTATAATGCTGGAAGACTTACAGTAAGTCTATAGGAGCAAAAGACAGCCTGTGTGCATTTGGCAATCCAACTTTACATTAATCAGGACAACTACAAAAACTCTATTTATATTCTTCATACCATATCTACGAGAAAATTGACTTAAGTAAGAAGAGAAAATGTGGTTAATGGTTGTGATTAAGCAATAGCAATGCCCAACTCCATTAATCAGCTCATTCTAAAAGTTTTGTATCTATCTCAACCTCTTTACACCTTGGTTTCTCCCTGTAAAAAAGAGGTCAATTTAAAAAGAAAAGGAAAAGGAATATTGAAAGGTAGCCCTAAATATATAGGAAGTACAGCCATTCAATGCAATACTGATGTAAAAGTAATAGAATCAATCTGCTTTTAAAGGTTTCTGACTATTATGGTGTTTCTGCCCATCCTTCTAAACCTAGAATTTTAATCAGAACCCTTTCCTCATCCAATATCCTTGAAATTTTTGAAGGATTATGAAGGAAATTCTGAAGGCAATGGATCCTTGCCTTAGACATCGAAGATATCTGTATCTCCTCCACCTTTTGATAGTTGAAATCTGGAGCCAGATGAAATTAAGCACCAATTAATATTATAATTCAAAGTGGAAAACAAAGCCCATTGTATTTCTCATCTTTGAAAATGAGGGGCAGTGGGCTGCTGCAGCTGACTCAAAGCAACTTGCAAAAGCAGATGTTAAATCATCAGCGAATGATGAACATCAGAGCTTGATTTATTATTTTGAGAATTGTCTAGACGTAATAAAGTGATGGAGAAAGTACTAATAAAGCAGATTGAATTTACAAACATGTTGTGCACACATTTTTTTTTCCCAGAGAGCCTTTGTTAAGACATTTACCAGTACACTTCTGATAAGGAGAATCACAATGGAAGAGATAATAGAAACAACAACAATAACAAGTTTGCAAAGCAACCAAAGTAGATGATTAATACATTTCATTAAGAAGTGTGTTTTGGGAAGTGGGTTCACTTAGATTCTGATGAAAAACACATGGGGAGTGAACAGAGGGCAGGGAGGAGCAGTTAGTTACTGGAATTGTTTGTAGATCAGCACAAACTTTCAATAGTGCAAGTTGCTGGCTATAGAGGTTACCTGCAAAGGCTAAAGTCTTATTTCTTATTCACTTTTCACAGTCCTATTCTACCCCAAACATGAAAACTGATCAGTCTAAAGGTGTATTGTTCAATTTCTGACACTGACATAAATCCATAGAGTCCAGCAGGTGGCGATATCAGCATTTCTCTCTTGCTTTATTGTCATTGCATCACTTGGATTACAGTTGAACTTGCTAAACTTTTATGAAAGCAAATTAAGTATCCTTTCAATTATCTCCAGTAACCTTTTTGTTATGAGAAGTAAGCAAAAGGTCCCAGGGATAAAGGCGTAGGAAAAGTTTGATTCATGATAAACATTTTTTGCCTTGACCTTAGATAATTTGTTTTCAATAAGAGGGGAGTATGTGTTTTCCTGTCTTCTATACATATTCCCATTAAAAGTATATTTCATTAAGTTAGGAAAAGAGGTTAAATTTTAATCACCACTTGCTAAAAGTTTGATGTTTTTCCTCCTACAGTCAACCTATTAGTAAATTATTCAGTATGTCCTGCTCTACTGTATCCTCATCAGACCACATATAGAGTATTGGGTTCAAGTCCAGACATAACATTTTAAAGGATATTGAGAACCTAGAGTGTTCAAAATAGGGCAATCAGGATGGAGAAGGACCACATGCCACTTAAGGATCAGGTAAAGGAACTGTTTGGAGAAAGGAAAACTTAACCTGTAGGATGTGAGAGCTCTCCCCTATGTAAAATTATTTTTAGCACAGGATAGCATACTAAAAAGCAGAGACATCACCTTCCCAACAAAGGTCCATATAGTCAAAGCTATGATTTTCCCAGCGGCAATGTATGTCTGTGAGAACTGGATTGTATGCATAATCAATGCTTTTAAATTGTGGTGCTAGAGAAGACTTTTGAGGGTCCCTTGGACAGCAAGGAGCTCAGATCAGTCAATGTTTAAAATTAATTCAGGTCATTCACTGGAAGATTAAATACTGAAGCTGAAACTTGAATATTTTGGCCACAGAATGAGCAGATGAGACTCACTGGAAAAGGCCCTGATGTTGAGAAAGATTAAAGGCAAAAGGAAAAGGGGAGAGCAGAGGATGAGATAGATAGTGTCATAGGAGAAACCAACATGTCACCTCTTGACCCCACTCAATAAACTCCAGTGGCTCTCTATCACTTCCAGGGTCAAATGCAAAATTCTGTTTGGAATTCAAAAACCTTGATAGCCTAGCTCTCTTCTACTTTTCTATTTTTCTGCAATTTCCTCCCTTCCCCCACATACTGACTCCAACTGGACCCTGGGCATTTTCTCTCACTATTCTCTATGCCTGGAATGCTTTCCCTTCTCAACTGCCTCCTGGCTTCCCTGTGTCTCAACTAAAACCCCATCTTTTACAGGAAGCCTTTACTTATCTCTTATTTATTCTGTGTTGTTTGCTTACTTTTTTGTCTTCCTTATTAGATTGTAAGCTCCTTAAGGGCAAGGACTGTCTTTTGTCCCTTTTTGTATCTCCAGCCCTTGGACAGTGCTTGACACGTAAGTAGACACTTAATAAATGTTTATTTAATGACGACGACGATGATAATTATAGCCTGTCTTTTCCCATAATTCTTCTTGGTTCAAAAGACCCTTTCCTTAGTAAAGTACTCCACATTGCATTAGGGTGATCAGTCCCACTTTAATTAGTTCTACTTCCAGTATTACTTCAAGGATCTTATGTAGATGAGTGGCTAGGAACAGAGGTTTGATTAGACGGTGACTTACAAGTAAGTGCATTGTTTTGTTGGCCTCTTCATATGCGATTGAGCTACTTAAGGCTCAGATTCTTTCTGGAGTGGGGAATGTCTGGGACTTGTGTTCATGCCTTCAGTAGGATCCAACTCTTTGTGAACCCATGGACCATAGTAAACCAGGTTTTTCTATACTTCACTATCTCCTGAAGTTTATCCAAGCTCATGTTCATTGTTTCCATGACATTATCTATTCATCTCATCCTCTTCCATCCCCTTTTCCTTTTGTCTTCAATCTAATTAGTTCCCTCTTCTATTATGTGGTTAAAATATTGAAGCTTCAACTTTAGTATTTGATCTTCCAGTGAATAACCTGAATATTTTCTTTTAGTAGTTACTGATTTGATCTCTTCATTGTTCAAGGGACTCTCAAAAGTATTCTCTACTACCACAATTTTGAAAGCAAAAAGTGATTCTTCAGAATCTCATTTTCCTCATAACCCAACTCTCACAGCTACTGGAAAAACCATAGTTTTGACCATATGGATCTTTGATGGCAAGGTAATATTCCGCATTTTGGTATGCTGTCCAGATTTGCCATAACTTTCCTTCCAAGGAACGAGTATCTTTTAATTTCATGGCTACAGTCGCCATTTACAGTGATTTTTGAGCCAAAGAATATACAATCTGACACTGCTTCTATTTCTTCTTCCTCTATTTGCCAGGAAGAAATGGGGCCAATTGCCAAGAACTTAGGTTTTTGGGGTTTTTTTATGTTAAGTTTCAAACCAGCTTTTACACTCTCTTCTTTTACCCTCATCAAGAGGCTTCTTAATGCCTCTTCATTTTCTGCTATCAGAGTAGTATTGACTACATATCTGAGATTATTCCTGTTTCTCCTGGAAACCTTAATTCAAGCTTTTGATTCATCCAGCCTGGCAATTCACATGATTTATTCTGCATGTAAGTTAAATAAACAACATGACAATACATACACATAATCTTGTCCTACAAACCACTCCAGTATCTTTTCCAAGAAAAACACAAATATAGTACTAAAGTGATAAAAGAGATGACATCAGAAGACGAGTCCCTCAGGTCAGAAGGTGTCTAATACACTACTAGGGAAGACTAGACAACTATAAGTAGATGCAGCACTAATGAAGCAACTAGCCCAAAACTGAAAGGAAACTCAAATGTGGATGTATCTAGTGATGAAAGAAAGCCTGATGCTGCAAGGATCAATATTGGATAGTGATAAAATAAATACTCCTGTGAACTGCTAAAATGGAAGAAACCCCAGGTCCAAAAAGGGGACCTGGAATAAGCTAGAGTCTGATCACAGTTTACAAAGATTATAATTGCATTTATTGCCTGAAAAGAAGTTTGCAAACTAGAGGAGAGAGACAAGTGACGTGTTCTCACCTGTTCAAAGGGGAGTGGGAGAAAGGTGAGGTATTTATACATATTTGAGACATTTGTGACTATTTGAGATATCCATAGCTAAGTGGGGAGTTAAGGAAGAAATATAATAAATTAGGACATCTGGGGACTGGCCTTTCAGGGAGAAGACATCTGCAAACACAACAAATCAGAAAACAGAATGTTTGCTGCTCTTTATATAAGTTAGGACCCAAGATGTCTGCTGCTCTCTTGGAGCTGATCAAGACTGGTTTCAGCAGTTGGAGGCATCTCTGAGTTCAGCTAATGTTTGCTCACAAAAGATCACTGGTATGTCAAGCAGCCTTGGGCTTCAGAAGTCACCCTGATTGATTAGTTGTTATGCTATTCCATTATCTGCTTCCCCTGTGAAAAGGG
>CM053590.1:198272245-198287420 GCA_028646515.1 Pseudochirops corinnae | reverse complement strand
AGAGAGAGAGAGAGAGAGAGACAGGGAGAGACAGGGAGAGAGAGAGAGAGAGGGAGAGGGAGAGAGACAGAGAGGGAGAGAGAGGGAGAAAGAGAGAGAGAGAAAGAGAGAGAGAGAGAGAGAGAGAGAGAGAGAGAGAGAGACTGAGAGATAGAGGGGGAGAGAGAGAGAGAATTACCTCACTTGTATTGTTTCTGGTTTGTTGACCCTTTGCTTCATTTGGTAATCTTTTACACTTTCCCTGGGGTAACTGTTCTTATCTAGAATCTTTCATTTAGATATCTTTGCCAGAAGTCTCAATATTATTAAATTTTATTGTTGCCTTGTTGTTTATCATGAATGCAATTCCTGATTTTAGAGTCCTATAAAACACAATAAATTTTATTCCATCCCCTCATCTTTAATTCTGTATCTTTATATTTTAAATGTGTTTATTATCTGAAACAAATTGTTAGATTAAAAAAAAAATCTTCCAATCTCTTTTTATTAGGGAATTTTATCCATTAACATTTAGAGTTATAATTCTTAAGTTTGTGTTTTCTTCTATTAAATGTATGTATGTTTCTCTTCTTTTATGTCAGCACTTAATCTCTGGGGTTTGTTTTGCTAAACTAATCTCTTTTTCTTCCCCACCAATTCCCCAGTCCTTTGTTATCATGACAAATTCCAAACTCTCTTTGGGCTTACATTTATATATTCTCTCTCTCTCTCTCTCTCTCTCTCTCTCTCTCTCTCTCTCTCTCTCTCTCTCTTTCTCTCTCTCTCTCTCTCCTCTCTCTCTCTCTCTCTCTCTCTCTGTCTCTCTGTCTCTCTCTCTCTCTCCCTTTCTCTTCCCCTCCCCCAAATCCTTTGAGTTCTCATAGCTCCTCCCAATCTTAGTCATTCACTCATACTACATTTAATGAACCTTTCCAAAAAAAAATGCTGTTATCTACCCTCTTATTGCGTTTACTTTTTAGACTACTTTATGTAACCCCTGACCCAAAGCACATTGGTATGGGACTCTCTCCTCATTGGTGGAGATAAATGCACTGCCCTATATGACAAGTGGGGCAGAATTGATGAGAATGGGAAAGCTCCATCCTTCTTGAGTCCTCTTTAGGTACTTTTCAAGCATCAGATCTCTTGGTGTTTCTGGCTTCCAGCTTCTAGAGAAGACGGAAAAAGACAACCCCACTAAAGGTTGCCGAAGGAAAAGATTCTGGGAAGACATGAGAGGAGCTGGTAGTCTTTATCATGTCTTCATCTTTAGCTTGCCACACTAGAGACTTGTGGAATTTTCCCCTTGGGTGAGATCTAGAACTCTCTCTCCTGATTGAGCTGTTATCTCCCTTTCAGTGGGAGAGCTCCTTCACTTTGTATTGTCTGGTTTATGTTCTCTATAAACCTTCTCTGATTCCTTTTTTACTGTGATTTGGATAAAATGATTTCTTTGCTATTCACTGTGCATGTTCATTGTGGAATTGGTGTTTGGTGGGAAAGAGATTGGTCAACCTTTGGATATAGAGCTTGAAGGTCTCCTTTCCACCAAAAATGATACAGTGATCAGAAGTTAGATTGAACCTGATCATATTCCCTATACTAACAGTATTTAAAGCAGATATAATTCCAACTCTCTCTACAGAGAATAGAGTAGTGTTCAGCCCCAACTTCCTGTTTCCCCTCCTAGAAGGATGAAAGTCTCTCTTGGAGAAGGGTTTGGGAAGAAGGGGCAAGAGATGTCATTCTAACTCCCTTCAAGTCACACAAAGACATCCCCATGCTATAGGGGACAGCCCTCGCTCTACATGGGGTCTTGGTACATATATGGCCTTCTGCATTTATAATTTCCTCTCTAATGAATATTAATTTTTTTCAGTGTGTTATGGGTATTCTTATGTTATCTTGAGTCCAGGGATACCTATCTTGTTCTTTGCCTTCTCCATCATCACTTATCTCTTTTGATATAGCCCTCTGAACCCTCTTCCCCTTTGATTCTAATCAGTCCCCCATACCTCTAGTTAAAATCAGTATTATCAGACATGACTCCATCTTGCAGAAGTTGATTTCTTTAAGTACTGTCACTTCCCAGCATTGTCCATTGCAAAATATCTGTTTTATTCCTTACCACATTACATTGCTTTTATACCTTTCTGCTGGTGGTGGCCATCTCCCACTTCTCCCTTTGTGATTCATTCTGCAGTGATCTCTCTTCCCCCTCCTGCCACCCTAAATGTGTATGTAGTGTGTGAGGGAGGACTGAAAGCGTCCTTGACCTTCCTTATCTAGTTCTGATCCTTTTGTTTAAATTGTGTCTCCTTGTCTAACTCCAAGTGTCCTCTCCCACCCCGAGTCTATATTATCCCATTACCTTTGATGCTGTTTACTAATGAGCGAATCGATTTTCTCCTGAAATATTCTTCTTTTTCACCAATAATTATGAAAAAGAAGTTATTTTAAAACCTAAATTAAGATTGAAATTAAAAAACAATTTTGCTTGTCACTAGTTCCTGGGTTCCATTTTCCAAACATGATTCAAATAGGAACATTTTGGTTAATAAAGATTAGATAACACTTCCAATTCTGATAAAGGGGAAGTCCGTCAGTCAGTGAATAAATATTTCCTAAGTGCCTACTGTGTGCCAACCACTGTGCTAAGTGATGGAAGTGTTGTATAATGGAAAGAACATTGAACTGGGTGTCAGGAAGGTTTAGTCCTGGCTCTACCATTACTAACCTTTATAACCATGTCACACAGTCTCCTCAGGACTTTAATTTCTTCTTATGTCTGGGCAGTGCGATTATGAGGTTGTGAGAAGGGCATGGAATTTGGAGTCTGTAATAGTAATGGAATTTGAAGATCTCCTTGTATTGGCAAGCGAACAGGTACTTAGCACTTGGGGTTAAGTGTTAAGTGTTAAGATCCAGAGCTTGTGAATCCCACAGTGGGATGGACTTGTTGACGTGATAGGAGGGGGCTGAACATGGAGGAGCTGGTGCCATGTATAAGGAAAAGCCCAAGCTGAGAGAGGCCAGAACTTCTGGGAGCAGCATCATGGAGGCAGAGCAGCTACTGCCGGAGAGAGAGAGAGAGAACTGCCAGGAACAAGGATTGCTGAGAGAGAGAGAATTGCCAGGACCCCGAGGACTTCTGAGGGCCAATCAGAGCTGCCCAGAACTTCTGAGGGCCAGCTGGATATGCCAAGAACTGAGGAGGCATGACCGTGGTGCTGGTACTTTGTCTGTCTGTGTTGGGTCTATATTGACTTCACAGGCAGAACGTGAATTGATGAGGGTGCTGGGAATGTATATGAATGCTGTTGTGGCTTTGTTGAGCTTTGTCTTCCCAGGAGCAGAGACTATGAGGGACTTGGGGTGCACTGGACACTGTGAGCTTCAGTGTGGAGCAGGAACTGCACGGAGAGCTGGACAAGGAACTGGGATCTGTCCGCCTTTGAACTCAGGTGGTAGTTGGTTGGATTTGGGCAGGAGCTGGGACCATTGGAGAGGAGCCATGGAAGCTGAGAACCTGCCTCAAGCCAACATGAAAAGACATCTCCTTGGGTATTTTATGCTGACTGATGATGTTGTAACCTAGTTGTGACTTCGGAGTGGATGGCCTTTGTGCTTTCCACTGCCCCTTGAAAGGGTGCTTGGTGGGACTGATGATATTATAATTTAGTTGTGACTTAGGGATGGAAAACTTTTGACCTTTGTACTTTGTTGTTGATTAAATGAATGCACTTTGTTTAAAAGAGAACTTTAACCTTTGTACTTTGTGATTGAATCGAGGACTTACTAAATGATTAAGTTACTAAATGAATATGTATTTTGTTTAAAACTATGTGACCATTTTAGTGAGAACTATGTGGCCATTTTAGTGTTAAGTTGTTGAGTTGTGATGTGGTGAATGCTGTGTTTTGATTTTCTCTGAATGTTTTGCCTTAACTTTTTACTGAATAAATGGAGAGTTCACTATGCTATGTAATCAGAACCTTGAAAGCTGTTCACTGCAGCAGTCCTCTGGAAAGCTGCTCATTCTTGGCTTTACAGAGTCAGAGCAATTGTTATATGTTACTTAAATCAGTCTGGGCATGTCATTCAATATCTCTAAGACTCAGTTTTCTCACATGTAAGCTGGGAGTATTGGACTACATAACCTCTAAGTTCTTAGCTCTAAATCTTATATATAAAATACTTTCAAAAGTATAAATTTTTATGCAGATTACTATATATGTATATATATATATATCAATATAGTGTTGTTATTAACTTTGTTAACATAGTGTTGTTATGAATATATTTCCTTAAAGGATGGATGTTCAGGGAAATTAATCTTCAAAAGCCTCATTTTGAATTCCTTTATAAATGAGCATTTTCATTTCTATTTGCTTTTCTTTCTTTTTTAAAGCAGTGTTTCACAGTGGAGAAAGGGCTGGCATAGTAGCCAGGAGGACTCCTCTGGGCCAAGTACTCACCCTGTCAGTGCCCTAAGGCACCTGTCTAAGACTGTAAGTGACAAAGAAGGTGCTGACCTGTACTGGGAAAGTGGTTTTCCTCTCCCTGGAGTTCCTTTGCTGATGAAACCACAGGTCCAGGCTTTACCCCCATTTTTATTTTTATGATTATTCCTTGTAAGTGAATATGGATGTTTCTTGAACACCTTAAGACTAAGTTGAGGCCCAGTAGACAGTCACATTCATTTGCTCTGGGAAGATCCCCTGATCTTCATTTTCTTTGCTTTTTTACTAATTGTATTTGCATTGCTTTCTGGCCAGTCATCCTGCCTGATGGGTGTGTTTGACTGAGACAGATGTTAGCATTGTTGCTGCGTTGCTCCGATAAGAGGAAGAATGGAAGCTGCAAGCTAATGTCTGCTTTTCCTTAAGGTCTTTCTTGCTTAAGACATTAAACTCATACTTTAAAATGTGTGTGTTTAATATTTTATTTTTCCACAATTAAATGTAAAAACAAATTTTAACATTTGTTTTTTAAAATTTTAAGTTCCAAATTCTCTCCTTACCTCCCTCTTTTCCTCCCCCATTGAAAAGGCAAGCAATTTGATATAAGTTATATATGTGCAGTCATGTAAAACATTTCTATATTAGTCATGTTATGAAAGAAAACACAGAACAAAAAAAAAACCGAGAAAAATAAAAAAGTTTGTTTTAAAATGTGGTTCAATCTGCATTCAGACTCCATTAGTTCTTTATCTGGAGATGGACAGCATTTTTCGTCATAAGTTCCTAGGAAATGTTTTGGGTCAAGTGTGCTTTTGATAATAGCTAAGTCATTCACAGTTAAACATACAATATTGTTGTTACTGTATACAATATTCTCCTGGTTCTTCTCACTTCACTTTGCATCAGTTCATGTAAGTCTTTCTAGGTTTTTCTGAAAGTATCTTGCTCACCATTTTTTATAGCACAATAGTATTCCATCACAATCATATACAACAACTTGTTCAGCCACTTCCGAGTAGATGGGCATGCCCTCAATTTCCACTTCTTTACCATCACGAAAGGAACTGCTATAAATATTTTTGTACAGATAGGTCCTTTTCTTTTTTGTTTTTTATCTCTTTGGGATACAGAGCTAGTAGTGGCATTTCTCAGTCAAAGGTTATGCATGATTTTATCACCCTTAGTACATGGTTGCAAATTGCTCTCCAGAATGGTTGTATTAGTTCACAATACTACCAACAGTGCATTAGTGTTTAGATTTTTCCACATCCTCTCCAACATTTGTCATTTTCCTTTTCTAAAATATTAGCCATTCTGAAAGGGTTGTAAAGTCAAGCACAAGCAGCTCTCCTGAGGACTGCTGCTATGAATAGCTTTAAAGTTCTGATCACCTAGTATAATGGAATCTCTATTTATTCAGCAAAACATTCACAGAAACCAAAGTACAACATTTACAGCAATATAACAAAACAACTTATTACTAAAGTGGCCACAAATTCTTAAACAAAAGATATCATTCAGTAAGTCACAATCTGAATCAGTCAATATAAAGTACCCATCTAAAGTCTTCTTTCATCTTGAATGGAGACTGGCCTCCAATCATCCTTAACTCAGTCATCTTTAAGGAGCAATCATCCTTAAGGGGTACAAAGTACAAAGGTCTCCCACCCCTACATCACATTGTCTTAATCTTGTCAGTCAGCACTAAGTACCAATGTAAAGGTCCTTTCATCTTGACTCTATGCTGACTCCCAAACTCCATGGTTGTTCTTTCATTCTCCCAGCTCTTGCCTGAATTCACCCAGCTCTCACCTGGATTCACAGGTAGGCAACTCGCAGCTCCTGGTCCATTTACACATATTAAGCTTTCCAGAGTTACAGCAATATTCACACACATTGCCAGAACTATCATCAGTTCACTTTCTGCCTGTGAAATCAACACAGACCAACAGACAAAACTGAGTGAAAAATTAACACAGACCAACAGAGAGGGCTTCTGTCTGAGAAACCAAACACAAATCATCAATAAATTGCCAGGACCTCTGAAAACATCAGTAAAACCCTCCTTCAGGACTTCTATAAACAAACAGCAGGAAAGTCCTCTTTCAGGGTTTCTGAACCAGCAGTAGGGTCCCAGGACTTCTGTAACAGCAGCAACATCTTTTGTCAGCAGACAGGTCTGACAAAGTAATGTCAACATAGACAGAACAGAGTGCCAACACCACAGACCTCCTTCCTCCCAGTTCTGCTCAGTCCCAGCTTATGCTTGAGTTTTAATATCCTCTGCTCCTTCCTGTTCCACCCCTTCCTCTTAAGTCCTCCCTGTTCAGGTCTTTAGCAAGTTCCTCCCACTGTGGGCTTCACAGGTTCTGTTTCTAACAAAGACTTGATATAATCACAGGTAAGACTCAAAGACACTTGAGGAACTGAAACAAGGAGCTAAGTACTTGAATAACTGAAACAAGGAACAAAGTACTCCTTTGCTTGCTGTTACAGGTGTGGTACCTCAGAGTTGTTTTAATTTTCATTTCTCTAATCAGTAGTTATTTAGAGCACTTGACCATTTAGAGCATTCATTTAACTATGGATAGCTTTGATTACTTCATCTTAAAACTGGCTGTTCATATCCTTTGACCATTCATCAATTGAGAAATGGTGCTTATTTTTTAAAAATTTGACTCAATTCTGCATATTTGAGAAATTAGATCTTTATCAGAGGAACTTGCTGTACATTTTTCCTCACAGTTATGATTATTAACTGTGTATTTCCCTCCATCCTATTTTCTTCCTTATTTGTTGCCCCCCCTTCTCTCTTTCTCTCCATTTACCCTGTCCATCCTCAAAAGTATTTTGCTTATGACTCCCACCTCCTCCCGAGCAGCTAGATGGCACAGAAGATAGAACACTGGGTTGGGAATCAGGAAAACTTCATGGATTCAAATGTAGTTTCACATACTAACTGTGTGACCCTGGCAAGTTACTTAATCCTTTTTACTTCAGTTCTACATCTTTAAAATAATCTGCAGAAATGGCAAACCACTCCAATGTCTTTGCCAAAAAACCTAACATATATTATTCCCTCTTTGAGGTAATTCCCATGAAAGTAAGGTTCAAGCACTCTCCCCCTACATCCCCTATCTTTCCCCTCCACTGTAGAAGTTCTTTCACACATTTTTTACATGAGATAAATTATCTCATTCTACTTCTCTCGACCTCTCTAAGTGCATGTCTTTTTCTTTTCTTTCATTTCTTATCATTTAGATATCATCCCATTATGTTCAACTCATACCTGTGCCCTCTAATAAGAAAGTTCTTATGAATTACACATATCATCTTCCCATGTAAGAATGTAAATAAATTAACCTTATTGAATCCCTTATGATTTCTCTTTCCTGTTTATCTTTCTATGCTTCTCTTGAGTTTTATAGTTGAAAACTAAAATTTCTATTCAGCTCTAGTCTTTTCATCAAGAATTCTTAAAAGTCCTCTATTTCATTAAATGGCCATTTTTTTTTCTCCTGAAGGATTATATTCATTTTTGCTGGGCAGGTGATTCTTTGTTGTAATCCTACTTCCTTTGCCCTCAGAAATATGATATTCTGATCCCTCTAATCCTTTAATGTAGAAGCTGTTACATCTTGTGTTATCCTGATTGTGTCTCTATGGTATTTGAACTGTTTATGGCTGCTTGCAATATTTTCTCCTTCATCTGGGAAGTCTGGAATTTGGCCACGATATTCCTGGGAGATTTCATTTTGGGATCACTTTCAGGAGGTGATAGGTGGATTTTTTCCATTTCTATTTTATCCTATAGCTCTAGAAAATCAGGGCAGTTTTCCTTGATAATCTCTTGAAAGAGGATGTCTAGCCCTGGTTTGTTTGTTTTTTTGATCATGGCTTTCAGGTAGTCCAGTAATTCTTAAATTATCTCTTCTAAATCTGTTTTTCAGAGATTTCACATTTTTTTCTACTTTTTCATTCTTTTGATTTCCTTTTGTTTTTTTTTTTTTTTCTTGATGTCTCTTGGAGTCATTAGCTTCCACTTGCCCAATTCTAATTTTTAAGGAATTATCTTTGGTGAGTTTTTGTTCTTCCTTTTCCATGTCAACAATTCTATTTTTTAAGGAGTTCTCTTTAGTGAATTTTTGTATCCCTTTATTTATTTGATCAATTCTACTTCTTGTTTTCTGAGGGTTTTTTGAGAGGCAGTTGGGGTTAAGTGACTTGCCTAGGGTTGGAGTATAGAGTGTCTAAGGCTGGATTTGAACTTAGGTCCTCCTGACATGAGGGCTGGTGCTTTACTTACTGCACCACGTAGCTGCCCCCAATTTTACTTTTTAAAGCATGCTTCTCTTAAGTGGATTTTTTTGCCTCTTTTTAACATTTGGCCTGTTCTGTATTTTAAAGTGTTATTTTTGTCAGTATTTTTTGTGCTTCCTTTTTCACAATTTTCTTGCATCACTCCCTCTTTTCTGTGTTTTTCCTCTACCTCTCTTATTTGATTTTTAAAATCCTTTTTGAGTTCTTCCAGGAAATCTTTTTGGTCCTGAGACAAATTCAGATTTTTCTTTGAATCTTTGGAAGTAGTAAGTTTTGACTTTGTTGTCCTCTTTTGAGTTTGTGTTTTGATATTCCCTGTCACCATAATGACTTTCTATAATTGAGTTTGTTTTTTCTAGCCTATTTCTTAACATTTACCTTTATATTAAAGTTGGGCTCTTCTTCTGGAGTGTGGGGAGCACCATGCCAAGCTTCAGATTTTTTTGTGCAGCTATTTTCAGAACTAACTTTGGAAGCCTGTAAATTTTCAGTTCTTCCAAAGTGGTATAATCTAAGGAGAGGTATATTTTCTGCTGTCCTAGCCTATGTTCTTGTCTGTAAGCAACCACAAACACTTGTTTCTGCCCTGAAACTATAACCAGGGTCCCCTGCTCCCTTACAGACACATGCCCAACTGTGTTAGTGCTTCTTCTTACCCTGGATTTGTGAACCAGATACACGTATGGACAAAGCAACAGAGTCCTGCAACCAGTGCCAGCAGAACTCCTATAACTGCCTTCTGGCCAATTGTTTTACCTCACTTACCATCTTTTAGCTAAGAGCTCCTAAAGCTGCTGCAGCCACCACTGATTCAGTTGTCCTGCCCCATCCCCCCAAAACTTGCTGCTTTTTTGCTGGGGCAATGCCTGTAAAGGTGCAGCTATACTGTGCTCCACTCTCACCCTGGTGTGACAGCCTTCTCCTAACAACCTTCAAAGTTGTCTTAGGCCAGAAAATCCTTTCATTCTGTCCTTTTGTAGGTTCTGCCACTTCAGAATTGGTTTTGAGGCATTATTTAAAATTGTTCAGATGGGAATTTGGGCAACCTCCAGTGAGTCCCTGCCTTTTATCTTCCATCTTGGCTCCACCCCCACCTCCCTTAAACTCATATTTTAAAAAAAACACAGCACTTTATAGTTTCTCTGAGGCTAGTGAAAATTGTCATTCTTAAATAATTCACCAAGCCAGCTTCCCTTCGCATCCTAATATTAGCACAACAAAGGATCCCAACATTGAATTCCCTATGATTCAGATGGTATTAAAACTATGAAAAAGGCCTCCAGCATCAGTTGAAACTCTGAAGTTTGTTTCCCCGATACCAATAATGCCCAAATTATGTGACATCTACAAAGGAAGGAATTGTTTTCTCTGTCTTTTGGAATATCTACATGTACAGCTAGCTGCAGAGTGGGAGAAAAACAACCCCTGTAAAAGGACCTGGAGTGAATGCAACACTTCATGCACTCAAGAGGCTTTGCCAGTGTCATGAATTATAAGGAAGTAAGATCAGGCATGTTTTTAGTTTACAATAAAAAAAGATAGTAAAGTACAACGAGAAAAGCACTATGAAAAGTCAGAGGACCTTGGTCCAAATCTTGGCTTACCTGTGTTATCTTTGGCAACTCACTTGATCTTTCTGGAACTAAGTTCCCTCATGTGTAAAATGACCAGTTACTATGTTTTATTAAAAGTTATTTTAAGGTCTAAAAAAAAATCTCATTTTCAAAATATCACATCTTCTTTTATGATAGAATATTCCCTATAGATGGAGAGTGACTTTTTATTTTATAGGGCCATTGGGTGGCACAGTAGATAGCGTGTCGGGTCTGGAGTCAAGAAGACTCATCATCCTGAGTTCAAATGTGGTCTTAGACCTTCTCTAGCTGTGTGACCTTGGGAAAGTCACTTAATCCTGTTTGCCTCAATTTCTCATCTGTAAAATGAACTGAAAAAGAGAATGGCAAACCGCTCTAGTATCTTTGCCAAGAAAATACCAAATGGGGTCACAAAGAGTCTGAAATGATTGAAGAACAAAATTTTTTTATAACTAGTGCTCAAGTAATTCAGTTTCTATGGAAGTTTTCATAGAACAAGGACATATACGTAAATCCGGAGGATTTTCTTAGCAGGTCTCCAAAATGGGTAGGAAATGGGTAGACTATATTATACAATACTATACAGATTTACAAGAATTGGCACGTATAAGATTACCACTTAATACTTAATAGTGTTTCTTCCCATTAGCCACTGAAAAGCAAACATTTTCTAAAACTAATTCAAGTAGCTCTTTTCCTGTGTCAAACAGTCTGCTGTGATCAGATCATTGGTTGATATTTTCTAAATAAAATTTTAGTCAGTGATAAATAAAAACCTCCCATACACCTACTCCTTTCTTTTCCCTCTCTTGCTACCACTTCAGGATTTCCCTATCTGTTGGTACCTGAAATCTTTGGGAACAGAGAAAGAAAAGAAACAAAAGTAGGGCTCACTAGGACTTTCTTGCTCTTCAGAAACCCTCCTGAAGGAGTTGTTAGTGAATTTAAATCATAGCCACCTTCCAGCCTTGAAAAACCAAAATGAGTGGTATCTTTGAAGCCCTCATCATAGGTCTTAGAATAAAGGGAAAATGGAATATATTGGAAGGGTTCAAGAGAAGATTCACTCAGATTTTCCCTTTCCATGTCTGTTAATACAGATTTTCCTTTCTGCCACAAAATTCCTAAGAGGTGCCAAGTCATCTCCAATTTGAGGTTACTATCTAGCCCTCAGGCATAGGAACACTAAACACACCTATTTCCCACTGGGCTTCATCTTCCTCTTTCAGTTATCAGGTAAAGGTATAAGCCACTTATCACTTCCTTCAGAGCCTGAGATGTTTACACTGAGGTCTATTTATAAAAGCTTTGGGAACGCGGAACCTGTCATTAAAACTTTCATTAACTTCTGTTACAGACTTAGGTGTTCAAATAGGAGGAAATAAAAGCATTCACAAGAGCTTAGATTCCCAGTGGCCCTCTTAGTAGAGGTTAAAAAACGTCATTGTGTGCTCTGCTGTGGAAATGATATATTGCTCCTGCTGAAGTCTCTGCTTGGGATCGGAATTGAATTCTGTATAAAGCACTTTTTTTTGTTTGTGTTAGAAACCAAAATTTGCTTGATATTTAAATAAATGAAACTTAGAAGGCTGTACTTTTTTTTTCTTTTTTGACTTCCAAAGCTAGTTTTTAAATATAGAAGCCCAAATTTCATATTAGGATGGTAATATAAACAGATGACAGCAAAGAAAGGGCATTTTTGGCAGCTAACACTGGCATAAGAGCTTGAAAATGAGACCCACACTTATAGTAGCAAACTACTCATTATCTATGCAGGGAAATATTATTTTATCAGTCGCATGAGCCAAATAATTGGCCTCTGTTGGCAATTAACTTAGTCTTATGATTATAAACTTGTGGAAATCAGATTAAAGTCAAGGTTTCAGAAGAATTTGTTGTGTTCCAGCATGAGTCATATAGAATAAAGTATGCATTTGTATGATGTGTATAATGTAGGATATGTATAAAAATAGGACAGTTTTCAGTATGACATATGATTATCCTAAATATCTGCCTGAACTTTTCATGTGTCCTGGAATCTTTCAATAGTTTACTAATATTTACCTTGCTTTGTGGTATAGGGAGTCAGGAGAACTGGGTTCAAGTTTTGGAAGTCAAAAAAGAAAAACAAAGTATAGCCTTCTAAGTTTCTTTTATTTAAATATCAAATAAATTTTGGTTTCTAATACAAATAAAGTATTGCTTTATACAGAATTCTTTATATGGAATTCAGTTCCAGTCCCAAGCAGAGACTAAAGTAGGAGCAATATGTCACTTCTATGGCAGAGCATACAATGATGTTTTTAAACCTCTACTAAGTAGCTTTAGGAGCTCTGGACAGTCTGAACTTAAGTCTGCTCATTTGCAAAATGGAAATAATGAAAGAGTTGTCCATATCATGTGTTTTTTAAGGATTAAATAAGATAGCAGCTACAAAAACATTTCACAGACTTTGATGTGTTAGACTAATGTGATTATTAGCAAATATTTAGCAAAGTACTCACTTCTAAGTCATTAGGTTTTTAAATATACCCATTCTGTGTTAAGTGTATATTGGCAGAGTATCTTTTATCTGCATGTATGTTTTCCCCAGACCAATACTCACAGGCTAGATTCAAAATAAATACCTTCCACATCATGGAAGTTAGGAGTGTGGCCAACCCCCCAAGATGGAAAATCCACGTAAAATTTTTTGGCCCTCCCTTCATACCAGAAAAGAAGTCTGATTTTTTTTTTCCTTTTATGAGGTGCTTACAGTACTTTATTGTAAAATTTGAGTTAAGTATTTGGTCATACGCTTTATTATAGTATACTATACATGTATTTTATGCATTTCTGAGTTTCCAAACTTTTTCTGTGTCTCCTGTTGGCCTTCAAGTGCTTTCTGTGGCTTCTGCAAAACTCTCCTAAAATTCCTACTTGATTTCTTATGCCAACTTGTATTATATTGAAGCTTCAGTGGGGAAAATTGCAATATGGAAGAGACAACTACAGATGGTTATGCCCTTGCCTTGTTTTTTTTTTAAAGAATTATTTTTTTATTTTTATTTTATTTTTTTGCTTTTTGGAAGGCAGTTGGGATTAAGTGACTTGCCCAAGGTCACACGGCTAGTTTTTTGTGTTAAGTGTCTAAGGCTGGATTTGAACTCAGGTCCTCCTGACCCCCAGGCCAGTGCTCTATTCACTGTGCCACCTAGCTGCCCCCTGCCTTGTTCATGAATTGTGGCATCTTGGATCCACCATAGAATATTCATTGTCTTTAATTTCAAGATTGTAAGAGAGATAAATTATCTGATACAGTGGGTTTGGGGGTAGGATGAAAAGGGAGGGCATGAGCAGGAAAAGTTTAACTGATTATGAGTGATAACTTTTAAAATATAAAAAATAAAAAAGAATAGAGACTCAGACATAACTTATTGAACAAATTCACTTAGCTCAAGCATTACAAATTCTTTATGTCAGTAAATATTTATAGTTTTTTTATGTGCAAAACATGCTAGGCACCATGGGTGACTACAGAAGTAAAAAGCAGTTGCTGCCATCAGGGACATTAGATTACTCCACTAAAGTATACAGTTTTATTTTCCAACAAATTTGTGACAGTTTGATTAATATGTTATTTCTAAAATTAATTTGGGATTTCTAAGAAAAAAAATTGTGGGAAAATTACTGACAGTGGTTAATTGGCCCTCTATTTCTGTATATTCTAAACAATTAACTAGTATTCTATCATTTGAATAAGTGAGATTTATGACCAACATTTTGGAGACTGGCGTTAAAAAGGGAGAGGACCAAGCATTCTGTAAGTTTATCTTGAATTGCACTTAAAAGTTGACCATCAGTTTAAGAGAATTCAGCATGCTAGGGTTTGGGGGATTTTTTTTTGTTGAAGTATATAGCATATGTAAAGAAACACCCTCTTGAAGAATGGAGAATCTGTTTTAAGATCAATTACTATTGGCTGTTGTTGTTGGGGTTTTCCTTCATCAAGTCAAAGGACAGACTAGGAAAAAATATTTCATCTTCAGCCTCAGACAGAATAATAGATTTGTGAATAAGGAGAGTGACAACAAAATCAAAATGTTGATGCTTCTTTTGCAATGTCTAGACCCTTCTGTAGCAGGAATTATTTTCATAAGGCACAGACAGAATCCATTTCCATGTAGAGTTCTTAATGGTTCCTGTCAGAACAAAACAGCTAGGAAACATATGGTATCCATTTCCCTGTATCACTTGGAAAAAATTTCACATGTAAATAAAACCAACATAAAAGTGTAGCCCTTTGAACCCAGGATCTTATACAATACATAAATATATTGGTACAATGTGCTCTTTGTGTTGACCCACTGAGTTACGTGCTTTTAATTTTTTTTATTACATCCTGAGATGTGCATTTTCAACATTTTCCAAAGACATTAAAGTAGTTGGAAGCATTTGTTATAGGTAGAAGTATGAATGTTAGCAATGTATGTGAATACCATTTTTCCCATATAGAAAATAGGGAATTGTTGTTGTTCAGTTGTATCTGCTTCTTCACGAGCCTGTTTGGGATTTTCTTGACAAAGATACTACGGTGGTCTGCCATTTCCTTCTCCAGCTCATTTTTCTTTCTTTTTATTTTTTTTATTTTATTTTATTTTATTTATTTATTTATTTTATTTTAAATGACTTGTTTATTTACTTTTAATTTACAAGATTCGGTTCCACATTCACTTGAGTTTCAGATTTTCTCCCCTCCCTCCCTCCCTCCCCCCCGTGGTCAATCGTGTATAGGATCTGCAAATACTTTCACATTGTACAATAGTTTGGTCATATAGA